>ML685818.1:7645301-7700155 GCA_007922175.1 Pelusios castaneus
GTGTGTGTGTGTGTGTGTGTGTGTGTGTGTGTGTGTGTGTGTGTGTGAGAGAGAGAGAGAGAGAGAGAGAGAGAGAGAGAGAGAGAGAGAGAGAAGAGGTTGAATAAAAATTATTATAGATTATGAAATTATAAAAGAACTTGTTGGAAACTGATGAGGGAAACGGAACTGGGGGCTTTGGGCAACCTGTTGAGTGGGAAATAAGTCTAATTAGAAGGTTATGGAGGATCCTAGAAATATCTGTATCAGCATTCATATTACTGGATGTTTATCTAAAACTGCTAAGGTTTTTACAGATTTTCCCAGCTCTAATGCAAAATTTGCAGAATTAATTCAAGACAACTACATAAAGCCAGTTTCAATAGAAATTCTTTCCTATGCCTTCCAAATCACAGAAGCC
This sequence comes from Pelusios castaneus, assembly GCA_007922175.1. NCBI lineage: Eukaryota > Metazoa > Chordata > Testudines > Pelomedusidae > Pelusios > Pelusios castaneus. The sequence continues at coordinate 7,645,702 of ML685818.1, forward strand.
CAGAAAAAATACATTCAAGCCTCAAAAATCATTCCCAGTGAGAAAGGACAGAGTTTTATTGAAAATAGCAAACTTGCCTGCTCTTCTGATTAAATTGTAACTACAGTTGCATCTGGATAATTTGTACTCACGACTGGCAGACCCACTGTGAATGACTAAAGTTTCCAAATTATCAAGAAACACAAAAGTGCAATTGACATTGTGTTATCATTAATTTTTAAAGCCATAGTTCAATTTGAATTATTTATAATGCATTTCATAACATGCTAGTAAATATTATATAGTCTATTTTGTAAAAATATTATTTAAATCTCAGTAACAGGGTAACTCACTATCTCTACTATTAAACCTTTGCTGAGCTGGATAAACAGACTGCCAGTTTTGTTTTTAATATGGATTAAGAGCTGACCTGCATTAGTATACATACTTACCTTCCATGGACTTAAAATGTCTCCAAGTACTTCACAACACAGCAATTACTAGGTAATCATGAAGTGAGTCCATGATCATTAATTAGCAAAGCAATGAGTTACTAAATGCTTTCTCCTCATTCATCTGACTAATTGGGATTGTGCCCACAAAAGCACGTGATAAATAAATTTGTTAGCCTTTAAAAGAACTCCTTGTTTGTTTTACTAAATACTTGTTTCCATATAAAAATACTTGAAAGCAAAACTTCAGTGTATCCACCCATTAAAACTACTTAAACAGCTGAAGCAGTCTGTTAAAATAGTTAAACACCTTCAAGACTCCTTGCCAGTTTTACCTTTGTCAATAGATCTGTTTGGTATTTCAATAGCTAATATATACATCTCTTATGAGGTAGTGTCTAGAGGTGAAGGTCCCAGTTGTGCTAGGCACTGTAAAAGCATCTTCAAGGCCTATCATCATGATGTCCAAGTGCCACTGTTTGTTTCTGCTTCCCTGACTGTTCCTCACATCTGCCCACTGTCTAAAGTCTTACATTTACCTTGTAAGCTCTTCAGTACAGTATGTTATGTTTCTACAATGCCTAAAACAATGGCCTCCAGGTGCAACCATAATACAAATAATTAACAAGAAGGAGAGGCAGTAATAGTGCTAAATACAGCTACTTATACAGCACAAGAAATGTTGCTCGAAACTCTCCACCTTCCCATGGTTTTAATTTTTGATTAGTAGGGAAAGGCTTTGGCAAAAAGATGCAGCTCACCATATGCTCTGAATGCAATGTGGTTTAGGCTCATTTGATCTCCTTTGGTAAGGAACCCCCACAATTCAGATCCTACACTGAGAACATTAGAGCTACACAGCCTGGGCCTTTCAAGATAAATTTTCCCTCTGGTGCATCAAAAATCTTAAAGTATGTCTACACTGCAATTAGACACCCAAGTCTGGTCCAGGCCAGCTGACTCAGGCTGGCAGGGCTCCAGCTGTGGGGCTGTTGAACCACAATGTAAACTTCTGGGTTTGGGCTGGAGCCTAGGGCTCTGTCTACACTACAAAAAGTTAGGACAACTTTGTTAAGTCGACTTAAGTGGACTTATGTGTCCACACTGGCCTTAGGTCGACCTAAGGAGGGTTAGTTCAAATACCCAACGGTTCTTATTAAGACGACTTAAGCTTTCATTAAGTCAACTTAAGGAAGCTCCTTAAGACGATGTAATGAAAGCTTAGTGTGGATGGGGATTAAGTTAGGTTGACTTAATCTCTGTCCACACTAAGCCTCCTTAAGTTGACCTAACTTGCCAATGTACACATTGCCTAGGATCTTGGATCCTGAAAGGTGGGAGTGTCCCTGAACTCAGGCGGCAGCTCAAGCCCAGAAATCTACACTGCAATTAAACTGCCTCGCAGCCTGAGCCCCACCAGCCCAAATCAGGTGGCACAGCAAGCTAGGGGGTTTTAAATGCAGTGCAGATGTTCACTTAGTGGCTGGCAGATAGTGAGGCATTCACAGTGAAAACCGAACACCTACCATGCTAATGGCCTTGGACTAGGACTTTGAATTCGCTTCATAAAATGAATGGGAAGTGGAAGCCCTGGTCTGGCAGGTTGAGTCTGGTTGTGGTTGTTGTAGAAGGGGTGCACTGCCAGAAGTTGAGAGAGTTGCTACTTCCATACTTCCCCATCCCTGTCTCACCCACAAGTGCTCACTTAACCCAAGTGGGATGACTGATGTAGACAAAGAGGAGGAGCCACCTCTGGCAGCTATAGGCTGGCAGGGTGTTCCCCTGCAGGGAGGAAATCCTCTTGTCTTCTGTGAAACTCATAGCATACATTTGAGCATTATAAAATAACTAATAATGGTACATTTAGCTTCCAAAAGCGTGCAATGGAGTAAGTTTTTACCTGAGTCTTCCATCCTCTGCTGCAGCTCCTCCTGGTATAATCTTAGTAATAAATATCCCAGGATCGTCTCCAATATGGGGGTTGTCTGTTCCTCCAGCAATACTGAACCCCAGGCCAGAATTACCCTGGGTAAAGAAAAAGGAAAAACTTAACCCCTGCTGTTAGAATTCTGCAGAAGTTAGCTGCTGTGTGCGAGCAATGTCTCCTTGCTTCTCAAAGGTATCTTTTTTTTCCCCCTTAGCAGTGCCATACATCCAGGTATATATGACTCAGTCCAAAAAAATTCACTGTCAGCTAAAACAAAGCAGGCTTGACAAATACACAAAGAGTTCCAAAGTCAATTGTGGGGGAGGAAGAACCCTTCATGCAGATATCTACAGAAGCAAGATCAATCCTAAATTTAATAGTTTAAAGATAAAACTTTCAATGGCACCTAAATGGCTTCAGAGAACAAGACCCAATGAGACTTATGCACCTATGCATTAGGAGCCTTTGAAAACGTTCCTCTGAATGCTTTAATTTCCAGTAAAGAAGCCTAACAAACAAACTGAAATCCCAAATAAAATAGTGGACACTATTCTATGCATTCAGGGTGCGAGAGAAGTTAAAATATATTATTTTCTGCTGAAAAGCAACTCCTACACATAACCAAATGGTTTTGTTTTTTTTAAATGAGCATTTTTTGGCACACACATTGCTGCATATTTGAAAGAGCAAATGAATTATCTGGAGGCCCCATTAAAGTGTCTATCAGTTAAACAATCCTTTATTATTATATATATCCATACTTGTACACACCCACAATCTTGTGTGCCAACCTCCTCTCACACTATTCACATGCCAGCAATTTTAGAACCTCTTTTAGAATTATGTACTGATTGTTATTTTTTTCAAGTTTAAAGTAAAGTTTAAAATAATTGTGGTCAGAGAAATTCTTTTGAAAAACAATAATAAATACAGCTGTACCCTTTCAGCCTCCTCTCATCCGAGCAATCCAAGAAAATTTACAAATATGAATTTAGATTTACAGCCTTCTGAGCTACGGCAGATGTGTTCACAGAGTAAAATGTGTTCAATATGCATATTGTAAATGTTTTTCTGAATTTATTCTGCCTAACAGATTTCTGGAGTTTGTTATTTCCAATGCTGCTTATAATAATAGACAAAAAAGAACTTTAGGTTATACGTATTGTAATGCTATTCAGCTAGCTGTAATATTGGAAATGGCACAGCACTGAAACATTTTACTGATATTCTACAAGGGGTTAATAAGTTTTCCTAAGATGTCATGATAAACCTATGATTTAGCATTTCACCCATTAGGATCAGGTCCAGCTCATTTTACTTCCCGTGTATTTTATAATATGCCGATCACATAACACAGCCTTCCTTAGATGACACTTTAAGAATACTTCCCCTGAGAATTTTGCTAATGACACGCTGTCAGGGAATGTTCTGATGAATCTTCAAAGTGAAGATTTCATGGAGATCACAGATGGCCCTTAGACCACTCGCTTTTGAAATATGGCCACTCCAGTTTACATGTAGCATCACAGTAGGTGCCTTGAATCTCTATTAAAACAGAAGGTAGGCTTTGCGTTCTTGTCAAGCGGCAGGTCTAATTTTTAGGAAGAGCTCAGCATCTGCAGCATCCTGTGGTTCTCAAGAGATTTAATCTTAGGCCTTGTACACACTAGAGAGTTAATGTGGAATAAGTCATTTTATTCAGGAATAACAAGCCCACCGTACACACTTGAATACTTCTTGTTGCTTACAAGTGCCCTGTTATACCAGAACAATAGCACCACCTGTGCGAGAGTCATAACACCTATTGTGGAACAGCTCTTGCGCTATAGTGTGTGAATGCTGAGGAACTTTTCTTCCGTAATAAGTGGCTCCAGAAATGTCCCAGAATTCCAAGCATGATCACTCTGGCTTCTCTTGGACTCCACTGCTCTGAAGTGACTAGCCCCTCCCTCTTGTGAGTCCCAGGAACTTTTGAACTTTTTCCTGTTTTCCTGGGGCAACACTGAAAAAGGGTGCGAGTTGCTAGTAGCTACAGTGAATGACGACAAGGAAACACAACATCCTAGGGTAACTTGTAACTTTACCCATAGTAACTTTACCCCTCCCCTTCTACCCAGGGTTCCTAGCACTGGAAGCTGACAAGTGGCATGGTGAGATAGGTGCCCACAATTCAATTGTCTTTCTTGGAGAAATGCAAAAAACAGTGTGGACACTCCTTTGCGTTATAAGGAGCGCCATATAAATGCGCAATTGTGCTATAAATACAACGCTTCTATTATAGTGCAAAGACATTGTATATGCAGCGCAAGTGGATATACTATAAGGTAACACCATGCTTAAAGAGAAATAATAATGCTTGCTTGTTATGTGGAGTATGCCTAGCTGTCACAGCTCTTTACCAAAGGTTTGTTGAAATTCTCAACAAGCAATAATTTTTAGAAGGTTTCGTACTTTTGGTCCATTTTCCAATCTCAGCCACATTAACTCCTCAGCATTAATAAGTATAAGAACACTCATTGTTAAGTAATGATATGGTAAACTGCTGCAGGCTTTCCAAGTGAATCATTCACTGCCAGTCCCTGACATTTATCCATTGATGTGAATCAGCTGTACAGGAAAACTATTCTGATTCTGCCCCTTGAGAGCAACCTTCAAAAGAACAGAGTAGCACCTCTTGCCAAGCATCACAATACAGTTAGTCATTAATCTGGTTACAATCCTTGACCTGATAAACAGGATCTGTAAATCATCACACTATATTCCTCAATCTTTATATACACTCTTGCTACACATTCTTACACAAGAGAGTAAACTGGGAAAGGTACGTGGCCTACCAAAGTAATTTCTTCTGTGTGGTTCTCAGATTAATATTGTATTGTGTTGCCTATCCAGAGGGAAAGTCTCTATTTGCACAGGTTCTTGCTCATATCTACCAAGAGAAAATTGACAAAATATGATGTGACCTTCTCTTTCTCCTCAGTTTGCCTTCCTTTCTACCTCTTTTCCTTTTTATAATTCTCTCCTCCTTCTCTCTAGTCAGATGTAAAATTTTCTCATCTGCTTTCCTCCTCTAACCCCTCCACTTCTCAGAATTATCTGATCCCATCTCCTGATCTCTGCCATGCATGCTCACCTACCCATGCTTATATCTCATTCTCCTCTGGCTCTTCTCCCTCATGATACAGGATGCATTAGTCTCTGCCATCTTAATAAAAAACCCTCTCTTTACCCCACTTGCCTCTCCAACTACTGTCCCATCTCCCTTTCAGCTCATTGAACAAGCTGTTTACAATCACTGTCCATAGTTCCTCTCCTCCAATTTCACTCCAGACACCAGACCCTCTCGAGTACATCTTCCACCTATGGCAATTTAGTGACCACACTTGCCAAAGTCTCTAATGACCTCTTTCTAGCCAAAGTTCAGAACCAATAATCCATCCTCATCCTCTTTGACCTGTCAGCTTCCTTTGACACAGTAGATCATGCTCCTCTTTCAAAAATCTTCTCCTCCCTTCCTTCTGTGACTCTGTCCTCTCTTGGTTCTCTTCCTATTGCTATAATTACTCCATCAGCATGGCCTTTGGAGGATTTTCCTCCTGTCCTCCCAACAGCTTTGCATGGATCTCCTCTAGGCTCTGTTCTGGTTCCCAGTCTGTACTCATTCTATATCTCATATATTGGTAATCTTATCCACAAACACAAATTCAGCCACCACCTCTTTGAGGAAGACTCTCAGATTTATCTCTCTATTCCAGACTTGTCTCCTAGCCAAAGTAAACTCTCAGTCTCTGTCTATGACATCTCCTTGTGAATGAATAGCTGCCAGCTCAAACTTAACAAAATTAAAACAGAGCTCCTCATCTCTCTCCTTCCTGCTACCTCCTTTCTTTTCTCACGGTGGACACCATCCCATTCTACTTGACACCGAGACCTGTAACCTCAGTGTCATCTTCAACATGGATCTCTCTCTATGTCCTTACATCCAGGCTGTAATTAACTGTTTCCCATTCTTTCTGCAAAATGTGTCTTTCCCAACCATCCACATAAATAAAACTCTGATGATTTCACAGTTACAACAATATCCTTTTTTCTGGCCTTGACAAAGTCAATTCTCTCCTGCTTATATCACCTCAGAATGTTACTGCAAAGATCATTTTCAAAACCCATCATTCTGCCCAGGCCACTCCCCTCTTTGCATCCCATCATCAACTTCCTCCTTTTCTATCATGTGAAACATCACTTTCAGGATTCTTCATGGTCTATTCCCAACCTGCATATTTTCTCTTACTCGCTACTGAGATGTCGTTCTCTTTTTAAATTTTCAAATAATCACCTTATATTCCCCCATGTTGCCCCTCACTCTTCAGAGTAGTTTTCCATAAGCATCTGCAGAGCTGCCTTATTCTCCTCCTTCAATCTCTCCTTTGCTGTAAGGCCTATAGAAAACTTGACAATTGTGAGGCTGCTGGTGTGCTGACACCACAGCCTATAATGCAGACTGATATTGTCTCACTGTTTCCCTGTACTTCCCCCATCTGTCTGTCTGAATCCATCTGTTGTACTTACACATAGATGGTAAGCTCTTAAGGGAAGGGACCATATTTTTGTTCTGCATTTCTACAGCACCTACCACAATGGGGTCTTAGTCTATGATGAGGGCTCCTACGCATTCTGGCAAGATAAATACATACATACATACATTTATAGGAGTCAGCAGCATCTTGAACAACTAACCAAGAGTATGTCTACACTAGAAAAGCTAAGTCGACTCTGTTCAGTCGACTTAACAAGGTTGACAAAGTCAACCATGTTAAGTTGACTTACAGCACCTACACTTAAATCTTAAGTCGACTGCCTGCATCCACACACGCTGGTGCTAGGTCGATGGAGAGCTGCGGCTCCCTTCTTCTCCCTAGCAGAAGGGAGCTGTTGCTCCCCCTGAGAAAAGGGAGTCATGGCTCCCTTCTTCTCCTCCCCAGCAGAAGAGAGATATGCACGGCTTCCTTCTCGCATGCAGCTCCTTTCTGCCGGGGAGCCACGGCTCCCTTGTCCCTGGGGGGAGCCGCAGCTCCATTTTGCTGGGGAGCCGCGACTCCTTTGTCCCCAGCCCTAGGTCAATTTAGGGAATTAAGTCAACCTAAGGCGTGCACACCCACTTTAGATTGACTTAACAGGTCGACTTCAGCATTAAGTCGACCTAAAGTGTGAGAGTTATCTAGTCGACTTAAGGAAGCGCATAAGTTGACTTAATGAAAGCCAGGTGTGGACGTGGCGTTCTGTAGGTCGACTTAAGTGTCCTTAAGTCGACCTAACTTGCAAGTGTAGACATACCCCAAATGACTTGTAAATCCTTGGCCAATAATACAACAAGCCTTAATAAATCTGTAATTTACTTTATTGAATTTCATTCTATTTATCTCAGACCATTTCACCAGTTTGTCCAAACCGTCTCCTGAGCACTGCAGACAGGCAGACTAAGTGAATGTTGTGTCTATCTAAGTCATATCTCCCTTCTCAGGCTCCTGGAGCTGGCTTTATTCCTCACTGGGCAGCCAAGCAGGTGTTCCCCTTTCCCTCATGAACCCAAGGCTTCTACTTAGGTTCCTTAGTGCCAGCTGCCATGCATTAACCCTTCATTCTGGGTGTCTCTGAGCTGCCTCACAGCAGCCCAGCCCCTTGGGTGAGGGGTGGCCAAGGCACTATTTTGTGTAAGGGTCAGTGAAGGCAGCCTACTGGTTGACGGCTACACGACCCCTCCATCAATGTGGCCATGGCAGCAGACGGGGTTTACCATCCTCCACTCTGCCAATGCACATACGCTACATGCTACTGCCAGTAGGGTGCAGTACAGATACAGCCTAAGACGAGAGGAAAAAAATACACAAACTCCTATGGCCAGAAAGAAATAAGCATATATGACATACCGGATCTTTTAACAAGTAAGGCATTAACTAAAAGCATGGACTTTTTCTTACAATTAATTTTAATCTTTGTGATTTTATTTTCTATATCTGGCTAAAACACACTCTTACTTTCCCAGTTCCTCTGCACCTTTATCCTAACTATTTTTACCTTGTTTTTCACCCTTATGTTTGTAAGACAAATATAAATTAAACTTCTCCTACTAAATCCACAGTTATACTAATTTCACAAGCTCCTCTTCCATTTGTTTAGGACCCTGTTCTATAAATACTTTGGGTGACTTTACTCACATGAGTGGGCTAGGGTTTGTTGAAAATTTTCCATACAAACTGCTTTTAGATGGAAAAACTGGGATTTTAACAAAATGAGTTTTCTTCATGAAATTATCTATTTTCTGCAGAAAATTTCAACTTTTTATTGAAAAACTGAACATCCAAATCCCCCAAAGTTACTTTGTTTTAATTCATGCTTCATGGGAGGTGCAGATGTTTCATGACCGCTTCATCATCCATGGACCAACTTTCTCAACTACATTACATGATACATGTAGTGGCTCATCAAGAAGGGAAATTATAGTGTCTCATAGGAGATGCAGTCCAGCAACGGAGCTGGGCCCAAAGAGAAGAATGGAGTCATGAGATACTTGAAAACTCCCATGAGACACCACAGTAGTATTTCCAAATTGAGATCTTTGGTTTTAAAACCGAAGTGTTCAGCTGAAAATTTTCAGTTTTCAATTTTTTGGCAAAGAATTGAAAAGTTTCTGCATGATGAACAAAACTTCTGACTTGCTTTACAGTTGATCCATTGACTTCAATGGGACTGTGCTTGTGAATAAATATTTATGGGTTTAAGACCCTAATCTTGAAGACCCATTTTATGTCCCCTAAATTCTTATCTTTCCTAAAATAGTGTCATCTCTCTCAACACTTTTCATCTGTCCAAATACTCAATTATTACTGCTTGAGTCTTCCTCCTATTATACTGAAAAGGCTCTTAGATGGAATTCACAGCTATAATATTTTTCTAATTATTTGTTCATTTTCCCACTTTTTATCCTAAGCCTCAGAAACTTTCCCTTCAATTACATGTATGCCAGGCAATAATAGGAGATTCTCTATACTGTTTCAACAAACACTCATTTTAGGATTTTCTTCTAACAACACAAAAAGCTAATATTAAGGGATAATATGGTGGGAAGACTCAGAAGCCAAGAGAAAGGTGGAAAAAAAAATCTAGTCAGCCATTTTTAGGCCTTTTCCATAGGGCTTGTTTAATTGCCCACAAAATAAATAAATAAATAAATGCACACAATAAAAGCAAATCAACTGAAAACCAGGGCTTGTTTTGTGCTGGTACACACCAGTATGGTATACTGGCACCTACTTTTCCCTGGCTGGCCCCGCTGGGGGCCTGGATTAGCAGGGGAAAGGAGTGATCTCCTTTCCCCTGCTGCTGACCCAAGTCCCCAGCTGGGTGGCAGGAAACAGGAGTCACGCTCCCAGGCTTGTCCAACCTGAGGCCCGTGGGCCAGAATCTGGCCTGCCAGGGGCTGGAATCTGGCCTGTGGAAGCCTGGGAGCTATGGCCAGGCTGGAGTTTTTTCAAATCTCCCACCCTGAGATGCTCAGATGAGCAGGCTCAGGGCAGGAGCAGCCTGGCCAGGGAGCAACTCTGGCTGCTCCTGAAGCTCCAGCCAGGTAAGGGGAGAAGGAACTGGGGAGCCAGAGGACGGGAGGGAAACGTGTCCAGGTGGGTCAGGGAGCTGGCAGGTGGGGAAGTTGGAGCTGGGGGCCAGCGGTGGTGGAGCAGGAGGTTTGGAAAATTGGAATGTGGCCCCTCACCCCAAAAGGATGGACATTCCTGGGGGCCAGGATCAGCAGGGGAAAGGAGTAGGTCTCCTTCTCCCTTCTGACAACCCCCCCCCACACACACACCCCTGCTGGCATGTGTGGCAAAACAGTCCACTCTGCCCCTGTGGGTCCTGTGCTTTGTCCTGTTATGGGGTCCAGGCAAGCCCTGTCTGCCCCTGGTTCTGGGCAGTCGATACTCCACTGCCAGCACGGAGTAGGAGGGGGAAGGGGCTCAGGCCCTCCTTCTACTCCGAGCCCCAGCCTAGGGGCCCTAGGAAAGGCAGCTGCACGCTGCTGGTACTGCCACCGGCAACACTTCCTTCCCCTAGGCTATTTTCCCCCTCTTGGTGCTCTTTTACCTCTCTCCATAGCTATTCTACTTCCCCCGCCTTCCTCCAACACTCCTCTGCTTTTCCACAACACTCTTGCTGGGGCCAGGCTTTTTATCAGCTGGCCCCTGATTGGTCTCAGGTGCCTCTAATTGGCCAGAACCACACCCTGCTCAATTTGCAGGGAACAAAGCCAGGATCATTCTGGGGCTTATATATCTGCCTTCGCCGACTCTCCTGCTTCCCTCTGGCCCTGGTGTCTCACACACTTTAAAAAAAAAAAAAAAAAAAAAAAGAAAAGCATTGCTGAAAGCATTTGACAATAATTCCCACATCCTTCCTCTTCGTTTACCCAGGTTTTTTCTTTCTTTTATATTTCATGGTAAGCAGTCATGTAACTGACAGGAACCTTTTATAGGTTGCAGCACCTTTACCTTGTCACAGGAGGGTTTTCCAAAGCACTCAGCCCTAGATTAACTGTATTCCTATTCAATTCAATGCTGACTACGTCTGACATTTTCTGAGTGCTCGAGCTGTATATAGAGAGGAAGACATTCTCCCTGCCCCAAGAAGTTTACATTCTGTCACCCTCTCCTGCTTCTTCATTTCTCCAATAGAGATAACTAGCTAAATGCTTTTACCATCCACTTTTGTTACTCTGTCCCATTCCATTTTCTGCTTGAGAGCTCCTTATTTCTGGGACTGGAGCCTGAATCTCTGTAGTATCAAGCCGTTCAGTGCTTATGGGAAGAAGAAGATGATAAAGCAGGCAGAAAGACCACAGCCCAGGGGAACTGCACATCAGGGGTGAAGCCAACTTCTCCCCAGGCAAGGGCCAGAGGCTCTCTATTTTACAGACCAAATAAATATTTCCCACGCTCCCATAAGAAAACAGCACAACCAGAAGTGACCAACTCAATGTTGGACACCGCTGCTGCTGTCCCCTTCTGATGACTTCACTGGCAGTTCCATTGCTGCTGAAGAGACTTCCTGACAACATTCCCTGTCGTTCTGAGAAAAAGGCTACTAACAAATGCCCCTCAGAACTGTAACTGCTGCATTCTCTCCACTCTGACTCTTCTAGAATTCATCAGCCATATGATAAACTAGTGCATTAATTCAGTTAGCCAACAAAATTCCAGTGGATAAGAGGATATACCTCATAGGAAAGTTTTCGTGGACTACGAAATTATACTGGTATATTCTAGGCCAGGGATTGGCAACCCCCCGCACACGTGCCGAAGCTGGCACACGAGCTTGCTCCGAGCGGCACGCGGGGCTCTCAGCCCTGCGGTGCCGCTCTAGCCCTGAGTGGGCCGAAGCAGCAGCTCCGCACCCGGCAGCTGCTCCTCCGTCTCTGCTGGCCCCCTCACCCCTCCCCACCTGTGAGCACAGCCACCAGCTGGAAGCGGCAGAGCCGCACTTGGGGGCTGCTCTCTCCCTGCCTTCCTCCTGTGAAGGCAGCAGGAGTGAAGGTGCAGCACGGCGGCTGCTCCCTCTGGCCCCCTTCCGCGGTGCGGTTTTGGTCCCGCTGCGCCCACAGGAGGAAGGCAGGCAGGGAGAGAGAGCAGCTGCCGACCGCGGCTTTGCCACTTCTGTCCCGCTGTGCTCACAGGAAGGGGCCAGCCAGCAAAGAGAGAGCAGCTCCACTCTCCCTGCTCGCCCCCTCCTCCTGTGAGCACAGCGGGACAGAAGTGGCAGAGCCGCGGTCGGCAGCTGCTCTCTCTCCCTGCCTGCCTGCCTTCCTCCTGTGGGCACAGCAGGACCAAAGCTGCACCGTGGGAGAGGGCCAAGGGAGCAGCCGCCAGGTGTGGTGCTGCACCTTCACTCCTGCTGCCTTCACAGGAGGAGGGCAGGGAGAGAACAGCCCCCCGAGTGCGGCGCTGCCGCTTCCAGCTGATGGCTGTGCTCACAGGTGGGGGAAGGGGCCAGCAGAGAGGGAGGAGCAGCTGTCGGGTGTGGAACTGCTGCTTTGGCCCCAGTGGCTCCTTTGGCCCGTGCTCCCTCCCTCACCTAAGAAGGCAGGGGACAACTACGTGCGGAGCCGGCCCCAGTGGATCCTCAAGGGGCGTGGTGTGCATGCTGGCTTCCACCCTCCCGCGCTCATCACTGTCACGTTGCCCAGAGCTGCCGAGGGCGCCAAAAGTTCCATCCAGGCTTGCTGGCTGCTCCTGCATGCTGGACCTGCTCCTCTGGTTGGCCCAGTGGTAAAGTGCGAGGCTGAAGCACTGTCCTCTCAGCCAAAGGCTGCTCTTCCCTGCTAGAAGTGGTGTCCTAGGTGCCAAAGCTCTGCCAGTGTCTGTTTCCAGCCCTACTCCTCTCTTCTGTAGGCTCAACATTGCTCCCAAGTGCCTTGGAGACAGCCTTAGAGTCAAGGTAAATTGACAAAAATGTCAGCTTCTAAGAAACCAAAGTTATATGTTCGTTCATTTCAACCTTTCTGGACTGACACATTTGGTTTTGGATCCACATACCTGTGTGAGCAGGTATTTTCACACATGAAGTCTGTCCTCTACCCCTCTTGGAGCCAGCTAACAACCGATCATTCAGAGGCATGTATGCAGCTTAAAGTATCCAAATATGTACCGGACATTGGAAAACTCAGCAAGGAAAAGCAAGGGCAAGGATCACACTAAAAAAAATGGCATTTTAATTTGATTTTAATAAGAATGTTAATAAAGTTATTTACTTTAGTGTTTACATACATACAATGACCGTTGTAATCTTGTAGAGACCTGCTTAAGCATTAAAATTCATTAGCGGCACCTGACATTGTAAATTAGCGTGAATCGATGAAGACACGGCACACTACTTCTGAAAGGTTGCCTACCCCTGTTCTAGGCAATGTAAATTCTAACATTCTGTCCTTCTGAACTGATGGCATTTCATATCAAACAGTGTTTGACCTATATACTCAAGCAAACCATTTTGTTCAGCTGGCAAGCAGCTGTCAACATTAACAAAAGCAGTATTGAGGTGTAGTGCATTGTATAAATAATAGAACTATGAATCCAGCCTACATCACTTTCCATTTACTTCTATTGGAGATTTTGCCAAATTAAAGATAGAAACTTTCACTACTAAAGCAGATGTCTATGATCTTCCTCATTTCCAATGTGACAATGCCCACCATAAAAATCTCTCCCTGCATGAGATATACAAGCAATGATTAAGACCTACTATACTTAAGACTATAAAGTTTGTGGTGATCACAGAGTATCTTTGGCTATGTCTACACTTGCTAAAATTAGTTCGAACTAGTTAGTTCGAACTAACTAATTCGAACTAATTTTAGTTAGTTCGAATTAGCTTAATTCGAACTAGGAAAACTTAGTTCGAACTAAGCAAGTGACTTTCATGGCACTTGCTTAGTTCGAATTAGCGATCCCCATTCATTTCAATGGCCGGTTAGTTTGAACTAAGAAATTAGTTCGAATTAACATGGCCACATTGGTTAATTCAAACTAGTTAGTTGGAATTAACCCGTTAGTTCGAATGCCCTATTCAAACTTATTTGTTCGAATTAAGGAAGCCCTTAATTCGAACTAACTAAAGCCTAGTATAGCCATGGCTTTAGTTAGTTCGAATTAAGCCTCCTTAATTCGAACTAACTTCCCAGTGTAGACATAGCCTTAGAAATTTGACCATGAGGTTCTGAATGAGGTATCCAGTTCAATTACCAAAACAACAGGACTCAGAATCAGTAGTCTTATCACAGTCTCCTTTGTGGCCGTAAATTGATTACTTCATCTCTCTCTACTTCATTCTCTCTATTTGTTAAATAAAGATGATAATACATATATGGAAAACACTTCTGGAGCTTCAGTTGAAAATCTCAAATATTAATAAATACAGGATTATTAATTAATGAATCTAAATCTGGGCTTTATGGTGTCCTAATATTGTTCCTTTCTTCAAAAATAGCCTATGGTTCCCTCAATATCTCCTTTGCATAATATATGTTCTTTTAAAGGTCACATGGATTCTTTAAATTTTCCCATCTATTCCCCATTTCTTTAGTACTGTCTGTTTGACTTATTCTTAACTTCTGTCTTAATTCTTTCTAATTTTATCTTGACTTCTTGGCTATTTGCCTAATATCATATTCTGCACTCCACAGACTTACTCCTACTCCTTACTCTTCTCTTTCATTTTCTCACAAATTGCTTTAAAGTATGAACTATTGAGAGACTTTCTATTTTTGTCAGAGCAAGTTTAGTCAAGAGAAAGCTTGAAGAATGGTAGCAAGGTCACTGCATAGCACATGCCACGGTTTCCTTGACTTTTATCTTTCCATGTAATAGCAGTAGAAGACCTTATCAGCACTAAAATTCAAGGTTAAAAGACAACTGATGAGATGAAATCAAGAAGGCAGGGGATAAAGGGGCTAGATGAGATGTCAACTTGACAGCTGAAATTATCAAGGATGAAGAAAAGAGTCTGTGAAGAAAAGAAGAGAGACTAGTCAGAGAGGAGCACGGGGAAGGAGAAACTGAGTGGGTAGTAGGTGACAGCAACATGAAGGGAGTAGGAAAGGAGAATTGGATGGAGTGTTGCCCAAAGAATTAGGACTGTGGAGAAGAGGCAGAAGTCGTAGCCATTAGCAACATTGGCCATCAACTTCACCATAGTCTTTTGGAGATCTAGTCTTTTGGAGATCACCTAGAGAAAGGACAACGAAAGTCCTTTTGGCACCTTAAAGACTAATGAATTTCTTTGGGCATAAGATTTCGTGAGCTGCAACCCACTTCATCAGAGAAAGAAGTGAGAGTAAAGGGAGGGTCGCCTAAGTAAGAGAAGACGTAATAAGATATTAAACTTTGTAATTAAAGGATTTTTTAAAAATGTCCCAGTCACGATTAAATGACCATCACATTTATAACAGGAAAAATAATAAGTCAAATGCTGATGGGGCTGAACATCTGGGAATCTCAGAAGACCAGAGGCTGTTCAGTACTTCGCATGATTTGGCTCAATAATATTTTTAGGTCAACAAAGCTTTTTATCCAACAAGCACAAAATTCTTTTCATCCACATGATATAGGTAAGGGGGACATAGGAATGACTTCATCCATCACTAGAATACAATTATCTGCAGTTCACCAGCATAAGGCAACGGTACAAACAGCAATTTAACAAGTGAACATTTGATCCCATTGAAACTGCAGAGTGAATTGGAATGGGCAGATGATAAAGACCCAAGTAGAATTTGCCCATAGCACCAGGGTTAAACCCCCTAGTCTCCTAATCATATACATAAAGCCATTGGATCTCTAGCAATAGACAATAAGGACTTGGGTTTTGCATTTCTTTTGGAATATGGTATTTGCATCATTATTGTCCTAATGTCAACCGTGCCAAGATTATACTTACACTTGCTGAATTACTGACACCATTTCCTGCAGCATAGTAAGTGGCTCCTTGGCCATCTCTGATTCCAACACTAACCTGTTCTAACCCGCTTAGTATGTGTCCTGTGGTGAGATCACAGATGCAAATCATTTCACATACACCATTTTTCTTTTATGTTTTCCTCAGAGCTCAAGTTTAAAAAAGCAGAACATCAAAGTTGCCCCCTTTTCCTCTATTGCAGAGAACAAAACTATTTGCATATTTATCAGTAGGCTGTTGAAATCTTTTGTACTTTCAACTCTACTCAAGAGTAACATAATTCATGAAATTCTCACTACTCCCACATCAGCTGGCGGAGTCCCTGGAGTTGGAGTTCTGAGATTTGTAGTTATATTATTATGCTCCATATGATTCATATTTCCATCTGTCACTGTGTCATTTGTTGTTTTCAAACCCTTTATCAGATTCAGAACATTCATTACATAGCCCCAATTCACAAGACTACAAGCACTCTCTCACTTGCTACCTACAGACAGGGCTTGTACCCAAGCTGGAAGAAGTGCACAATTTCAGTGGGAAAATTTTGTACAACAGCCTGAGGGACATTTTTTCCTCCATTACACATACATAAAAAAAGAGACTGTAAAAAGAACATCTAAAAGAACAAACTAAAATAGCCATCAAAATAAATCAATCCTTCAGAACGGGGCAGAATGCCAATTCACTCACTGTCAGGTTCCGGCAGCATCTAGATCAGCCTGTACAAGAGATTTCCCTTCAAGTCTGGTTTCCAGGCCCAAAACAGAAGTTCCCAGCTCATTCTAGTAACTTTTATAGCTAAAGAAGTCACATATTTCCCCCTTTTAAAAGAGCCTGTACCTTTTATTTCCATTTACACAATACAGAAAAAAAAAGGAATAACGGAAAACTAATTAAAAATACTTTTGTCAACAAGAACAGTATTACCATCCTTCTACCTCCCCCACACCAGTGTCATTTTTCTGAGCTATAACAACCAACTATGGCTGTTTTCCACCTCAACATGCCTCCCAGCCTCCAGTCCTCTAGGTCACTTCCCACTTGAGGAAATAATAAACAGTTGGTTTCTTCCAGAAAAATAAGAGCAGGAAAAAATGCTGTAAAACACGCTGGCTAGTCTTGAACTGGAAAGAAAGGAAATTTTAGAAAAAGATGTGACAAAACAAGTTGAAAAGTGTAAATAAAACAAAAACAAAAACCCCGCTACTCCCTCTATTAAGTCTTCTTAACACCTTGGGAGAAGGAAAGTTAGAGTTCAGAGCCTCCTACATTCAGGAGCCCTTGCCTGAAAAACACTCTCTCCCTACAACAAGGCACGCTTCCGCCACTCAGGGCATGCACTGGATTTTTCCACTTGGCCCCAAGGCCTTTATAATTCTTAGGACTACACTACCAAGGATGAGGAAAAAAGAAGAAGATATGGGAGGGCAGCCACTTAGCCTCACAATTTCTAAGCATATCTGACCATGAAAACTCTCACCAGGATTGAAGGGACAGTGCTAGTAAATCCACAGATCTGAATTGGCTATATTTGAAAGCTTAATGATATTTTGGTTAAAGAGTTCACAATGGTATTGCCTGCAAAAGTAGAAGAAGTTGATATGTGCCATGGTGCCTGTATCTGGGTCACAAAGCCATTGGTTTAAGTAGCATCCCAGAACTCACAGGGGAAAATCCTGGCCCCACTGAGGACGGGACACTAGATAGGGAAGCCCCTGATTTATTACAGAGAATTCTTTCCCAGGTGTCCGGCTGGTGGATTTTGACCAAATGCTTTGAGTCTAACTGATCACCATATCACCAGGTCAGACTGGCAGAGACCCTGGGGGTGTGGGGGTTCACCTTCTCCTGAGGCACAAGTGACTTGTAGGTTTAAACTAGTGTAAATGGTGGATTCCCTGTAACTTGAAGTCTTTAAACCATGACTTCTGGACTTCAGTAACTCAGTCATAGTTGGGGTGGGTGAGGTTCTGTGGCCTAATCTGCAGGAGGTCAGAATAGATGATCATGATTGTCCCTGCTGACCTTAAAGTCTATAAATCCATTAAGATAGTGGAGAAACACCCATTGGCTTGAACATGGTCATGATTTCATCCATAATTTTGAGTACCAACATTTTAGTGCAAAGAGGGAAAGCTCCTTTGATACTATATATTTTCCACCCAAAGGTCAATTTTTATTTCATTCCTTTCTGCCAGACTCTCATAGCTATGCCAACAATAGATGAAAATCCAATGGAGTGTTTTAAAGGGTATAAGAGATAACCCAACAATCTTCTCAGTTAATCTAGCTCTGAAGTATCAGGTTGTGTGTTAGCTATTGCTGAGTGCACACTGGGTTTGTTTATACAGACTCCATACTATTACTAAAGCATTGCTTTGTGAAAGCACTTAGGGGAATTTGAGACACCTGCAGAATGAAAGGTGCTATATAAACTCGAGTTCTAGTTTTATGAGCTAAATTTGACATCTTTCATATCTAACTAAAGTAACGAATATTTAAAAGTTCATCCTTGTCTTCTTATGACTCATTTTACTAAGGATTTCCAACAGGTAAATATTTAATATTTTTAAACTCCATGAGAGTGCAAATACTTCTTCCACTAGAAAATAAATATGATCAGTCAGCTGAATTAGAATTCAGAGGTTCTTAATTCTGTTGTAAGGCATTGCATAATGCTTTTCCTGAGACGTTTTACTCAATTTTGCTCCACAACCAGAGTAAATCAAGGAATAAAACTATGTGCACATTTGCTATTTCCTTAGTCAAAATACATTCTCTTCCTTCTTCCCAAAGGGGATCTTTGGAACACCTAATCTAAATGTAAACAGAGTTTTGGGATGGAGAGAAAATCATGACCCTTAGGATCTTCATGTTCAAACACAAATCCTAAGGACAGATGACTGAATATTACTGCCAGGGCCCGCCCAAGGGTTTTTTTTCTCCCTAGACAAACTGTGACTTTGGTCCCCCATCCTCTTACCCCCTCCCACCCATGTTATAAGGGAAAATATATTAAAATATATTTTTTAAACAGAGAAAAAAATTACTTCTGGTTAATTTGGTACCCCTTAAAGCCTGGCGCCTTAGGCGACTGCCTAGTTTACCTATATGGTTGGGCTTGCCCTGATTACTGCTATTACATTTATGTAATTTGCCATCATCTTGTTTGTCTAGTATTTAGGATGCAGAACACAGTAAAACAAAGAGTCTATGAAATTATCCAACACCTTACATTTCACAAATTAGCTGAGGCTTCCACAACATTTACTTTTAATTTTTCTCTGAAACAAGCAAGGTATATGAAATTTTCATTCCCAATACTTAGGTTGCTCAGCGGTGCTCAGTAAAGCCTAGCCTGGATCACGAATAAAATGCATTTGTTAGTGTCCATATTGTTGTTTGGAAACTCACATCAGCAACACCTCTTGGATTTTCCTCCCTTTGAGTCAAACCTGACTTATGGCTATTAACATGTTTTATTTAAAACCTGTTTGTTTCACTGAGGAAACTTTTCGAACTCTGTCAGACTATTCGGAAGGGAAGTGGGGCTCATGAAAATTGAAACTGCAGCTTCAAATGTTATATAGCCATTTTACATTACATTTAATCACTTCACACAGGACTTCCTCCACAAAAGATATCCAGGCTCTCACATGTACATTTGTAAATAAGCGCATAAGGTTTTCATCATTCAGCTCCTGTGAAACTCAACTGGAAACATGGTTAAAACTCTATATACTACTTTGAAATCAAGCAAAATGATTTTGTTCCATTAAAATACATGTACAACTCCACTAATCACAATTTTTATATCTTTCTGCAGTGATTTTAAGAGGATGGGAACAAAATTAGGGAAGGTCTCTCTCGCCTGGTCAATCTCAAGTGAAAAATATTACCTAATGATTCCTTGCCTGCTGCCCTAATGTATATCCAGGCATGACAGAATTTTGTTTCTGTTTTTTTGTTTTCATAATTTTGATAAATAATATAGATGCTAATTTTTAAGCATTTTTATTTAAATTTTCAGAGAATAACACATTTTTTATTTTTCTCTGTTTATAGCTGCAGGAAGTAAGAAGGGATTAGTCCATTTAAAGACACTAGGCATTGAGATTCAAATAGTCAAAATTTTATAACTCTTAAAACACAAATTTCCAACATCACATAATAAAACGTTACAAATATCCTTAAATCAAACTCTCAGATGTTCTGAAGCAGCATTTTTCTTGCTCTATCTGCAAATTTTGATTAACAATGGAAATATTTTTGATTGAATGAATACAGTCATATTGATGTTTACCAATGTTTTATAATAAAAATCAAATCCTCCCCCCTTACTGTAGCATCTCAGTGTGTCCCAATGTTAATATATTTATCCTCACAACAATCCTGTGAGGTAAGGAAGTAGTATCTCTGCTTTTTTACAGGGAAACTGAGCTAATGTAACTTGCCCCAAGGTTACACAGGAAGTCTGAGATTGAAGGAATTGAAACTGGGTCTCCTGAATTCCAGACTGCAATTCAACCAGCATTCCTCACACACAAAGTAACATAATACTTTGCCAGGTAATAACTAGGGAAGCAGCATATACTCCTTTCCCGCCACTGTAAGATGTCTCAATCCTGCAGGAAAAGGCCAAAACTAGGAATTATTTGGGGAGTTTGTGGTTGTCATCTTCTCTGGCTTTTCCCAAGATCTCTTTGGGATCCATTGCAAAGACAGTAGAAATTAGCCATTAATATTAAATAATATCAGACAGTAAGATTTCTGATGGACTCCCCCTATTGTATGTATAGCAGTCCAAAGTACAGGGATGGGAGGAATTTTAATGTGTTGCTCTTTTCATATTCCTAGTCAACTCACAAGCATGATTATTTTAATCATAAAACATCTTTTTAGTCCCATCTCAGATTGTAAAAATGTACAAACTTACTCTAGAGCCAAATATATTTGAATGCATGGCCTACTTGTTCCCTACATTTTCTTTATAATGATAACAAGGTATAAAATCCACAGGCTCTGTTCTGCATAGCAATTTTATTTTGCATGCTAGTACTTATGTTTCATTAATTCAACAAAAAAAGTTAGGGTGCTCACCATCCTCTGGGACAGTTAGATAATGTAAAACAAAAGCATAATTTCCTGTTTATTTAAACAATATGTTTGGTATCAGGGCTCATAATTGGCAGAATACTACTCCAACACAAAATACCCTGAAAGTAACTTGGAATTCGTCAGATGGTGTCACCAAAATAAAACTGACTAACTATATATTGAAAGGAAATTTAAGTCAGCTCTCCAAGATTTCAGAGTACACAGACAAGCTGACATCAGAAGTGAACACAATGTATGTGTGGCAAGATTGAAGATTAAATTGAAGAGAAACAAAACTGTAAAAAAGCACCAAGAAAATTGACAGCAGAAGGCTAACAGACAAGACACTGTGGCAGCAATTTCAAAGTAATTGGGAAAATGTTGAAAGCTTGTGATGAAATCACTGATAAAACCACTGAACTTTTTAATAAAATACAGAACTAGGAAAAACCTCTGGAACGATGGAAAAATAGCATGACAATCAAAATCGCGAAGAAAGGCGACTTAAACAACTGCTGTACCCGGCAATGTGCTACGTTCCTTTCTGTGACAGGCAAAGTATTCTGCAGTATCATCATAAACAAAATAAAGGAAATAGAATTGTTGCGCTCCAGTCAGGGGTAACTGTTTTGTGGCAACTTCTGAGATTTTGAAATTTGTTTTAGTTTCACATTAGATTAAACACAAAAACTTCTGAAGAAAACTTTTTGCAAAAACAGAATTGTGTGGAAACATCATTTTCAGATCAATATGTGAGCATGTGACTTGGAATGTGTGAGACCCAGCTTTAGAGAAATTTGTCATGCCAGATCACTCTGATTCAGGCAGAGCAAGGACTTGAACCTGGATGTCCCATATCCCAGGCCAGTACCCTACCCACCAGATTACGGAGTATGAGTCTCAACTTTTTAGACAAAAGCATTGTCGAATCTGAAATTTCCTCAGAACATATTTGGTTTTGCCAAAATTGTGCATTTCACTGCAGCTTCATTTAATCTAACATAGCTCCTAGTAGTTCATTGGCTATGTCTACACTGGCAAGTTAGTTTGAATTAAGGAAGCTGAATTCAAACTAACTAAAAGCCATGGCTACACTAGGCTTTAATAAATTCGAATTAAGGGCTTCCTTAATTCGACTTAATACATTCGAATATGCTATTCAAACTAAGGGTTAATTCGAACTAGTTAGTTCACATTAACCAATGTGGCCATGTTAGTTCGAACTAATTGCTTAGTTCAAACTAACCGGCCCTTTGAAATCAATAGAGATCGCTAATTCGAACTAAGCAAGTGCCATGAATGGCACTTGCTTAGTTCGAACTAATTTTTCTAGTTTGAATTAAGTTAATTCGAACTAATTAAAATTAGTTCGAATTAGTTAGTTCAAATTAACTAATTCAAACTAATTTTAGTAAGTGTAGACATAGCCCTTGATTTTGTCCTTGTGACACTCACTCTTGTCTCTGTTCTATTCCTTTGCTGTCTTCCGAAATCGTTCAAGACTTGTATCTGGTAGCTCCTCCCCTTAGGTTGAGTGGGGAGGGCTTTAGCAGTGGGCAGACCTTTGCCCACACATTCCCTCAATAGGTCCATAATTTCACCTTCAAAATAGTCATCAAAAAGAGCACTGACTGGCAAAAAATACTCATCATGAACTTCATAGATTTTAAGAATACATTTACATGATCCAACAAGATTCACCTCTGGAATAACTTGAAGTGTTTATTGTATGCTAATATAAATAATTTACTTAATCAAGACTCTACATCAAGTGGCAGCTTGCACAGTGGAGCAAATGATTTAACATGGACACTGGTGTCATACAAAGATGCATTCTCTGACCTCTCCTGTTTGACATTGCCAATGACTTCATTATGAGAAAAAAAAGTGTACGCATTATGAGAAAAAGTACAGAAACAACTATAGTATACTAGAAGTTTTAGATTTTTTTGATGACAAAGCTTTTCTAAGTGATAGCTGAGCCAACATGAAAGCAGACCAAAAGACTGTCCAGCATAACAAAAATAGTTATGCAAAAAGAATATTTAACAAGAATCCCAGCAACTCCCAATTCAAGCATAATGTTAGACAGCAAAGGAATATAAGAGGAGAAATAATTCACAAAGCTTGGCAGTAACATGGAAACTAATGGGAGTATGCAGAAAGCAATAATGTCACAAACTGGCAATGTCTCAGCTGCAATCATGAGTTTAAAAAAAGATCTGATCATCACAAATCTACAACTTAAAGACCAAACTATCCATTTTCAACTCAAATATTATTTCCACTGAAAGATATGAATGTGAAAGCTGGAAATCCACCATAGATAGATAAAGAATGACATTTAAACTCCTTCAAAAGCAAGAGCCTGGACTTATAACAAATGCCAATATTCATCACAGAGCTCAGCAACTCTTAATTTCTGAAATTTTCCAGGAAACAAGATGTAAATATCTGGGGCATTGGTATAAATAAATAAATAAAGCCAGAACAATTAATAAATAAATAAATAATAAATAAATAAATAAATAAAGAATAAAGCCAGAAGTCTGCCATGGCAGGCACACATTAGATAGCTGGAGGAACACATAAAAGAAACTGACTGAAAGAATTCCTCCATCAAACAGTACTTACAGAAGGAAAATTTATTAGACCAGTGCTAGATTTAGGCACAAGCCAAGTAAGCCATGCCTTAGGTCCTCACATTATAAGTAGAGCCCTGTGCAGATATAAATATGTGGATCCATATCCGATCTGCATCTGCAAGAAATGGTCTGCGGATATCCACGTTGTATCCACGGATGCAGATACAACGTGGATATCCACGGATATTTGCAGGGCTCTAGCCCTGTACAGATAAAAATATGTGGATCTGTATCCGATCTGCATCTGCAAGAAATGGTCTGCGGATATCCGCATTGTACCTGTGGATGCGGATATCTGCGGATATAATGCAGATATCTGCCAATTTGCAGGGCTCTAATTATAAGGGGTCTCTAAATATGTTGGAGATAACTAAGAAGATTTATCATAATTGAAATTGATAGTGCAAATAAGGCTTTTTGCACAACATGTATATTTATTTAGTTGTTTTTCATTACATCTTTGTCTATGTACATAAGCAAATATAATGGTTTATCATTTATTTTTCATTACCCTGTTCTGTTATAATGTGATACATTTTTTTCTCTTTATTTTTAATAGTATAGGTCTCTGAACCTTGACATAGCTTAGTGCCTCAGCATGTCTTAATTCGGCCCTGTATGAGACTTAATGAAGAGGATATGCAAAGAGCAGCAGAGGAAAGACAGGGATGGCAGAGACTTGTATGTGCCCTAAAAGATGTTTGACGGCAACAATTCAGATTCAGAATTGGAGCAACATTCAGTAAGCAGCAAATGATACTTATAGTAGAAATAACTATCTTTTTAAGCCTGGTCTGTGAAAATAAACTCTAAAAGGCTGTCTGTTTTCTGATGTTCAGACACTAGTGATGGATATGAAAAGAATGAGACAGAAAAACAGAATAGATCTACAGTATTGCTTTTAATACCCTCTTAGGTCTGACCCTACTCATAAAAGGTACACTGCTTTAACTATAGTCACAACATTTAAAGTGGGACACACCCTCTAGTGCTGACACAATTAGACTGGCCTCAATTATTCCTTTATGGCTATGTTACATTATTCAGTGGTATAACTGCATTCACACTAGGAGTTGTACTGGTATAGCTATGCTGGGGTTTTTTTTTTTAAATAAAAAAATAATCACACTTCTAATCAAAATGCACAAAAGCTGTGCAGACCAAGCCTTACAGAACATGCCATTTCATAAGGCATTTCCTAGAAGAGAATCAAATTCTTAGACCCTAATTTATTATGAGGAATTTTCCAAAGTAAAGAAATATTTAGGTGCAGAAAAATGTTCGAACCGAAGGGATGGAAAATTCCATCTCTTGAATCAGTTAAAATGGGACTGAACAGAATCTTGGGACTAGGATAGGAACGAACCCTGCAGTGGACCATGGGGGATAGGTCAGATGTCCTAAAAGAACATTTCCACGGTGGAGTAAATAGGGTAGCTAGTAAATCATGGGCCTTGATTATAATAAATTATCTATTACAATAGTTTATACAAGTCTGATGGACAACATCATTTACTTATATCATGCCGTAATGTATGAACACGAGTCTATCCCCTGTATCCACTCACGATTCAGAAGCATGTCATAGATTTTGCATATTCAGAATTATATGAAAGTAAACATTGGGTATTTTTCTTTATATCTCTTATTTACTTTTGGTGTTGATAAATATTACTATTTTACTTTTGAAAAGTAAGGAAATCTAAAATATCAAATAAAATGGATGATCTATTAAGTGATTATAAAAGCAAAAGTGAAGAAAATTTTAGCTCTGGTTAAGATATGTATGAAACTCAGTAACTGAGAAACACCATCAATAGTTTAATTTTATTTGCAAAAGTATCAGTGCCTGCTTTAACTGTACATTGCCATTAATCAAACAAATGACTACAGGAATAGAATTCAACCTCCACCATGAATCTAGAAAACGTAAAAGCAAAATTATAATGCAAAAATCAGAGCCCAAAAAGCAAAGCTCTTGATGAAAAAAATGAATTACTACTCAAATCACTTTAGTAGATCATGTCTCAATCTTAAATCTCCAGTACCTGTAAGCAGACAGCTAAAACATGATCATCAATTCAGATTATATACATATATATATATATATAAAATATATATTATATATAAATGTGATCAGAAAAGATTTTGAAAATGATATGCTTGAGCACGTTCCACCCTATCCTGCTGCTGCCAGGCTGGGAGTTTCAAATCTCCTGCCCTGAGCACGCTCTGTCTCAGATAGCGCGTGCTCAGAGTGGGAGCGGCCGGCTGGCCACGGAGCGGCTCCCAGTCTGGCTACTCCTACACCTCCGGGCCTCCAGCCAGGTAAAGGGGGCCAGAGGAGCAGGGGAAGGAGCCGTGGGCGGGCTGAGGTGCAGGGAAATGGCAGGGGGGCCGAGAGGAGCAGGGAAGGGGAGGGCTGAGAGGAGCGGGAAGGAGTAGGGAAATGCCGCGGAGGGAAGATGAGCAGGAAAAGGCTGCAGGCAGAGGGGTGACAATGATACTTCCCTATAAACCCTAGTGCTGATCCGCATATAAACCAAGACTAGCCTTTTAATCTCATTTTTTGGCACAAAAATCTCGGTTTATACAGTAGGTATTTTAGTCCTTGTAACTAATGATATACAATGGAAAAATGAATAACAAAGCCCCCAAATTCTTCCATGAATGCACACTGATTAACAGGAAATCAGAGTGCTGGAAGAGGAAGGTATCATTCAATACCGCCATGGGAAGTGCCAAGAACTTTACTGGTGCTGTTGATTTCATGCGAAAGCTACTCAGATACTACAGTGACAGGAGACAGATAAAATAGGGGTGGCAGAACTGGGCCCAAATAGGACAAAGGGTGAAATCCTAGTCCCAGTGAAGTCAATGGTAAAACTTCCATTGATTTTAGTAGGATGAAGATTACTTAGAGAACAAGAGACAGCCATCAACTGACAAGTCCTCTATGCTCTGCTGGATCTTGGGAGCTATGCCAGAGTTTTGGCACCATGAGATCTTTCTTATTGTAATGACTCAGGCCATCAGCCTGGTTGAAGCACGCACTATATCCAGGGCTGACTACACCGTCTCAGCACCAAACAGTCCTCACAACAAAAGCACTGAACTCCTCCCTGAAGGATTCTGGTAACTTATCCACAAATTTGGACATAGCACAGCAGTTCATGAAGTTTACAGTAGGACTTGCTGGTTGGCAACATGCATCTGTAAGGAAGAAGTTGAACAGACTTTCTTCCCATCAAATCCAGTCTTTTTGCTCCTTTATCTTTAGGCACACAATTCTATCTCCTCTCCCTCATTCTCTTATTTGCTCTTGTGACACCTAGAGAAATTGGGAGCTGGATGTGAGGAGGACCATTCATGGGCACATAGTAACTCTTATCATTATGCTCTGCTGTGGGCGTTAACATAGCCGGGATATTCCACAAGTACTGTATTTAGCAGGCTCTAACATCACTTCATCTACTGGGAGATCAACTCTCCCAGGAGCTGAAGTCTGGAGGATATGCACTAATTTATGATTGTTCTCTCAAACTCAGCCTGAAATACCTCAGACTGACTCCGTTTTAAGAGGTCTTATAGACTCAGACTCTTAAGGTCAAAAGGGACCAGTACAATCATCTTGTCTGACCTCCTGCACAGTGCAGGCCACAGAACCTTACTCCCGTCTCCCCTGCATTACACTTCTAACCTATGATTAAGTTACTGAAGTCCTCAAATCATGACTTAGAGAGTTTAAGGTACAGAGACTATACCAGCAACTGAGTCATATCCCAGAGGAAGGCAAAAACAAAACAAAATCAAAATAAACCCCACCCCTTTGCCAATCTGCCCTGGGGAAAAATTCCATCCTGACCCTAATAAGGTGATCAGTTAAACCCTAAGCACATGAGCAAGATTCATCATTCAGATACCCAAGAAAGGATTCTCTGTAATAACTCAGAACCCACCCCGTCAATCATCCCACTGGCATATCTACCACCAGGAGCCAAGGATCAATCAGCTGCCAAATGAGGCTGTCCCATTCCATCCCCTCATGAATTTATCAAGCTCAGTTTTGAAACCAGCTAGATTTTTGCTCCACTGCTCCCTTTGGAAGGCTATTCCAGCACTTCACTCCTCTGAGGGATAGAAACCTGCTTCTAATTTCAAGACTAAACTTCCTGATGGCCAGTTTATAACCATTAGTTCTTGTGTCCACATTGGCACTGAACTTGAAAAATGTCTCTCACTTCTTGGTATTTATCCCTCTGATTTATTTATTCAGAGCAATCATATCTCCCCTCAAACTTCTTTTGGTTAGGCGAAATAAGCTACGCTCTTTGAATCTCCTCTCATAAGGTAGATTTTCCATTCCTCAGATCATCCTAGTAGCCCTTCTATGCACTTGATCCAGTTTGAATTCATCTACCACGGAGGACCAGAACTGCACACAGTATTCCAGATGCAGTCTCATTGGCACCTTGTATAATGGTACTAATGCCTCCCTACCTCTCTTGAAAATACCTTATCTTGGTACCATTGAAACCCTCCAATACTGGAGATAAAGGGAATGCGGTGGACCTAATTTACTTAGATTTCAGCAAGGCATTTGATACAGTTTCACATAGGGAGTTGTTAGTTAAGTTACAGAAGATGGGGATTAATATGAATATAGTAAGGTGGATAAGGAACTGGTTAAAAGGGAGACTACAGCGGGTCATATTGAAAGGTGAACTGTCAAGCTGGAGGGAGGTTACCAGTGGAGTCCCTCAGGGATCTGTCTTGGGACCAATCTTGTTCAACCTTTTTGTTACAGACCTTGGCACAAAAAGCTGGAATGTGCTAATAAAGTTTGCAGGTGACACCAAGTTGGGAGGTATTGCCAATACAGAGAAGGCTCGGGATACCATACAGAAAGATTTGGATGACCTTGTAAACTGGAGTATCGGGAATAGGATGAAATTTAATAATGAGAAGTACAAGGTCATGCATTTAGGGACAAACAACAAGCATTTTTCCTATAAGTTGGGGACGCATCAGTTGGAACGGACTGAGGAGGAGAAGGATCTGGGAGTACTGGTTGATCATAGGATGACTATGAGCCGCCAATGTGATGTGACCGTGAAAAAAGCTAATACGGTTTTAGGATGTATCAGGAGAGGTATTTCAAGTAGAGACAGGGAGGTGTTAGTGCCGCTGTACAAGGCACTGGTGAGACCCCATCTGGAATATTTTGTGCAGTTCTGGACGCCCATGTTTAAAAAGGATGAATTCAAATTGGAACAGGTGTAGAGAAGGGCTACAAGGATGGTCTGTAGAGTGGAAAACCTGCCCTATGAGTGGAGACTCAAGAAGCTTGGCTTGTTTAGCCTAACCAAAAGAAGGTTGAGGGGGGATATGATTGCTCTCTATAAATACATCAGAGAGATTAATATCAGGGAGGGAGAGGAATTATTTGAGTACAGCACCAATGTGGACACCAGAACAAATGGTTATAAATTGTCCATCAAGAAATTTAGGCTTGAAATTAGACACAGGTTTCTAACCATTAGAGGAGTAAAGTTCTGGAATAGCCTTCCAAGGGGAGTTGTGGGGGCAAAAACCATAACTACTTTCAAAACTGAGCTTGATAAATTTCTGGAGGGGATGGTATGATTACCCTATTTTGGAAATTGACTGATATTTGGCTACGGGTGGTGGATTTACAAGTGGCCTAAGAGGGGAGAGTACATGGGGTTGGTTCTGAGTTATTACAGAGAATTGTTTCTTGGGTAACTGGGTGTTGAGACTTGCCCACATGCTCAGGGTTTAACTGATCACCATATTTGGGGTTGGTAAGGAATTTTCCCCCAGGGCTGATTGGCCTGGGCTCTGGGGGTTCTTCACCTTCCTCTGTAGCACAGCGCATGGCTCACCTACCGGTGAATTCTCTGTATCTGAAAGTCCTTAAATCATGATTTAAGGAGGTAAATAACTCAGTCATAGGTTGGTGGCCTATTGCAGGAGTGGGTGGGTGAGGTCTTGAGGCCTGCCTTTTCCAGGAGGTCAGATTAGATGATCGTACTGGTCCCTTCTGACCTTAAAGTCTATGAGTCTATAACAAATCAGGCACTGCAGCATAACCTGATGACGCGGTCAACAATGGATGTGGAAGGTTTTGTGGTATCCCACTCTGACATCATCAAGGGTTGAGATTGCTTCAGCACTGCGAAAGCATCCCTCATCTGTGACTGCAGGACCAGGGGCAGGGAGCCCACTGGAGGCACAGGTGATCTTGCCTTAGAGCGGATCGATGACCACAACTTACCTGAGCGGGAGACTTCACAGGGATTCCAAGGAGGCCACCAGCATTAGCAGTTTGATATCAGTGAAGTAGGAGATAGACCAGAACCTTTGTCTCGGAGTCTGTTTTAAGAGGTCTGATAGACCTTATAGGACTGATCCTGGTACTGATTATTACTTCCACTGTGTTTTGACGATCTCTGAGCCTGACAACGTGAGGGGGATTGGGCAGGAGGGAGCTCAGTTGTGAAAACCCTTCTAAGTTTTCTAATGGTGCCAGGGGAGCTATTCCTGAGCAGGACTACCACATGCCGGTCTATTTGATATGAATAAAGGAGGAGCCATTGGCCCTATAGTCGCTGGTACTAGCATGACATTTTCATTTAGTAATGGACAGGCATTGGTACTGAAACTAAGTCTGACACTGGATCTGCCGAGACAGACTGCATCATTCATGGCGTAGG
Organism: Pelusios castaneus; assembly: GCA_007922175.1. NCBI lineage: Eukaryota > Metazoa > Chordata > Testudines > Pelomedusidae > Pelusios > Pelusios castaneus. The sequence continues at coordinate 7,676,033 of ML685818.1, forward strand.
CCTGAATTCCCTATCTGCATTAGCACCCCTCACAGTGCTGAGCAGGAAGTTGACTGCATCCTGGAAATGGTGCCACCAACAAAAATAGGTCTGCCAACTGTCCAAGGACACTGAGGATGATGCCACTGCAGTCAAATGCTCCTGGACAAGTGGTGAATCAGGAACAGAAAGGCACAGCAAATCTGCTTCTATTTGATATGTGGTCAGCATGGAAACCTATGAGGCCATAATCTTTGTGATTGGTTCCAGACTCAATGGACACTCCAAAGCAGTACTAGAGTCAACAGTACAGTGTCCACTTAGTTCTGGGGAGCGAGTTGATGGCCCAGCTCTATCTCACATACCCAAAACCTCATGGTACTAGTCAGTAGTTTCTCTAGAAGGAGAAGAAGCCCTCTGAGCTCTGGAACTGCCTTGGTGCATTTTGTGAGTTCTTTTCCTTGGGGAAACCCAAAAAAGAAAAACAACACCTCTCCCTTCTGGGTGAGGTTTCTAAGCCCACTGGATGTGACCAAGTCAATATCAATGCAGGCACTCTTTGGGAAGTCTGACATTCTGTGATGATCCCCAATGCCAAGGCAGGCCTCTTTGCTTGCTTGTGAAAGTTCTGCTTCAACTTCAAATCTCTGGCTACCCATAGCCTCTTTTTAAATGACATACAGATGGAGCACCTTTCCTTAACATGCCCCTCCCTCATGCCCAGTAAACATCAATGTGGGACTTCCTACTTAGGATAGCTACCACACACAAGATACCATGTTTATATCTTGGTGAGGAAATAGCCCTTGGAAAAAGCTAACTCCTGTCATTAAATTGAAGGGAAAACAAACAAGAAGTCTTGTGGCGCTTTTAAAGACTAACAAATGTATTTATCACATGAGCTTTTGTGGAAGAAAATCCCAGTTCATCAGACGCTTGAAGAAAAACTGAAGGGGGGATTAACTAGATACGAACTAATAATTATAAACAGAAGAAAAAGACATAAAAATGTGAAGTGAGGGTTAGATAAAAAAAATCACACACAGTTCTCTGACTCTAGCAGGGGGTCTTGGGGAGGGCTTCAGGGTGGCAGCACCTTTATATAGCTATGAGAGGGGCTATGAGTGCCACCCCACTGTATACTGCTAAGAAAAATATTCTACCTTTGGTGCCCTGTGTGCGCACATCTGAGTGGAATACATGTCATTCAATTGTACTGGACAGGAAACAAATAATTTGCATTTTAGCAGACACAACTCCCAAGAGAGAAGAAGCAGGAAGATGTTTCCTTCAGGACAGACTCCATGCTGCCTACCTCATAGTTAGAAACAGACTTTTATCTGAAGGTATTCTTCAGAAGAATCCATTTCAAAGATGCAATGGAATATAGACAAGAGGGGTACAGAATCGCAACGTTATCTGTCTTTTGCTTAAGATGACAAAAGTACCACCCTACTGACTTTGGGGCATAACTCCTAACTCTAGAACTTGATCACCTATCTTGATGGAAACCTGTGGTAAGCATTTTACCTTACGCCAACTCTAATTGGTTAATTTTTTGTTACTAGAAAGTGTTTGTTTATTTCTATTGTAACCATTTCTGACTTTAATTCTTAGACTTGTACTCACTTAAAATCTCTCTCAGAATTAAAAAAAATCTTTTATTTTTAATCTAAATCAATCCAGTGCTGTGTTTGAAATGAACCATCTTGTAACTCCAGTTAATGTAACCATTGGTTATTGACTTTTTAAAGATCAATGAACCTTAATATTTGATTAATACCTGATTTCTCCAGGACTGGACAGTTCAGAATATACATTTTGGGGGAAATGTGGAGCTGGAGAGATGGTAAAGTCACCTTACCAGTTGTCAACCAAGGCTGGAGTAGACTAGTGGAAGTCTGAAGTATTGCAGATAGACTCCTGGATCCAAAGAGTTAAAGCAAGGCTGAATACATAGTCAAAGTGTGTGCTTTTTTGCTGACTGTGGGAATCCAAGATACAGAACTATAGTAGCAAAGCTTGAAGGCACTTAAGGATTATAGGGCAAGAGACTTCACCAGACTGGGCTGCATACCAGAATGTAAAGGTACATCTGTGCATCACTAAAGAGGTGAAAGTATACAATACAGTATGGAAGCAAAATGTTCAGTGCAATTCTGCCTACATATGCAGAGTCACTATATGACATAAAAGGGGGGTAATCTCTGCATTGCTGTGGTACAACTGCTTCTGGATTACTACCTTTATTTCTAGGCATCTCATTATAAGAATGCTAATGACAAAGTGGAGGGAGCTCAAACAGAGTAAAAACGATTGGAGAGCTGGATAAGGAACGACAAGTTCTGATCTTGCAAACTTAAGTGCATGTTTGTAAAGCTTTGTATGTGAGAATTCTACTGATTTCAACAAATTAACTCAAATCTTGTAAGTCTTTGCAAGATTGGGGCCTAAGTTAAATGGATAGACATTAAATATTAGGTTCTGCTTCAGACCCATCTCCAGTTTAAATAATGCAAAATGATGATGTAACAGTAAGAATACATTAGCAAGAGAACAGAGAATTTCATTGTTTGCAAGATCACAAAGCCGCTTTGACTGAATTCAGCAATTGTAATTGGTTTCATAACAAGGTTACATTTGTACACATGCATCTCCTACTTCTCTCTCTTTGCCTTCTCCCAGTCCTTTTTTAAAAAGAGAAAAATAAAATTATAAAAACAAAAATATGTTTCAAATAGAGTGAGTCTCTTAGCATAGAAAAGTACAGACAAATACAATTTCTAGTGAAATTCCAATCCAAATTAGAACTCAATGCCTTTGCAAAATAAGGAAGCAATGTAATTATGGCACAAACATGCCGAGGCAAGTATATTACTCTTGTCTGATCATCTTCTCAATATCTCACCCAAGGAGGTTGTGTGTGGTTTCTGCTGAAAGCTAAGAACTAGTTGATTGTCATGGTTATTGTCAGATATTTGTGTGGGAAGTAGTTTAAGAGCTATATATAATGTAAAATATTACATTGCAAAATTGTTGGAGACTTGTCACCTGAGGCAAGGCAAGCTCTTAGGCTAACTCAATCAATGTTGAGAACAATGGACATCCCTAGAGATAGCACTGTCTGGACTAGGGTAACCTAAGCATTTACAAAGAGAAATACACCCCTGGAAAGCTCTCTAAAGAGAGGATCCCCCTGGGCTTAGCGGCAAACAACCAATACCTTTATAAGAGCAAATGAAATGGCCCTCACAAAGGACAGTGGAGTGTCTCACAAAAGGTGGACAATTGCTGGAGGGAGAGACAATTGGGTAAGAAATAAGTTACTTTCCTGTCTAAAAAGGTAATAAAATACAGGCTTTAAACTGTCCCAATTTTAAAGTAACAGTACCAACATTCGGTACTTTTTCTTATATAGATGCCCATTACCTCGCACCCCCCATCCTGACATCCTGATTTTTCTCATTTTCTACCTGGTCATCCTAGAGGCCTAGATTGATTGGAAGAGGAGGCTGTGGAAGATGGGAATGGAGCAGGGGCAGCTGAGGATAGTCAGGCAGCAGAAGCAAAGGTCAACCAGCTAATGAATAGCTTGTTATGGGGGCTAGCCATTCACATTAGAATCTTGCAGGGCTGTCAGAGGTGGAACAGCCATTTGATTTGAGCATAGTCTTGACCCATGATCTGCTAGGGTGATAGGATTAACTTATAATACTTCTTGTGCAACTCTATGTGTTTTTATACCACCTTCCTATTCCCTTTCTAGATTGTCTCTTTAATTATGACCTGTGCTACCATTTGTTACTTCAGTGCTTTCACTCAATTATTTTACCAGCTTTTTATTCATTTGTTCTACCTTCCTGCATGTTCATACAGTTTCTCGCTGCATTTATTCATTTCCTTCTCGCCCTTGCTCCCCCAACTCTCCTAAACTAGCTGTCATTGCTCTTTTTTAGTTCTCTTATGCTGACTGAATTTTGCTTTAATGTATTCTAGTTTTCTTGATGTGTCAAAATAATGTAAGAAACTGCATTTTCTGGCTAATTAAATGAGCAAGAAATTTAAAGGTGCATAACCTAGGGTCTAGTTAATCAGTTTTTTACATAGCTGGTTAAACCAGGATCTATGAAAAAAGCTGTGTTGCAGCAGTTTATTACACATCTCAGCTTGGTTTCCACTGAAACATCTATATTTCCTTTTCTAACTTTCCAGCCAAATTCTCTCCTCATTTACCTCTATGCGGTCCCATTAAATCAATGAAGAAGGAAGAGCGCGTATACAGGAGGTTCGGATATTGATAGTTCAGTTTGGAAAAGAAGATTGAAAATTCTTTTTCTATAGGCATTTTCAAATATGTGTCTATAAAACATCATGGGGAAAAAGCACCCTTTTTCTTTCCCCAGTATTGATGCATTGGGCAGCATGCAAGAGACTGACATAGCCAGAGAGAGTGCCAGTCCATGGCCCAGCGAAAACTTCCATCTGGTATCAGGAACACTAGATGAGATAGGTTGGTTAGAGAAGTGGTGGGAAGCATTTGGATGACATTGATCAGCTGAAGAGGGAGAATGAGGGACCTGGCAAGGGGATGAGTGTTGAGTTTCTTAAGGACCAATGTGTGAGAGAGGTGGACAGATCCTTTCAGTGGGAGAGACAACATGGAAGAAGAGTGTTTGCAGTGACACTTTTTTAAGATGAGAAAGAGATATACATCTACAGAGCCCTTAGGACAATGGAACCCAATCCTGATGGCCTCTGCGAACTACTATAACACACATATTAGGACAGTCAAATCGAACTGATGCTCTAGGTGACATCTCAGCAGCAGAGCTAAGACATAAAGAAGCACAATACTGAACTATCTTCTCTCATCTAGACATGGTCCCTTCATGCCAGTTGGCGTACACTATCAGCAATGCTGAGAAGTTTGCAATACCACTGTCTGCTCTGTTGAGGACTTCAGTGTTTATGGCTGCTCATCCAGCCCCCATCATCAGCATTTAAATCACCGTAAAACACTTCAACGGCATTTTGGATCCAGAGACAGAGTAAGCAGAGTTAAAGAGGAGGACTACTTTTCTATTTCATTGATACCAAGGGAGATGGGAGAGACAGATTCTCCCTCACATCCCATCAGTGTAGGGTATTTCACAAATGTTCCTGCTTCCAGATGTTAAACTATCAACCTAAACCAGGTGCCTGATGCTGATGTCAATGGGTTTTGTGTCTGCTCAGCAACTCTTTGTATCAGGCAACAAAAACAAGGTCAACTAATCACTATGAAGCTATTTGTGTTAGAGCAGAGAGCTGAATAATGTTTCCTCATTCACTGAGACAATGAATATTGGCTGAGTGCCTTTTTGGGCTGTGACATGTGCAGAGAGACAGTGGGGTAATATTTTTGTTTTGGACTGTGATATCAACTGAGAAAGTTGGACTTTTATTATTGGTTGTGGTGCTTAACATCTTGGGAAAGGGCCTCAGTTTAGCAGTTCAATACTCTGTTTCTCTCAAAAGCTTAAAGTATTAGTCTCTGTTCCTGCCAGGGCCGGCCTTAGCGGTAGGCAAACTAGGCAGCTGCCTAGGGCTGCCGATTTTAGGGGCCACCTAATTTCCGGAACGCGTTCCGGGGCCCACAAATTTGGCTGGCGAGTGTTCCTTGGCCCCCAAAATAAAAAGAATCAGGCAGAACGTAGATCCTGGGCTCTTCCAACCTGCGGGTGCAGTCCGTGGTCTGCCCAGAATCCGGCCCGCAGGACACTGGGAGCAGTGGCCAGGCTGGGGAGTTTCCAATCTCCTAGGGCCACCAACCATCTAAGGCCAGCCCTGGCTCCTGCCCTAGCATTGTGGCCTAATACAGATGCAGCACATTATTAGTCAAATCTACTAATACATTACAATACATACACTAATACATAAAAACAGAATTTTCCCATGTAGTTTTCATTTTAAGGAAAGTAAATGCCAACCAACCTCCCCTGCTCCATAAACTATAATTAATTTAGTATCATTTATCTTTGCTACCTTATGTTTACTGATTTTTTAAAGGTCTATGAAATATGCATGATCTAGAGTTACTAATTGGCAAGTGGAAGGCTTTTCTTTCATTACTTATTCCCCTCCTGAACTAATTCTAATTAACCGAGGGCTCAGTAATCTACTTCGAACCTACTTCCCTTCCCTATAGTATGAGCTAAAACAGTTTTCAGGTAGTCATTTGTTTTTTCATTTCATGGTGGATTCAATTCTGCTGCCACACATACACTGAGTAGCAGTTTGCTTTATTATCATTGTTTATGATATATACTGTGGGGGAGTATACTTCTTAGGAGCCGCAGTCATGGATTCTATTGCGTGAGGTGCTGTACAAAGAGAACAAAAAGATCCCCAAAGCTTATAATTTAAGTACAAAACAAGAGAAAGTAGGTAGAAACAGACAGATGGGGGAGCATAAGGAAACACTGACAGTGCTCTCTACACCATTTTGCAAATGGAATCAGTGAAATCAGAGTGCCCGATAGGAAATAGCTGTCATTCTTATTTAATACAGTATTGTATATTACTTAATATAAGCATTCCCTGTGGATATGTAAACATATCGTAATAACTTGAAAGCATTAATGAAAGGTCTTAGTCCAGATCCTCAGCTTATATAAATAAATCAGCATAGCTTTGCTGATATAAGTGGAGCCATGGCACTTTATACCAGCTGGGAACTGGATCCCCCACCCCAATTTCCTTTTTTTGAAATTCCTGACCCTTGTCCAGCAAGTGAATTTTGGCTTGTGGCCACACACACACAGTTTGGCTGGAGACCAGTTAGAAAGAGGAAACAGTCAACTTTAAAAACTGCTGAAGAAGGCTCCAAACTGTAGGGCATCCCAAACAAGCCATTATAAGAATTTGACAGTAATAAACACTGAGGGGTAATTTTGAAGCAGGATATTGAAAATAATCAAAAGGGAATTAGGTACCTGAATCCTATTAAAATGTAGTTGGGTGCGCATCTACATCCCTTAAAACTCCTTTGAAAAAACCTCAGCAATGATGATTATGCATATTATTTTATATATCATATCACTATGGGAGCTGACACAGCAAATTGAGGAAAGAGGAAAACTGCAACGCACACATATAATCAAAGATGAACACAGCAATAAGATGTCACAAAGGGGGAAAAGTACATAAAAGAGAAGGTAGCCAGGATAAAGACACAGCTCTGTGGCACTTTATGGTGGACAAAGAGACGTATGAAACCTCACCTAAAATAAATAAGGAATGGTTAAGACAGGCAGGTTTCAAATCAGCAGAATTAGGAGACAGGGCAGAATGATCGATAGCCTAGATTGATTAGGTCTCTCAATAATAACTGTGTGTGGGCGCACGTGTTATTGGATTCTCTAAATGTAACCGAACTTCCATAAGTGACAAGTAAAAACAAACAATAAATCAATTTTATATCCAGTGCAAAAGCTAGATAGAGAGAGCTCCCCTTCCATTCTCCTCCAATTCAGACATAGCCATTTTGTTTTCATTATTTTTACTAGTTTTACAGCTCCACTTCAGCGATAATTCCCCTTCTTTTAGGCCCATCAACTTTGCTCAGTGAGAAAACTAATGAGATCAAAAGGCCCAATTCTGACATCTTTACTCCCTTTACCATTTCAACGCATGGCACTAACTGAGCAATAAAATACTACTCATCATGATCAGTAGCAGCAAAAACAGACCCAGAGTGTATTTTATGAAATACTGAAAACTGATTTTAAACATACTGAGAAAGCCAATAACCTAGCTACATTATTCAAAGAAGCGTAACAATGAACTCACTTACTATAGCAACATCAGCGCAGTAGCAAATAGGATACCCAATCATAGACCAAAACGTTATTGCACTAGGCAACATACAAACAAACCAAAAACGCAGTCCCACGGAACTGACTATCTGGATATGAACTGTTTCTGGGCAACTTGCACTGCAATGTAGCTTTAAAGTTAGATTATGCCAGGCCTGAGAAAAGGCTGGTGAATTAGCTGAACCCTGCCAGCAGGAACTCCAGAAAGCATTGTGCCTCAGATGTATCCCATCCCTGCTTCCCTCTTGCTGCTATACCAATGGTATAATGCCATCACCCCAACAGTTTGCCTGCATTGGACATTTAAGGGCCATAGCTCTTCCCATTTCCGTAAACCTGCTCCTGAGGACAGGGAAAGTAGTAACCCAGGGCTGGTAGCCTGAAGAGGAAAATAAGGAACAGATCTTATTTCCAGATACACGTACATATTTCAAACCAAAACCCAGCCCCGAATGATTAATTTAATCTGTGGTTCACTCTGCATGCCACTGAAGCATTAGACTGTATAGCAGCTCTGTTTGTCTGTTCAGTTAAATTTTTAGATCACACCCATCATAGCAGTGTCTGAGCACCAGTGTTCTCTGAGCTATTATTAGTACAGCAGGGGCCACAGAAACAACCATAGTTAAGATTACAAAAGGATTTATTTGCTCTCCCCTGAGTTTCTTACATACAACTTTTCAAAAATTTTCACCTAAGTTACATTTTCTAGGCTTCATCTCCGTATGCTGGTGAAATCTCAATTCTTCCTCTCCCTCTTCCCCCCGCCCCCAATGTTTGAGCAAAATTAGTGCAGCTGTTTTTCAGATCAAAGAGAATTAAAAGATCCAACCTCAAAACCCCCCACACTTACTCCTTTCTGGAAAAAAAAAAGTCAACCTCTGCATGGGTTCTTTGAATAAAGCTTGCGCTGACATGGAAGAACAACATTTTACTGTGTTAGGCTGCCCATTGCTTATTAATTACAACTCTGTTACACTGGAAAGAGCTGAAAATATCTTTGTAAGAACAGAAACTCCCTAGACCAAATTTCGCCCCTTTTCACTGATATCAATGGGTGCGTCTAAACTGGCAACTTAGATCGACTTAAGGAGGCTTAAGTCGACCTAAACAAAGCCACGTCCACACTGGGCTTTTATTAAGTCAACTTAAGTATTTCCTAGTTTTAGGTCAACTTAAACCTTAAATCGACTCCTTAAGCTGATTTAAAGCCAGTGTGGATGGGGATTAGCGCCTAAATTGACCTTATTAAGTTGACGTAAAGTTGACCTTATTAAGTCGACTTAACAAAGTCACCTTAACTTTTCTAGTGTAGACATAGCCAATGTGTTTTCATCCTGCTCTACAGCATTTATACATCTGGCGAAGTGGGTTATAGCCCACGAAAGCTTATGCCGAAGAAAATCTGTTAGTCTATAAGGTGCCACAGGACTAGACAGCATCTTGGGTGGCAAGACAACAAACAAACCCTAACAGAGATAAAAGATACCTCTTCAGAAGTCTGTTGCTTTCAAGTGGGGACCTTAGAATCTCGTTTCTCAGCTATTTTTCATGAGAGTTTATTTTTCCCTGATTACTTTGAAACTTATCTTTTTCTGCCATCCCTCCCTCTCTATTTTTCATGCAAAATAAAATATGATCTCATCACCTACATCATTCCCCCAGAAACTTTAAAATCCCAATAAAAATTGCATTCCCTATATAGGACTCACACTTTATTTGTAAATATTTGTTTCCAAGGAAAATATTACTATATATTGCATTGTATGCCAAACATTAAGCAATTTCAGTGTTTATCTTTGTTTGCTACCCTGACGTTCCACAATCCGGAATGGCTCCTATTTAAAAAGGTAGCATTTGACAATAGCTATTGTACTATGGAATTCAACATGCCATGGCTTTTCCACATTCACAGAACAGGTATTTCACATACCACTACATGGTAATTTTTGAAAATGTCATCTTTTTAATAATGCCTAAATAGATTCATTTTGCCACACTGATGATTGAGAAGCAGATTCATAGATTATAAAGCCAGAGAAAACCACTGTAATCATCTAGCTTGACATTCTGTATAAGACAGACCATTGGACTCCCTTGAATTAATTTCTCTTTGAACTGGAATATGTTGTTTTTGAAAAACATCCAATCTTGATTAAAATATGAATAAATAAATAAATAAACAAATAAATAAATAAATAAAATCTTGATTAAAAAAATGTACAGTGATGGAGAATCTACCAAGTAATTCCAAGGTTACAAATGTTTGCATGATTTCTAGTCTAAACCTATTCAACTTTGACTTCCAGCCATTGGATCTTCTTGTACCTTTGTCTATGAAACTGAAAATCCTTCTCTTGTCAATTTTCTGCTCTTCATTTAGACACTTACAGGCTGTGAACAACTCACTTCTTAACTTTCTTTCTGACAAGCTAAACAGATTGAGATCCTTGAGTCTTTCACCATAAAGCATATTATATAATTTTGAGAGTGTATATTTTTATCCAGATTATTGATGAAAGTGTTAAATAGGGACAAGAAATGATACCTAGAGGATACTGCTAGAAATACCAGCTCAGTTATGATTCTCCATTTACAATTACATTTTGAGACCTATCAGTTAGCCAGTATTTAATTCATTTAATGTGTGCATTGTTGAGTTTGTATCTTTCTAGATTTTTTATGAAAATGTTGCATCATACATCAAACTTGTCGTCTTATTTTATAATAAAAGATATTGAGTTATTTTGATAAAATTGATTTTTCATAAATTGATGTTGATTGACATTCATTATATCCCATTTGGCCTTTTTAAATATTGGAACAACATTAGTTTTCTTCCAGTCCTCTGGAAGCTCCCAGGTTCCAAGACTTATTAAAATTCAACAGTAATGATCCATACAATTACTTGCCTTGTAGTTCCAATTGGGATATTGGTCTTCAGTCCTTGTCTAAGTTAGAGCTACCAACATGAGAGGTGAACTGGTGATAACAAAAAAGACATTTGGGCAAAAAAGCCAGACCAGCTGGGAGGAAAAATTTAATCAGAAAAATGTAAATTCAGTTGGGACTGGTTTAGGAACACTTTATTAGATGCCCCAAAAGCCACAATCCCACAATCAAGGAAAAAGACCATTGGTTAAAAAACCAACTTCGTACAGAAGGGTAATGAAGGCAGATATAAAAATAACTACAGAACTATGTAACAAAAGAAAGAGTAAGGAAGTTGTTTGTATATTAATCAGAAGTTCTTTTAAGTATATTAGGAACAAAAAGAATCCTAAATTATATTGGTCCGTTGCAAGGTAGAAATGTAGAATTGTCAATAGTAATGCAGAAAAAGCAGAAGTTTTCAATAATTGTTTCTGTTCAGTATTGGGGAAAACATAATGTAGTTATACCATAGAACAGCACTCTCTCTCTCTCTCTCATTTCTTAGAAGGATGGCAAACAGGAACTACTAAAATTAGACATTTTTTAAATCAACAGGTTCAGATAACTTGCACCCAAGAATTTTAGAAGAACTGAATGAGAAGCTCACTAAACTGTTAAACTTGATTTTCAGTAAGAATTGGACCCCTAGGAAAGTTCTAGACTGGAAGAAAACTAATATTGTGCCAATATTTTAAAAGTGTAAACAGAATGATTTAGGTAATAAAATGTTGTTATAAACAGAGAATTATCATTTAACGTGTTTTAAGTGGGGTGCTGCAGGAATCAATTCTTGGCCCAATGATATTTTTTATTTTTATTATTGACTGGAAGAAAACATCACCGATAAACCTTGCAGATGACACAAAAATTGGGGGAGTAGTAAATAATAAAGATGACAGGTCACTGACACAAAGCAATTTGGATAAGTTGGGCATAAGCAACAAAGAACAGAGGCCATAATTACAGGATGGGGTTAGGACTATGTCTGGGAAGTACTGACTCAGAAAAAGACTGGGGAATAATGGTGGATAATCAGCTGACTACGAGCTCCCAGTGTGATACTGTGGCCGAAAGGTCTAATGCGATCCCGAGATGCACAAACAGGGGAATCTCAAGTAGTAGAGGTTATTTTGCCTCTGTACTTTGCAGTGGAACCACCACTGGTGGAATACTGGGTCCAGTTCTGGTGTCAGCAATTCAAGGAGGTTGTTGATAAATTGGAGACGGTTCAAAGAAGAGTAATGAGATTGATTAAATAATTAGACAACGTCTCTTACAATGATAGGCTCAAGGAGCTCAATCTATTTAACTAAACATATAGAAGGTTAAGTGGTGACTTGAGTACAGTGTATAAGTACTTACACGGTTTAAGGATCCACAGGTCTTGAATCTGAGCCGAGGGGTGATTGCCACATCCATGCTACCACCCAATGACTCTACTAGTGACAGGAAAATTGGAAGCCCTAAGGCCTTACACGCCACTACATATACCACCCACAGGGACCTGATTGGAGGAGCTCTGGAATCCCGGATTATGCCAGGTACACTAGTTAAGCCAGAAAGAGACAAATGAAGTTGCCTGTGTAACAGGATGAATTCTGACTGCTACTGATCCTGCTGTCCACTATCTGACTCCTGGGCTAGTCCCTGGTTCATGACTTCGACTTTGCCCTGTTACTAGCTACTGCCCTTGACCTCATTTCAGTCCTTGAATCCTGTTGCCTTAGTTTCTGCCTGTTCTGGCTCCAAACCGAGGCTATGGCTTTTTGGCTTCCAACTCTGCTTTGGCTTCTAAGTTTGACTTCAGCTCCTATTTCCTGCCTGAGCCTGGCTCCAGCTTCCAGCTCTGACTCCTGGCTTCAGCCCTGCACATTGCCCTGTGGCTCCTGAACACTGCCCTACCCACCAGACCACACTGTCACATCTCAGTAGTGGGTACCAGTCTTCCACAGCTTCTGACACATGGGGATTCAACAGTTAATAATGGGCTCTTGGATCTAGCAGAGAAAAGTATAACACGATCCAAAGAATCAAAGTTAAAGCTAGACAAATTCAGACTGGAAATGAATATATTTTTAACAGTGAGAGTACTTAACTATTGGAACAATTTTCCACGGGTCATGGTGGATTCTCCATCGCTCACAATTTTTAAATCAAGATTGATTTTCTTAAAATGATAGGTCTAGGAGTTATATAGGGGAAATTCTAAGGTCTTATACAGAAGGTTAGACTAGATGATCACAATGGTCCCTTTTAGCCTTGGAATCTATGAATCTATAACATAAACTCTATTCTACAAAAAGAAACTGGAGAGTGAAAAGAATCTAAGCTTTGGGACAGCCGGATGCTGCTAGGAGTAACAATATGGCCTTCTAAAGGTGGTTATTATGCCATGGTCAATATCAGTGAAATCAATGAGGAGAGTGGCCAAATGAGCAGAACACTGGGCCAGGACTCAGGGCAACTGTGTCCCACCTTATCTGTAAAATGGGGATAATGACACCTCTTTGGGAGATTTAAAGATAAAAAGTACTATATACTATTATCATCAAATCAGTGGGATTATTTGCAGTATAAATACTATTCAACAAGGACAAGAATGACAGACTCTGATTTTAGTTAATTTTAACTATTTTATCTTCCTATTTAATTTTACCCAAACTCGTGGCAATCTACATACCACTACAACCACAACTCAGATAAATTCACTCAAGGGTTAACAGCTCTTCTTTATTGCCTAGGTGAAGTACAGGGTTGTATTTTGTGCTCTGTGTGTGTGTGTCATCACCAGCAGCTTCACATGCTAACGGACTCGGCTCAATAAAGTGTTCATACAGCCGAGTCAGAATTCACCATAGGGATGTGTCACACTGCTCCACATGAGGTGACCTTTGAGCATGCCTGAAACTTGCCAGCTATGACGCTTCCTAGTGTGAAGAGGTGTCTAGTAACATCATACATGCATGCACAGCATGCAGTTGCTCTTCATTTAGTTTTATAACTACAAGCACAGCAATGGAATTATGTGAACAAAGAATTTTAGTTCAGTTATATATACAGGGCCGAATGCTAAGAGGGGATTAGTCCATAACGCTCATCATATCCTCCCAAGCAATCTCTCCCACTCTTATGAAAAGAAATAGCTATCCTCTTTTCTTCCCCAGATCCAGAAAGGGAGGCTGAGTGGAAGTGAAAAGAGCAGGAAAGAGCGCTGGTGAAGGTCAGAAAATAATTGAGGTGCTACATCCTAGCAGTGGGACACCTTTTTTTTTTTTATTGTGATGTCATGTCAGCACATTATGATGCACAACAACATTTGCAGAACACGATCAGATAAAATAAGGGGATTTCTCTCTCTCTCTGCAATGCCATTCACTGCTGATGTAGCTCTCCCTCTCTTCACTAATTTGTGCATTGAAATCAATTGTGAGTGAATAACAGATATGGAAGTCTGTCTTTCTAGAACACAAAAAGTGACCTTGTTTTGAAAGCCAAATCCAGTATTTCAAATATACTTTTAGAAAGGTGAGCCTAGAAAATGATTCCTTGCTATAGGATTATCGCTATCAGGAGAGTTGTATATTATATTAGTAACGTAATGTTTCTTTCCCTTGTATTTTCATATACATAATACAGTGTTGCCAGGTGTCTGGTTTTTGACCAGGACGTCTAGTCAGAAGGGGATCCTGCTTGTTTCAGCTTTCCTGGCTTTAGTACTGCCGTGGGATTTTGCCACCAGTAACCCTGTCTGCCATTACACCAGCCTCATTTCCCCAGGTATGCCATGCACAACAGGACTTTTGGCAGACCCACACTGATCTGAAGCACACCCCCTGATCTCTGTGAGGCAGTAGGAAAACTTCACTGTCATGAGCAGGCCCAAGCTTAGACAGGCCCAAACAAGTAACTGCTGAACAGCAAGTAAATGCTGAAACAACCAACTATTGTGAATATGCTTAGAGTAAATAAGGGAGGCAAAAACCAACTAAACTAACAATTGTGGGTATGTTTACAGTGAACAAAATATGCAGAAACAGGACATCTAGTCAGTGGGCTGACCGGGCGCTTTACGTCTGGTTACCTGCTACTGGGGGGCAAGAAGAGCAGCAGCTACTGCTGGAGCCTGGAGGAGCATCTCTGTTTAGTAGTCGCTGCTCTTCCCACCCCTCAACCTGATGGAGAGAGCTGGCTGGCTCCCGAACCGGGCTGAAAACTAGGTACCAGGGCTGCTGCCACCACCACCAGGGGCAATCTTTCCGTCCCTGCCCCCTTTGGTGTGTCCCAATTTCCTCACCCTGACCCCTCTCTTTAGGACGGACACCCCCTGCTATGCCCCATTTCCCCACCCCAGCTAGTTGCTTGCTCCAGGGGCTGACCCCTGCCATATTCCAATTGGACAGGCAGGCAAACTCTGTGTAACCTTTGGGTGGGCTAAATTCATTTAGTTGCCCTTCTCCAGTGCCCCACAGAAATCAATCCCAACCCCTATGGGGAAAGCAGCTGGAGACCCAGGATCCAGTCTGTACAGGACTCACAGCGAAGCTTGCTCAGAGCTACACTCACACATTAAAATACTACTACAATAAACATAACAATGAACTTTATTAACTACTAACTAAATGAACCCTTATCCTAAGAAAACAAACTACAATTAACCAAGAACAATCCCTTGCATGAAAGATACCCAAGAGTCCCAAAGTCTGTGTGGAGTTCACCCAACTCTCAGCTACAGTCTCTGTTCCAGTGTGGAAGCTTGAGTGGCAAGAAATAGCTGACCTCTTCTTTCTTTGCTGGGATCCTCTGTAGCATTACATGCAGGCTTTCTCTTCTCCTCTGCAACCAGTCCTCAGTCCCATATGCATGTCTGCAAGGTCTGGTGCAAATGACTCCTTCACATGGAGAAAACATCTTGTTCACTCCTGGCTCAGCTCCTCTCCAGAACACTGAGCACATGGTCTCCTTTCAAGGCAGCTCCTGCCTGCTGTCTGCTCAGGCTGCTGCTCTCCAGTCATCTGACTGATCACACCAGCAGGGTACACTGTGGAGCATGCTCAAATTGCTACCACTCCCTGCTACTGGAAGTTTCCAGTTGTTTCCAGTTGTGGGTCACTAATCTGCCCAACAACAGTAACCCACCCTCAGCAGGTCTCTCAGAGATAGCCTTTTCAGGCATATGGGTTACATCTGCATCAGCTCCGCCCAGCCTGGCTCTGTAGGAGGAAAGTGAGTCCCGGGAGATAGGGGAGCCAGCAATGTGTGTGTGGAGAGTGAGCAAGGAGCATGGGGACAGGCAGGGCAGGATGCAGGGCATTGGGGGGGAAACAGATAAGGATGGGGGCAGAACCTCAGGGACAGGGGTGATCGGTTTTCAGCTATGAGAAAGTTGGCATCCTCAATTATGCCGTAATGTCAACCAAGGAGCCAAATGAATTCTGCACACACAGCTTCTAAGAATAATGCTTTTCAGTACATTTTGCTTAATTTTTGTAAGGTTCTTCCCCACCCTTTAAAAGTTCCTAGAGACGCAGCTTGTTAAACAGTCAGGATCCCAGACAACAAAAGGAATGCATTCCTTTGCTATTTCTTCTTATCAGAATGCCCCCTTGCACCAGAACTGCAGTAGCTTTTTCAGAATTGGTAAATTCATTTGGGAATATGAAATGCTTAGTTATAAAGACTGGTCCTTTCACCTCTATTTAGTACTGGCTGGCACTGTTTGATTTAAAATCTTATTGGGCAGGCAACCCCATGTTTGCCTTTGGATTCCTTCCTGCCTATCAGCTTCTTATATAGACTTATAAAGAACAGAACTGAGCAGTGTTTGATGCTCATTTATTACTTTTTTGAAAACTTGGACAAGCAACAGGGACTCAGGGAACACCTCCGTGTCCACATTGAACTCTGATCTAGTACACTAATCTTAATGGATGGACCCTTTGACCTAGAAGGGGCTCCACAAAAGTCAACAGAGCTAATCATAATGGCAGACATCTACTTCTATGGAAGGTCTAAAACTCCAAGAATGCCCCTTAAACCTGCATTTTCATTATTTTGAAGATTAAAATGACCTATTATACACTTAAAGCATTCCTTTCGGAAACTGCAGATACACTGTGCAAGCCTCAGCATTCATGCTCCTATCAGCCAGAGAAATGCCAATAAATCAAATGTTCTATTCTGAAAAGCTACATCCCAAGTAAAAGCAATTTTCATATTGAAAAAAGAGTCGAGGATTTACTCACTACATGCTATCTGGTTTGTACCAGAGGGTGATTGAGTCAAGAAATAAGGAAGAGAGAAGAAGGCAAAATAAGAGAGTATTAGCATCTGAAAAATGTCAATTTAAAATGAATAAAACAGAAACATGTGGAAAATTCTGGTGTAAGGCTTCAAGCAACCCATAGGCAACCGTAACTTACACAAAACAACTTTTGCATAATAGATAGCTCAAGGTTTCAGTGATCTTGGCAGAATACAGAGGTAAACATCAAGTAGAGATAAAAATGAATAATATTTTTCACTGTACTGAGCACAGACAGGTTTTCCTTCAATATCACAAACAAACAAAAATTTCTCCATTTTCTTTACTGGTGAATATTTATTATGATAGGTATATGAGAAATTCTCATACTACTTTGAGTTTTACTCTTATGTCACTTTCACAGTGGTGTCTTTGGTGTTGATAAACTATATCATTCTTTTCGATAAATTTCTTTGTACAAACCCATCTGAGAGACTTCAGTGCAAAGAGAGAATTGTGTTAAGTGAGTTATTCCAAAGTACTTCTGTATTTGGAGGTGGGAGGTTATATTTATTTAGCTCATCTCAGGTTTCCTTAGTGATTCCACTCCTGCTATGGCTACCTGGATGGCCCCACAATATGCCAACATTTTTATGGCCGATTTAGAACAACGCTTCCTCACATCTCATCCCACCTCTGCTCTACTTATGCTACACTAATGACATCTTCATCATCTGGACCCATGGTAAGGATGCCCTTGAAAATTTTCACAGAGATTACAACAATTTCCACTCCATAATCAAACTTAGCCTGGAACACTCCACACAAGAGATGCACTTTCTGGACACTACTGTACAAATTATTGATGGACACATAAACATCACCCTATACTGAAAACCTACTGATTGCCTTGAGTACCTACATCCCTTGAGCTTTCATCTAAGACACATAAGAACATAAGAAAGGCCGTACTGGGTCAGACCAGAGGTCCATCTAGCCCAGTATCTGTCTACCGACAGTGGCCAGTGCCCAGGTGCCCCAGAGGGAGTGAACCTAACAGGCAATGATCAAGTGATCACTCTCCTGCCATCCGTCTCCATCCTCTAATAAGCAGAGGCTAGGGACACCATTCTTAACCCCTTTCTGGCTAATAGCCATTTATGGACTTAGCCACCATGAACTTATCCAGTTCCCTTTTAAATATTGTTATAGTCCCAGCCTTCACAACCTCCTCAGGTAAGGAGTTCCACAAGTTGACTGTGCGTTGTGTGAAGAAGAACTTCCTTTTATTTGTTTTGAACCTGCTACCTATCAGTTTCATTTGGTGACCCCTGGTTCTTGTATTATGGGAGTATTTAAACAACTTTTCCTTGTCCACATCAGTCATAATTTTATATACTTCTATCATGTCCCCCCTCAGTCTCCTCTTTTCCAAGCTGAAGAGGCCCAGCCTTTTCAATCGTTCCTCATACGAGGCACTCTCCAAACCCCTAATCATTTTAGTTGCCCTTTTCTGAACCTTTTCTAGTGCTAGAATATCTTTTTTGAGATGAGGAGACCACATCTGTACACAGTATTCGAGATGTGGGCGTACCATGGATTTATATAAGGGCAATAATACATTTGCAGTCTTATTTTCTATCCCCTTTTTAATGATCCCTAACATCCTGTTTGCTTTTTTGACCGCCTCCGCACACTGTATGGACATCTTCAGAGAACTATCCACAATGACTCCAAGATCTTTTTCTTGACTCGTTGTAACCAAATTAGCCCCCATCATATTATAGGTATAGTTGGGGTTATTTTTTCCAATGTGCATTACTTTACACTTATCCACATTAAATTTCATTTGCCATTTGGATGCCCAATCACTTAGTTTTGTGAGATCTTTTTGAAGTTCTTCACAATCTGCTTTGGTCTTGACTATCTTGAGTAGTTTAGTATCGTCTGCAAACTTAGCTACCTCACTATTTACCCCTTTCTCCAGATCATTTATGAATAAATTGAATAGGACTGGTCCTAGGACCGACCCTTGGGGAACACCACTAGCTACCCTTTTCCAATCTGAGAATTTACCATTTACTCCTACCCTTTGTTCCCTGTCTTTTAACCAGTTCTCAATCCATGAAAGGACCTTCCCTTTTATCCCATGACAACTTAACTTACATAACAGCCTTTGGTGAGGGACCTTGTCAAATGCTTTCTGGAAATCTAAGTACACTATGTCCACTGGATCCCCCCTGTCCACATGTTTGTTAACCCCTTCAAAGAACTCTAATAGATTAGTAAGACACGATTTCCCCTTACAGAAACCATGTTGGCTATTGCTCAACAGTTTATGTTTTTCTATGTGACTGACAATTTTATTCTTAACTATTGTTTCAACTAATTTGCCCGGTACCGACGTTAGACTTACCGGTCTGTAATTGCTGGGATCCCCTCTAGGGCCCTTTTTAAATATTGGCGTTACATTAGCCGACTTCCAGTCTTTGGGTACCGAAGCCATTTTAAGGGACAGGTTACAAATCTTAGTTAACAGTTCCGCGACTTCACATTTGAGTTCTTTCAGAACTCTTGGGTGAATGCCATCTGGTCCCGGTGACTTGTTAATGTTGAGTTTATCAATTAATTCCAAAACTTCCTCTAGTGACACTTCAATCTGTGACAGTTCCTCAGATCTGTCACCTACAAAAGCCGGCTCAGGTTTGGGAATCTCACTAACATCTTCAGCCGTAAAAACCGAAGCAAAGAATCCATTTAGTTTCTCTGCAATGACTCTATCATCTTTAAGCGCTCCTTTTGTATTATCATCATCAAGGGGCCCGACTGGTTGTTTGGCAGGCTTCCTGCTTCTGATATACTTAAAAAACAATTTGTTATTACCTTTGGAGTTTTTGGCTAGCCGTTCTTCAAACTCCTCTTTGGCTCTTCTTATGACACTCTTGCACTTAAGCTGGCACTGTTTGTGCACCTTTCTGTTTGCCTCACTAGGATTTGACTTCCACTTTTTAAAGGAAGTCTTTTTACCTCTCAGTGCTTCTTTTACATGGTTGGTGAGCCATGGTGGCTCTTTTTTGGTTTTTTTACAGTGTTTCTTAATTTGGGGTATACAGTGAAGTTGGGCCTCTATTATGGTGTCTTTAAAAAGCGCCCATGCAGTTTTCAGAGATTTCACTTTAGTCACTCTACCTTTTAGCTTTTGTTTAACTATCTCCCTCATTTTTGTATAGTTCCCCCTTTTGAAATTAAATGCCACAGTGTTGGGCTGTTGAGGTGTTCTTTCCCCCACAGGGATGGTGAATGCTATTGTATTATGGTCACTAGTTCCAAGCGGTCCTGCTACAGTTACCTCTCGGACCAGCTCCTGCGCTCCACTCAGGATTAAATCTAGAGTTGCCTCTCCCCTTGTGGGTTCCCATACCAGCTGCTCCATGAAGCAGTCATTCAAAGTATCGAGAAATTTTATCTCTGCAATATGTCCTGAAGTGAAATGTTCCCAGTCAATATGGGGATAGTTGAAATCCCCCACCATTATTGGGTTTTTAAATTTGATAACCTCCCTAATTTCCCTTAGCATTTCATCATCGCTCTTACTATCCTGGTCAGGTGGCCGATAGTAGATCCCTAATGTTATATTGTCATGGAAGCATGAGATTTCTATCCATAGCGATTCTATGGAACAAGTGGATTCGCTTATGATTTTTACTTCATTTGAATCTACATTTTCTTTCACGTATAGTGCCACTCCTCCTCCCGTACGACCTGTTCTGTCCTTCCGATATATTTTGTACCCCGGAATGATTGTGTCCCACTGATTGCTCTCTGTCCACCAGGTTTCTGTGATGCCTATTATATCAATATTCTCCCTTACCACTAGGCACTCTAGTTCACCCATTTTATTATGTAGACTTCTAGCATTTGTGTATAAGCACTTTAAAAACTTGTCCCTGTTTATTTGTCTGCCCTTTTTTAATGTGCCAGATTCTTGGTCATGTGGCTGTTTATCATCGGATCCGGCCCCCTCACCATCCTTTTCTGTCCTCTGTTCCTGACTATAACTATAACTATAACCTGGAGATTCCCTCTCATCAGACTCTCTCTTAAGAGAAGTCTGTGTCCGATCCAGCTGCTCCTCTGCAGCAGTCGGCTTTCCCCCATCCTCTAGTTTAAAAACTGCTCTACAACCTTTTTAATGTTTAGCGCCAGCAGTCTGGTTCCCTTTTGGTTTAGGTGGAGCCCATCCCTCCTGTATAGGCTCCCCCCATCCCAAAAGTTTCCCCAGTTCCTAATGAACGTAAACCCCTCCTCTCTACACCATCGTCTCATCCACGCATTGAGACTCTGAATCTCTGCCTGCCTACCTGGCCCTGCGCGTGGAACTGGGAGCATTTCTGAGAATGCCACCATAGAGGTCCTGGATCTCAATCTCTTTCCTAGTAGCCTAAATTTTGCTTCCAGGACATCTCTCCTACCCTTCCCTAAGTCATTGGTACCTACATGTACCACGACCACTGGCTCCTCCCCAGCACTACACATAAGTCTGTCTAGATGCCTCGAGAGGTCCGCAACCTTCGCACCAGGCAGGCAAGTCACCATACGGTTCTCCCGGTCATCACAAACCCAGCTATCTATGTTTCTAATGATCGAATCTCCCATTACTAACACCTGCCTTTTCCTAGCAACTGGAGTTCCCTCCCCCGGAGAGGCAACCTCCGTGCGAGAGGCAGCCTCAGCATCATCTGGAAGGAGGGTCCCAACTATGGGAAGGTTCCCCTCTGCTCCCGCTGACTGCTCTGCTTCCCTTGGGCATTCTTCCTCCTCAACAGCACAGAGGCTGTCTGAGCGGAGGTGGGACAATTCTACAGTGTCCCTGAAAGCCTCGTCGACAAACCTCTCTGCCTCTCTCAGCTCCTCCAGTTCCGCCACCCTGGCCTCCAAAGCCCTCACGCGGTCTCTGAGGGCCAGGAGCTCCTTGCACCGAATGCAGACATACGACACCCGCCCACAAGGCAGGTACTCATACATTCCGCACCCGGCGCAATAAACTGGATAGCCCCCACTCTGCTGCTGGGCTTCTGCCTGCATTGTCTCCTAGTTAATGAAAGGGTGGTTGAAAGAAAGAAAGGGGTTTTAGAGTATGGTTTTGAAGTATAGGTTATATGGGGACAGGGGACCAAGGAGGACCTATGGGGCCCCGCCCTCCCTTGAAACTCCCTTCTAAACTCCCTTGCAAAACTCCCTGTTCGCAAGCTCCCTGGTCGCTTATGTGTGGCTTTATAAAGCCCTGGCCTGGGTTAATGCCCCACCCACTGATTAAGGCTGATTAAGCTCAGCCAATCACCAGAGGCTTCAAGCTCTCAAACTTACCTTTGAGGCTCACAGCCTCCAACTGCCAGCTCTAGCACACAGTCCTTCAAACAGACACACAGACAGACACCAACTCAAGCTCAGCACACAGCTCACAGCAGTAACCCCTAAACACACACACACCCCCCAATACTACAGACAGTCACTTACCCCACAGATTCTGCAGTAGCTCCTCCTTCACCTGGAGAACTCCCTTGCAAAACTCCCTGTTAGCAGCCCACGATCTATTGTCTACCGTTAAGCCCTAAGATATAACTGCATTTGCGCCAATATTTTGGACAGAGACAGACACCTTCAAGACGATCCAGGGAACTACAGACCGGTCAGCCTCACCTCAATCCCTGGGAAAATCATGGAGCAGGTCCTCAAAAAATCCATCCTGAAACACTTGGAGGGAAATACAGTGATCAGGAACAGTCAACATGGATTCACCAAGGGCAAATCATGCCTGACCAACTTGATTTCCTTCTATGATGAGATGACTGGATTTGTGGATGCGGGAAGAGCCGTTGACGTGGTATACCTCGACTTTAGCAAGGCTTTTGATACGGTTTCCCACAGCACTCTCGTCGGCCAGTTAAGGAAGTATGGGTTGGACGAGTAGACCGTAAGGTGGATAGAAAACTGGCTAGATCAACGGGCTCAGCGGGTAGGAATCAATGGCTTGATGTCTAGTTGGCAACCGGTAACGAGTGGAGTGCCCCAGGGGTCGGTCCTGGGGCCGGTTCTATTCAACATCTTAATTAATGATCTGGATGATGGAATAGACAGCGTGCTTAGTAAGTTCGTGGATGACACTAAGCTGGGGGGAATGGTAGATGCTCTGAAGGGCAGGGACAGGATAAGGGAGACTTGGACAAATTGTAACACTGGGCCGAAAGAAACCTCATAAGGTTCAACAAAGACAAGTGCAAAGTCCTGCACTTAGGATGGAAAAATCCCATGCACTGCTACAGGCTGGGGACCAGGGAAGATGAATATGAGCCAACAGTGTGCTCTTGTTGCCAAAAAGGCCAATGGCATATTAGGCTGCATCAGCAGAAGTATTGCCAGCAGATCGAGGGATGTGATAATTCCCCTCTATTCGACACTGGTCAGGCCGCATCTGGAATACTGTGTCCAGTTTTGGGCTCCCCACTACAGAAAGGATGTGGAAAAATTAGAAAGAGTCCAGAGGAGGGCAAGAAAAATGATTAGGGGGCTGCGGGACATGACTTATGAGGAGAGACTGAAGGAACTAGGCTTATTTAGTCTACAGAAGAGAAGACTGAGGGGAGATTTGATAGCAACCTACTTGAAGGGGTGCTCCAAAGAGGGGGGAGCTAGGCTGTTCTCGATGGTAAGAGAAGACAGAACAAGGAGCAATGGTTTCAAATTACAGCTGGGGAGGTCAAGGCTGGATATTAAGAAAAACTTTCTCACTAGGAGGGTGGTGAAGCATTGGAATGGGCTACCTAGTGAGGTGGTAGAATCTCCATCTTTGGAGATTTTAAAGGTCTGGTTAGACAAAACCCTGGCTGGGGTGATTTAATGGGAGTGGTCCTGCTTTTTAGCAGGGGGTTGGACTAGATGACCTTGTGAGGTCCCTTCCATCCCTATTATTCTATAATTCTATGATTTTAAGATCTCTATCAAGCATTCTTAAAACTACAATACCCACCTGCAAAAGTGAAGAAACAGATTGACAGAGCCAGACGGCTACCCAGAAGTCAACTACTACAGAAGAAGCCCAAGAAAGAAAACAAC
>ML685818.1:7706181-7753044 GCA_007922175.1 Pelusios castaneus
TTTAGGTATATAGATCCCTGTATATTTATTTCCCTATCGCACATCAGAGCTCAGATTTCATAAACTCAAAGGGGTGTTTCCCCAGAGTGCTCCAAGACCTTGTTGACCAGCAGGGCGTGTTTGCAGAAAAATGCTGACTGTATCCACCATGCTAAATTCTTTCAGAATTCAATTCTTTTTATGGAGAAAGGGCTGTTTTCGTCTGGGAACGCAATGGACATGAATGATGTGAAGACTGCTTCAGTTACCCCAGCTTATCCTCTGCTTCCCTGGTTATGAAGCCATTCATAAGCTACTAGGATCTAAGGAAGGAATCTTTAACTACCACCTCAGCAGCTGCAGAATGGTAGTGGTGTGTGTCTTTGAAAGGGAGATGGCACTGTTTGTGGAACAGGTTGTAAGCAACAGAAAAGTGTTCCGAAGATTACAGTAGCATGTTGCATTTTGCATAATATTTGTCAGAGCAAGTGAGAAAAGCCTTAGCAATGAGTGAAAGGCTGAGGTACAGAGACATCCTCAGAGGTCTGAGCAGCCAGAAAGGAGTCCAATACAAAATGCATAGAGCAAGGCAATACCATCACGGATGCCTCCTGATCTGATTTTGAGTCTCAGGCCTGAAATTGTGCAGCTTTATATCCAGTTGTTTATCTGGGAGTAAGGGTGGGGAATTGGAAGTGTTTTGTGCAGTTCAGTGTTGTTTATGGGCAGTGGAAGTGCACGGTTGTGGCAATTCCTCTTTACCTTATGTCTTTGCTTGTACATGCATGTAAAATCTTATAGATTAATAGAAAGTTCATGACTTTCTGTGTTAAATCAACTATTAACTCTTTATGTTGACGCCTTATCGAGTGTTGACTCCTTATGTCAACTCCTTATCAAGTGTTGACTCCTTTTGTCGTTGAGCCATCTATTACATAACAAACAGAAATGAGCTTTTAACTCAGGAAACAATATATTAAGGAAAGATAAGGAAACAATATATTAAGAACCCTTCCATTAAAACAGCTGTGAAGAAATAACAACCAAGTGGAAGAGGGTGCTGCACAGCACAACTCAAAGCAGCTGGCAAGTATACATCTTGGCTGTACTTCTTGTTCATGGGACTTGTGATACTGCAGAGCAAGACTCAAATTACTGGGGTGATAAAAGACTCAAAAGAGCTGTAGTTCTAGGGGCCAGTGTCCTCCATGTCCTAAGTTGGGGTCTGGAAGGAATGGCCACTGGGAGCGCTGCGGCAGCGCCATAGTTGGGAGGCATTGTCAGTAATTTGTATTGTCCAGAGGCCGCATCACAAGGCTGAGTATTGGTTTATAGTACAGCACTACTTGCTGCCACAGGAGTAACATGAACGGCACCAGGGCATTTTGGCTTTGTATTGCCTTCTGCAGTGGCCCCTGCATCTCCTGTCTTCTCCT
Source organism: Pelusios castaneus (assembly GCA_007922175.1). Taxonomy (NCBI): domain Eukaryota; kingdom Metazoa; phylum Chordata; order Testudines; family Pelomedusidae; genus Pelusios; species Pelusios castaneus. Next base: position 7,707,597 of record ML685818.1, read on the forward strand.
TCTGCATCTCCTTCTCCTGTTGTCTTCTCCTTCTGTACGTCCTGCCTCTGCAACTCCTGTCTCATAGTCTCTACAATAACCGCCCTGGAGAGTTCCTTATTGATTCCCTCTCCATCCTCAGAGATCACTCCACCACTTCACATTTTTGAAAGGACACTGCAATGATATCTGTGAGTTTTCCCTTTTCTCCCCCTCAGGTTTGCCAGCGGCTGTCTTGATAAAGACCCTGTCCTTGAGGCTCTGGCTGTGTATGTGAAAGTAGTTTACTACTCCCACTTACATTCCACGTACGTAGGAGTATTAAAAACATTCGTAAAAGCTATTGTGCAGGTCCTAGAAAAGCAATGCTTGCATTGTCATATATGCGTTTCTGGCTTTACCACCCCAAGATTCTTCCCAGCCTCGGGGAACTCTTAGAGAGGGTAAGTGGTGTGCACATTATGATTTTGATCCGTGCAGTATATGCTGTTTGGCTTTGCAGTTGTGCCTTGTAGAAAATTACGTTCCTGGACAGGTTCAGGAGTTCTATTGTATCTTTGGGATGCTTCTATGGTGGCGAGTGGGATATTAACCTTGTTTACTTCCTATTTAGACTGTTCTGACTCTTGATGATGTTATACTGAGGTGAATGACTAGGGGGCACTAAATGGTCTTGGTTTAAAAAAAAAAAAAAAAGCAAAGGGCAGACCAGTGAGATATGCTATGAGATTATTCAACCGGATTGCCACCCCTCCACCTCCTCCGCTCCAAACTACTACAGGAGTGGAAGGCAGGGTGAGCAATGCTGGTGGGAAATGACTGCAGCTATTCCTCCTAATCACTGGACAAATACTGAGTAGAACAAGTGTCTCGGCATACCTGACACTGCCTTTGGGGCAAAGAGCATGAACCCTATCAGTCTTCAATTTTAGTTTATCTCCCCTGCACACATGGTGAAGTACAGAGAAAAATGGGTTCTGCAATGACTGCCTGAAGCATTCACTGTTACCATTCTTCCTTTATGTAAACCTGTGAAAAACCTCAGCAGCGAGCTGTACCTCACTTGCAATGTGTACGGGCCTGCACCATCCATGTCTAGCTCATGGGAAATGAACCAAATTTCTTCTCCTGCAACCCATGTCTTAATATACTTTTGCATTTCACACAAAAGAATGTTTTCATTATGTGAATCTCTCACAGAAAGGGAAGGGGTGCACCGGTTAGTGGCTGAAATTTTGAACTGGCGAATGGGATTTTAGTGAGGGGTTGTTCAATGGAAAGGACAGCTGAGAGAAGGGGAAAGGACAATAGGGGCCTGGGCACGTGCCTTCTCCAGAGTGAGCCTAAAACGGTCAGTAGTTGGGGCACTAGCATGAGATATAGGACAACTGCACAGCTGGAGTAACTGTCATTTTGGAAAGGTGGGGAAGCCAAAAGGGAAAGTTTTGGGACAACGGAAGGAGGGAGACTGGGATCTCAGACTCAGAAAGGCTCTTAGGGCACATCCGTCTACAATGGCTGTGGCCACAGGACACCCAGGACAGAAATTAGCTTGGCAGTATAGGACAGTAAATTAAAACTTGCATATTAAATCCTTTAAAAAAACAGACAGACTGAGGTGCATTCCATAGGATCAACCTCCTCCGAACCGATCTGAGCTGCTGCCTGGGAATCAGGATTGGTTGTTGCAGGGCAGGAACTGGGTTCACTTTATACCTGGCCAGAGCCAAGGTCATGAATCCTGGAGAGATTTTGGCTTTCCAAGGGGGATCTTTTCAATAGCCTTTGTGTGCTCATCGTCCGATGAGTTTTGCTGATTATTCTTTGATGGTGGAGGTTTATAGTATGACGCAGCTCCATAATCTCTGTGTTGCTAGTCATGTAGATTACATGTTCCTTGCTGGACTTCTTCCTGTTATCTCTCATTTTATTGCAGCTCCTCCTCCTCATTTTTTCTTTATTTGGAACTATTTGGCATCCCTGTTGTGGCCCCTCACCGACATCTGCCTATCAATGTATGAAAAGGTCGTCATTCAGGTAGCTGGGCACAGGAACGTTCTGTACCACGCTTCTCTTCAGATGGTGAAGCGATCAGGGTCTCAGCACAGCTCCTGATAGTGTGGCCGATGTGGTTGGGACCTGTGATGGTATCAGTGGAGTTGATGTGTGGGCACATTTGGCAACAGGGTTTGTTGCAGGGATAGGTTCCTGGATTCGTGTTATTATTGTACGGTGTTCTGTTGCTGGCGAGTATTTGCTTCAGGTTGGGGGCTGTCTGTAAACAAGGATCCCACACACTTTCTCAAGCCTTGAGAGGCAGGCCAATCCTTGCTTACATACAGCCTGCACATCGACTCCAGTGATACCATCAGAGGTCCCAACCACAACAGCCACACCATCAGGAGCTCATTCACCTGCACATCTACTTATGTGATATATGCCATCACGTGCCAGCAATGTCCCTCTGCCATGTACACTGGCCAAACTGGATTGTCCTTACACAAAAGACTAAATGGACGCAAATCGGACAACAAAAATGGTAACATCCATAAACCAGTAGAACACTTCGATCTCCCTGGACACACAGTAGTGGACTTGAAAGTTGCCATACTTAAAAAAAGACCTTTCAAATTGTCTTCAGAGTGAAACCGCAGAGCTGGAACTGATCTACACACTTAACACAATCAGACTGGATCTGAATAGGGACTTGGAATGGTTAGCACATTACAAAAAGTAATTCTCACCTTCTAATCAACCGGTGTGAATGGTCCTCATCTATGCTAACTGAACTGACTTTGCTAGCACTTGCCCTCCTTCATCCAGCAATATGCGCAAACACACCTCTCAACACTGTAGTTTCCACGTCATGCATCTGACGAAGTGGGTTGGAGCCCATGAAAGCTTATGCCCAAAGAAATCTGTTAGTCTTTAAGGTGCCACAGGACTCTCATTTTTGCTGTACACAGACTAACATGGCTACCCCTCTGGAACTTGTTTGTATTAGTTTAAAGACAATTAAAGGAGATCTATAGTCATCTTCTGCCATCTAAAATTTATTTAAAAAGTAATGTAACCAGGAACCAAACACACATCACTGAGGCTACAAAGACCTGATGCAAACTGACTCCTAAATCTAGACCTTTTTCCAGTGCTATGTTTAAATTTCCAGAACTAATAATACAAGCTTCAATTCTAAGACCACACACAATTAATACTGACAAGAAATAAGTCTGTACAAATACTACCCATCTGTTTACACATACACATTTTTACATACAGGACCCAGCTTTTACCCAGCTACTACAATATTAAAATTAGAAAGGTTGTTTATAATCTCTCTATAAAACGCTGGTGAGTGCTAAATTTCTTCTTCACTCATGAATACACAAGAAAGAACAGAAGGCTAGAAGTCAGAAAAGCTTTCCCTATTTCCAGCTTACAAAGTACACAGAAAAAAAATATGTGCACTCAGATGTTCAATCACCTGATGGTTTTTCCTAGTATTCAAACCTCAACGCCATGTAATGGTTCTGAATAGGAAAAAGCATTATGGACTCTGACATGCCAGCACCTGCATCTGGCAAAACATTACAATATGAAAGGCTGATCCCACTGGTTTCCTCATATTTACAAACTAGTGGACAAATCCTGAAGTCTTCATTTGATGTGGAAAATATTATCTGATCAAGAATTTGGAACATGATGTATAAGAATACTATTTCATCATAATTGCATCATTTGTGTTATTGAAAATCACATTTTCACTGGTTTCTATAATATAAAAAAAAATCATATTTACCCTCTCCAGTGTAATTTCTTCAAATTCATATTCGATTTCTGTTCCATTGACCTAAAAAAAAGCATGTAATAGAAAACCCATTAGCAGTTCATTGAAAGTAATTAGGCAATAAACCACATTTTTTATTCTTGAATGTATACACTTAAGTTCCATTACTTTGCTGGAGTGCATCTTTTCAAAATAAAAGGCCTGGTCTTGCAAGCCCTCCACAATTAGATGGTCATTATGAAAACTCACATTTGACTTGGATGGTGCAGAATGGAAGCCAGAAAGCTTGGTTAAAGCTAATGGTAGTTCAGACAGACCTGAAAGATAGGTTGCCGAAATACAAATGCACATCATCTGAGTTTATTTATGAAGTGTCTACTTTGTGAACTTAAGACAATTATTTAAACAACTTCCAAGATGTGCAAATCAATGGGAAAGCATCTTTAGAAGCTCTTGCTGCAAATGACAGAAGGACTATTAACTATTCACTGCCCTACCAGCTCAAATACACTGTAATAATATTGCCAGATGGGAAATTCATTGTTCTTATTTTAAAAAAATTCACCAATAAACACCCTGAAATACAGTTATCTTGTTTACAACAGTAACCTAGGGCAAAACATGGCAGAAGACCTTTAAAATGGACATATGACTTACAAAAAAACATGAACATGCCAATTCAATTCCCAAATTTAGTGTCAGTCTCAGAACAAATTAAATTATACAAAATGCGAAAGTACTAAGAATGGATTGTGCCAGGCAAGAAATTAATCAGTAAAATGTGTGTTACTGGTTAAAGTAGCTGTAAACTAGAACTCATGACTCTGAGCCCCAGCGCCCACATGGTGTGTCTCTGCAACTCTACAAGCCTGTTTAACTCCTCTTCCTCTTAAATGGAGATAATACCGTCACACGGTGTTCTTTGGTTGTGAGGATTAATGAAGGTTAATTTAAGTGTCTTGTTGATAAAAAGTGTAAAGAATGGCTATAATCATTTCTTGAAAGAACTCGTTTTTCTGATTCTACTGCAAAAGAAATTGTAAGAATGTAGCTGATAACTACATCTGTTGGAGGATTTCCTGAAAAAACTTTTCCTTTTCTTGGGTCAGAAAATGCCAATCTGTTGATACTGAAACTGTTTGCAGGAAAGGGTCAGTTATGACAAATTTCCCAATTAAAAAAAAGTTGGATTTTTTAAAAAAAAATGTTGAAATGTGCTGTTCAGACATTTTATACATTTAAAGTTTTGTTTTTCTGTTTGAAGTAACATTTCATTTTAAAATTTTACTTCATGTATGCAAAAGAAATGTTAAAAATAAGAGATCATAATTAAAACAAATATCTTCAAATTAATGACATTCAACATTTAGACTGATTCAATCCAAATTTGGCAGAGAATGAATATCAATTCATTAAACTTTGGGATTTTGACTTTTCATTAAAAATACTAAAATCACAAAAAAATTTGTGGGATGGGAAACCATTTCCTACCCAACTCTGCTGTTAACTTTCTATAGTTGCTGTTTACCTTTGATCTGGATGGGATTAAAAGATACATTATTCTAATAACTCTCTAGGTATCCTGTAGTATTTTCTCATGTGGGTAGGTATTTCTAATGTGAACATTACTATTAGGTTTACCAAACAACAATGCTTTATGCTTTATTATAAAATATTTCTCTTGGTTTAATTTATTTTCATTAATCCAGTGTATACTGGCCCCATGATGATGCAACAATCTGAGGTATTTTATGGGTTTTTTTTAAAGGATGTAGGTAAGTTTTCATATGTGATCCAAACCTTGATAAATCCCAAATGCAATAATATAGATGTATAACCCCAGAATCCTTTCCCACACTTCCAAAAAAACACATGAAACTAATCCAACAAAACCCCCACATGGAAATCAAAAGCTCGAAAACACAAGTAAAAAAAAATACAGCACTGAAGAATAAAATACATCAGTCACACAGTATATTGCTTTTGCTTATATTATTGCATCTACTCCTTGTTCTTATTACAGTCTAATTTATTAATCTCATTACTGTGTGTAGAGATATTAGCAAAAACATTCCTGTAAGAAAATTTGTCTTCTGTGTTGAGTACTTTAAAGGTTTCCACCTAAAGAGGCAGCAAATATATATATAGGCAGCAAACTGATATTGGAGAGTTTATAGCTATTCCTAGGTTTTTGTCCTTTTTCACTAACAGAAATAAAATCAGAGCCATATTGTGTGTCTCCATTTTCATTAATATTTCTTTTATTTAGATTATTTAGGCAGGAAGGGAAGTCTGATCTTCACTTTATCAGTCTTGCTCCATAAGGTGTTTCTTTGCTTCACTGCTTACAATCACTTGTCCTTTGCATTAAAACCTTATTAATGCAGCAAAACAGGGTGAAGGAGGGGGGAAGGTTTTTAAAATAAACTGGCCTTTGTAAAAAAAAAATGAATGAAAAAAGTGCGGATGGACTATTCAACCAGTATTTGTACACTAACAGGATCCTTATTATGTCAACCTAGGGGGATTTAATTACGCACACACACACACATTTTGGGTCCTTCCATAATACCCTTCCCTTTCCTCCTGACTACAGATAAAATCTCTATGCAGGAAGCCCTGTCTTCTATGAAGATGTCTAACTGTGTCACCAGCAGCTGCCTGAAGAAGTTGACAAAAATAGTCTCCTGCAGCACCATCTGTCAGCATCCATCTGTTGTCTCGTCTTATACTTGGATTGTAAGCTCTTTGGGGCAAGGACCAATTATTTGTTCTGTGTTTCTACACAGTGGGTTCTTGTAAATAACCAGGACTCCTAGGTGCTACAGTAATGCAAGTATTAAACAGCAACAGAAAGAACAGATATATATATCAAGGGATGGGTCAAATTTCCATTTGCAGGTGTTAGTATGAATCTTTTTTTCAGTCTGAATATACATGGGGTTTTACTATCTGAATTCAGATTTGAGATTCAGAATTCAATAGAAACTCAAAGCAAAATTCACCACCAAGATCTGCCTGATTTCGGATGGAAGCAAAAGATCCAAAACCATACATCATGTGGCTACTCGCTGAAAAAGTAAGTATTTATAGCTTTGTTAGAAACTCCTGTGGCTCAGTGAACCTTACCTGAGTTTTGGGTTTGTAACAAAACCTGACACCAGTTATGTGTTCTTCTGATTTTGCTCTTAAGATCTAGCTGTAGTAAATGAAGGGGAAATGATGGCATATGTGGAACTGGAAATGGAAGAATTTTATTTGGTTTGAGGTGGGATGACGACTGACTTGCACATGTGTGAAGCTGTGGTGAATGTGTGCTAGGCTTATAAGAATGTTGTGGTCTGTATTGCATAAATTATGTTAGAAATCAACTGCTTTCTTCTGATATACAGGGCATATACAATTCTTAAATAATTCGTAGGGATGAGTGAAGATCAGATATTCAGAAAAATATCTCCAACTTCAGTTTTCCTGACACATAAGAACATATTGGGCAGACAAAGCAACTTGCCTCCAAGTTTGAAAATGAATTGCTGAGACTCAAAAATGAAGATCTAATGGACAAATTCTTTATGTGGTTTGGAATAAGACAAAAACTAGATAAGTGATGGCATATCAAAGAAAAACGAGAACTAATACTTCAGAGTACCACAGATGATGACTCGTGAGCAGATAACTTTCAAAATACACACACCACCATGGAGGTCATTCCAAACAATTGCAAGCACAGACCAAGTGGGTTAGGATGGCATGTTAACGCATGCACATATTTTCAAGGAGTATCCAAAGCTGTTATTCATCCATCCGAAAAATCTTTACTATTGTGTATAATGGAAAACGTAGCCTATTATTATTATTATTATTATTTCTACTACTATTATTCATTTATACTAAAGCAATGTTGAAAGGCCCCAATCATGATTGGGGTCTTGTGGTACAGGGATGCTGGACAATCACAGAAAGTCCCCGCCGCACAGAGCTTAAATTGTAAGAAATTAACCCAATTTATAAAACATATAAAAATATTCACAGTTTATTAAAAATCGAAACATTATCAGACTGTTTCACAAGAGAAAACCGTATACTTCTCATGTGCCTATGGTCTAGAAGTGTGATTAGCTCACCACTCTTTGCAGCTGAGGTTTAAGTTATTGTAACTAATCTGATACCCAGTCCTTCATAAAATTGGAGCAGAAGATAGGAAAGCCAAGTGCCAATGCTAAGTTTCATAGAATGCCAATACTCCGATATTTGGAACCCCAGTTATTATTAGGAGATTTCCCCCAAATGTTCAGCCAAAACATGGTTACTTTTGGTGAAGAGATATATGGTATGGTAATTGGGCTTCCTGACTCAAGGGACAGTACCAACAGAGCTTTCAACCTGATACAGCTTGACAATCTAACAAGCAAACTTCACCAAAGAAGGCCATTGCTACTCAGAGATGAACATGAGAAAGGCAGGAACAAATGGGTTTGAGGGGATAATTACACAATGGGTAAGATGTGGATAATAATAGTTGAGTTTTGGCCCAACCTATCTCACACCATAATGAGGACCTGAAAGAATTGGACTTTGCTTCTTTCCTCGAAAGAAAATAGCATTACTTAGTGCATTTTAAGGGGAGTTTCGTCATTTACCATGGTATGAAGGGGATTAAAATAATTTGTTAATGTTGGATTAATTATTCAATCATCAGAAATTATCTGCACTTTTAGTGGATTATGCTAAATTTCTAACTCAATGAGAATGGTGCTCTACCCAATCTTCAAAGTACCCAGGATTCAAAATAACTTAAAAATGTTTCTCAGATTCGTATGGGTAAATACGTACTAGCAAACTGGTACATTTCTTGCACTTTTACAATGGCAAAAGTCTCCTAGCCTCGTGCTTTATTATATTTCATAAGGCATGTTTATAATCATCCACATATGCTCAGCTTATCTTTTCAATGAATTGATGAAATAAAACTGTATCAGTAACTAAAAAGACATGAAAATAGTGATATCAAAAACACCCTCTTGGAATTTTATAAAGTGATATTGATATCTTGATACCGTTACACTTATGTACCTTTGTCCTATTAATATTGGCATAATCAAAGCTTCTTTTAATGTTTAATCTTATTGTTCAGAGACCACTATTTTGATCAAAGGATGAGCACATCTATATAAATATAAGTTAACATTCAGTTTCATGACAGCTGAAAACACTGTCAAATTGACTTTCTGGGCTGAGGGGTACCTCTATCTGTTTTTATTAGTATGGTTAGTACTAATCAGAAAACTAGGCCTTTTCACTATTGCCCAATTTTAGTCTACAGTGTGACATTGTTCCTTTCGGCAGCACGGTTTCATTAGTTTTCCTTTCACTCCATCCTTTATACTCTAGAAGACTGACAAATTCATGTTAGAGCACTGATTATAAGGCATGTATGGTCTTTAAGGATTTTTCCTTTACTGCACAGTCCTTTTGAATCTCACCATTCTAGTTGACAGTGCCAGAGCCTATTTTATAGACTTTTGGGAATGAAAATTAAAAAGTCTCTCAAGATTTCTGCAATCAAATGAATGAGGTCAGAAATATTTCTTCAGTTATCCTTTAACTCTGGATGTAAGATACATTTCCATTAATCTTCAAACTACTTTATTGTTGGCAAGAAATTTGCTAATCTCTTTTTCATCACTTTTTTGGGGGGGTGGGGGGCTAACTATATATTGTGTTTTTGTCTCTATCCACAAAAATATAGAAAATACTCTACTACATTCTCTGGTAATTTTATCAAGGCCAAAAATCAGATTTCAAATAGGATTCTGCTTATTTTAAGTACCACCCAGTGCTTGCCAGAAAGTTGTCAGATCAATCTTCTTTTTCTAACAGAGACTGGGTACATTTTTCATGGTTTCTATCCAAGATTCTCGGCATTTCTTATTAATCTCAGCCTGTATCATTCCGCAGTCTCTTTTTTTCCTATTTCCTTTAGGAAACAAAGGTGCAATTTGTTAACCCCCTCAAAGGGGAGAACAAATGACATATGTTAACACTTGCCTGTAAAACCACAAGACAAGTTGTTATGTAAAGGATACAGGTACAGAGAACAGTAAAAAGCCAAATACCTACCTATCTTATAGTTCTTAAAAATATGTATTTGGCATCAAGAGCAGGGCTCTGACAGGCTTCAGAAACACAAATGCCTCTGCCTGGTAACTACAATCATCAATTCCACTGTTTCCATGAAGCTAAAGAAAACAGATAGTGGAGTCAATTAAGAGAAGCAACAGACCAGCTCTGCATGTACCAGTTGTGGAAGAGATGTTCTTTGACCTTGTTGCCAAGTTAGCAGTGTTCACACAACTTCCAACTGTTAGGCAATGATCTATAATGATTTGCTGCTGCAGGGTCACTAACAGCAAACTATATGCATGTGACTTCCTCCTTGCTATGTCAAATGGGAGAAAATGCCTCTGCTTTGCCATTAATTCAGGTGATGGCTCTTTCCTCCTCACATGCCTCACTTCTCTGCTTCTGCAACTCTACACTTCCTTGATTTGCATTCTACCTCGCTAACTGCTTCTTCAGTATTTCATTCAGTACCTCTGCATCATACCTTCTTCTATTTTGTGGTATCTCCTTATGTTGTACCTTTGGCCCCCCTCCTCTTCTCTCTCTCTATTCTTTGTCTCAGGAAACATCATGTATTCACCAAGTGCACCCCCTTTGCAGTTGACTCTCAGTTCCCTCTCTTTTCCAAACCACCCCACCTTTGCCCATTCTCACGTCTTCAAATGTCTCTCTGACATCTCCTGGATGCCCTGCTGCAATTTCAAACTCATTCTTACCACAGCTAAATCTGTTTTTCTTCCTAGTCCTCAAGCAGCTTGCACACTCCACAATTCCCTATTTTCAAAAATGCTGCATCCTCTTTGACTTTTCATTCCTCTTCACATCAGATCAAGGCATATCTTTCTGTTTCATCCTCTTCAATATCTCCCTTTTTCTCATTGTCCTCCAATCAAATCAGTAGCTTTGATCAGCTCCTGCTCTGATTACAGGATTCTTCACCTTTCTGAGCTGCGGACTTTTCACTTCTTCCTCTCTACACAATAATGCTAAGATCATCTTCTCTCATCACTCCTATTAAGTTTTCGAAACTACATCACCTCCCCACTTTGCATCCCTTCACTAATTTAAATGTTTCCAAAACCTTGACAGTCTTTGTATATCTTTGTTCTTATTTCATCTTAGTTTTTTACTGCCCACACTCCTCACAATCCCCTCTCCTTTGACTACTTTCATTCTCAGTATTGCTTCTTCTTTTATACTGACCCATTTGCTCAGACCTGTCTATTATTTCTTGCATGAAGGTTGCATTATAATTCAGATTATTGCCACATACCTCCTTTCTGGTACCCTTGCTATCTGATCCTGCTCACCAATAAGCCCTCCACTTCATCAATTATTACACAGATTTTTCTTGTCTTCATTTGTGTGTATATTGTATAGCTTGTAAGCCACTCTGGAGAATGTACAAGAAACAAGGGATGAAGTGGGAATTTCTCTCATGAAAGCTCATGCGATAAATAATTTTTTTAGTCTTTAAAAGTGCCACAGGACTCCTTGTTTGTTTTGCTGAGCTAGACTAACACGGCTACCCCTTTGAATCTGGAGAACCTGTATTCCTTCGTTTGTAAAGCACAATTAAATATATGTGATGATGATGAAGAATTTAACTCATAGCCTGTGACAGGATGCACATCCCTGCACCCCTTCAGACCCATCCCTAAGGGGGAGTGGGGCCCGGGGCCAAGAGGTCGGGCAGGAGCAGGCCCCAGCTGAAGCTGCAGCCATGAGCCAGCCCCGGCCGGGACCCCAGGCTGCTGCCAGCGGTGCCCCAGCCGGGGAATGGGTCCTGAGGCCCCGCCACTGGCTGAGGCTCACCAAAGGCAGCAGCAGGGGCAGGGCGAAGTGCAGCCGTGCGGGGGGGGGGGGGGGGGGGGGGCCGGGGGCCCCGGGGGGGCCGCGGGGGGCGGGCCACGGCATGGGCCCCGCGCTGCCCCCAGCTGGGAGCAGGATAGCGCGGGGCCCACATAATCGTGGGCCCCAGGGCGATCACCCCATTCACCCCCCTCCCCAAGGACAGCCCTGCACCCCTTGGGTATAATCTGTGCAACTTTTCTGTCCAGTTTTGCAATGTAATCGTGTGATTTGACGCCAAATACATATACCAGGTTCCTTTGTGAATGCTCATAACATATCCTGCAGGATTGCTGTTATGCCTTGCTTCCTACAGCAATATGTGTATGCAGACGTGAAGCATGTTACAGGGTTCCGATTCTTAGGACTACCTCTAGCAGAGAGGCTGGAGATTTACATGTCAAAGGGGATGCTAATGCCCTCCCTGGCTCAGGTAGAAGTAAAGAGAATCACACACAACAGGTCAGAGGGGGAGGGGCTGTAAGCAGATCGGAAAAACAAAGACACAGAGACTGTTAAGGAGGGAGAAGCTGCATGCTCTGGCCTGAGAAGACACCATCTTGCAACCAACTTCAAGCAAGATCTGGGCCCTGCCTTGGAACAGGCAGAGAATGGCTTTTAAAACGTGGAACAGCCGAACACCTTGAGCATAATCTTGGACTATGAGGTCAGTTTAGGCAGAGAGGTTAGATTAGTATGTGGTTTATACCCTTTATTGGGTAGTGGTCACTCCTGACTCATTTATAGTACGATTCTGCCTTGATTGGCCATGTTCTCACTTGAAACCGTACTCTGATCAATAAACTAGTATTTGTTTTATCTAAAGCTGTGTGGTCTTTAGAGGGTGTGGATGTGGGAGGCTGGGCACAATCAACTTCTTTGTTAAGTGGATGGATTTGAGACTAAGGTGATTGGGAGTGGGTCCCAATCCCTGTAAGGAGTGGCTCCCAGTGCAGCGTCCAGGGCTGGGTGTGCTTGCTTGGGGACCAAAGCATGCAGCTAGTGGATTTACACCCACTGCCTGGGACCAGTTACACGCTGGTGGCTGGTGTGGACTGACTCAGGAGTGAGTGGTCACCCAGCGGGGCATAGTGAATTGGGGTTCAGGAGTGGGGTTCGAGGGGTCATAGCGGCACTCCAGACCGGATTTGAGGAGCAACCTGTCACACAGCCTCACCATGACTACATCCATAAGAGCCTCTTCTACCACCCATACACAGGTGGTCACATTTTGTCTAGCTAAAGGAAACAATGTAGGTACTCACAACCCTAGTCTATCACATAGGCTTATGGTGTTGAAATGTAACAATTCATTTTGCATGATGATTTCTTGAAATTCCTATCTTAAAGCTCTTCTGAAGTGTCTCTAACTTATTTACTAATGATCAGTGCTGACTACCAATGCACAACGGTCACATTATTTTTCCAAGTAGAAGAGAGAGAGTTTTGTTTCCACAATCACTCCATTCACTTCACAAGCAGCAGCCATTTCCAAGAAGTATGTTCAGCAGAACTGTATACTAGTTTTCTTTCAATGACATTTGGCCTTGGAAAAGTATTCAGAACTTTCACAGTATAAAGGAAAGCAAGCATAAAGTAAATGACTTTGTAGGTGTTCAATATCACCAGGTTTCTCTTGTGTGCCATTCATTGCATTTACTAGACAGCTTCATAACAGTTTTCACTCAGTTTGTCTTCACTCTTTTCTGTACTTCTGACATTATTGATGCCTCAATGTAAGACTACGCATAAACTTTCAGTATGTCAAGATCCATCACAATTCTTAGAGCACTATCTATCAGGTTTTCAATTTCTACACACGTACTTTTCTGGAAGTACTTCAGCACTTTAAGATCACAGTCCATCTAAAAAATATTCAATGGGAGTTGCTATTGTTTGAATAACCTTGCTTCATCAACTAAGAGTACAAAGTAGATGCATCTTAGGACCTATTTGGCTATGCTTTTCCAAATGGTAGATGCTATTATTTGTCATTCAGAGATTAATATATTGTTTCTCCAAAGAAAACTACTAGAGCCAGAGAATAATTTAAAAACAAAACCACATCAGTTGAATTTAATAAATGAGGTGAGCACATGATCAAGATGGAGTCTACTCTACATTTACAAAGAAATCTGCCCCATATCAGCTGTCAAAACCTTGCACGAACAAAAGCACACAGATGTGTTGCACTGAAAATGTAACAAAGCTAGGAACTAATTACAACTTAATGTAGCATCTCTGAGATCTATGAAACGATTAACTATCATCAACATTCCCTTGTGGCTTGGACAAAATCATGTCTTCATAAAACATGAACCTATACCAAACTCAAATGCCCTTTATTTTATTATACAACTGTAACCCATATGCCTGAAAAGGCTATCTCTGAGACCTGCTGGGGGTGGGTTACTGTTGTTGGGCAGATTAGCGACCCACAACTGGAAACTTCCAGAAGCAGGGAGTGGTAGCAATTTGAGCATCTCCACAGTGTACCCTGCTGGTGTGATGGGATGTTGTCAGTCAGATGACTGGAGAGCAGCAGCCTGAGCAGACAGCAGGCAGGAGCTGCCTTGAGGGGAGACCATGTGCTCAGTGTTCTGGAGAGGAGCTGAGCCAGGAGTGAACAAGATGTTTTCTCCATGTAAAGGAGTCATTTGCGACAGACCTTGCAGACATGCATATGGGACTGAGGGCTGGTTGCAGAGGAGAAGAGAAAGTCTGCATGGAATGCTACAGAGGATCCCAGCAAAGAAAGAAGAGGACAGCTATTTCTTGCCACTCAAGCTTCCACACTGGAACAGAGACTGTAGCTGAGAGTTGGGTGAACTCCACACAGACTTTGGGACTCTTGGGTATCTTTCATGCAAGGGATTGTTCTTGGTTAATTGTAGTTTGTTTTCTTAGGATAAGGTTCATTTAGTTAGTAGTTAATAAAGTTCATTGTTATGTTTGTTTTTAATAGTATTTTAATGTGTGAGTGTAGCTCTGAGCAAGCTTCGCCGTGAGTCCTGTACAGACTGGATCCTGGGTCTCCAGCTGCTTTCTCCACAGGGATTGGGATTGATTTCTGTGGGGCACTGGAGAGGGGCAATTAAATGAATTTAGCCCACCCGAAGGTTACACAACCTTTATATTAATTTCGCATTGTCTGTCTGTCTGTATTCCCTGTGCTTTTCCACCTTTCTCCAGTAGATGGCATAATGCTTATAGGTTTTAATGGCAACCTGCGCCCTGCACAAAGCCTACCAGGCACCTGGCCCTCTGGTACAAGGGTTAGAGTAGGAACCTAGGGGTATGTCTACACTAGAAAAGCTAAATCGACTCTCTTAAGTCAACTTAACAAGGTCGACTTAAGTTAACTTAAAGTCGACCTTGTTAAGTCGACTTAGAGAGTCTACACTAGAAATTTAAGTCGATTGCCTGTGTCCACACAGGCAGGTGTTAAGTCGATGGAGACCTGCGGCTCCAAAGGGAGCCGCGGCTCGGCTCCCGGGGATAAGGGGAGCTGTGGCTCCCCGGCAAGCAATGAGCCACTGCTCCCTGGGACAAGGGGAGCCAGCTCCTTTGTCCTGGGGAGCTGTGGCTCCCTGCTTGCCTGGCTCCCCGGCAAGAAGTGAGCTATGGCTCCCGGGGAGAAGGGAGCCACGGCTCCCCCTGGGGACAAGAGAGCCACAGCTCCCTGGCAGAAGGGAGTGTGTGTGGCTCCCTTGTCCCCGGGGGGAGCCGCAGCTCCCTTTTCCCAGGGGGAGCCGCAGCTCCCTTTTCCCAGGGGGAGCCCCAGCTCCCTTGTGGGGGGAAGGGGAAGCCATGGCTCCTTTCTGCCAGGGAGCCATGGCTCCCTTGTCCCCAGCTCTCTGTTGACTTAGGGCATCCACACAGGTTTTAGGTCAACTTAACCAATCGACTTAGGCGTTAAGTTGACCTGAAGAGTGGTAGTCATTAAGTCAACTTAAGGAAAGCCAAGTGTGGATGCTGCTTTGTTTAGGTCAACTTAAGTGTCCTTAAGTCGATCGAACTTGCCAGTGTAGACACATGCTAGGAACCCAGCAATCACTAGTTTGAATCCCACCTGGGATGGAAAAGCTGTATTGATAGGTTTTGATTTGATCTACTTTTAGACTTGATTGAAAAATAATACAAAAAACCAAGTTTTTTAGAACAGACGACCTTAAAACCAATGCACTAAAAGGGACAAGACAAGTACAGAAGTAATTCAGATTGGTCAGACTTTTGTACGAGGCATTTTAATCACCATGAATGCATTTGTTTGCAAAAGGTCAGCTGGCCAGTGTAGCATGTACAGTGGCCACCCAATATTTTGTGGTCTTCAAGTGCTCTGTCCAATTCTATTTTACATAAAACTCAAATGGTGGAGCTTGCTTTACTTTCCTGATGAGATAATTCCACAAGCTAACAGATAGCACATCCTTATCTCAATGTTAGCTTCCAGTGGAAACACTACCACTTAAATACCTTACTCACAGAACTGATGGGCAAATTAATGACTGTACAGCATGCTGAAGATGGAAGTTTTTTTCCATGTGCCAAATATTATTATTGTAGCTAAACTGGTTTGCTCACTACATCATTTAAACCTCTCATCAGTCATATTACCCTTTAATGAAAGCAAAAACCTTGGCAGACCTGCTAGTAAGCAGACTGAAGAATTTTGGACAAGAAATTAAGCAGCAAGCATTCAGTAATAGCTCATTTAGAAACAAGAAAACACCATAGAGTTAATAAATAATCATCTCAAAAAAGAAATAGAAACCTGGAATATGTTCCAGACATTATATTCTGGCATTGCGATTATGAACAAACTAGTGTTTGTGTAGAGAACCTTCCGTTAAATTTCCCAGCACAGAGTTAACTCAAGATGAGATGCAACATAAGCATAGATCAACATTTTGGCATCTCCCTAGGCTAGTATAAGTAGACATATATATGCTGTAATTTAGCTCCATTTTTGACAGAAAAGAGGGTCATTTTAATAAGAATAGATAGAGGACACTATGGATGGAAAACAATGGTGGGGGTTAATATAAGTAATGAACAGAAGGATAACAAAATGTATTTTTCTTTTTTAAAAAAAAAACCCTACATCTTTAAAGATTGTTTTGTTTGTATTATTTTTGTGTTATGACAGTGCCATGAGGCCAATACACCATTGTGCTATGTGCTGTACAAACAAAGAACAAGAAAATGGTCCCTACCCAAAATAATCTGAAGTTTAAGTGGAGAGACAAGGGGCGATATGACACGCAGACTGGGGGTATACATATTCAGGAAGATGAGCAGGGGTAGCTTCTTAACCATTTTCATCCAGAAGGAACTATGATGTAATTGGAATAACAGAGACGTGGTGGGATAGCTTGCATGACTGGAGCAATGCCATGGATGAGTATAAATTGTTCAGGAAGGACAGGCAGGGAAGAAGAGGTGGAGGAGTAGCGTTATATGTAAAAGAATTGTATGACTGCTTGGAGCCCCATTATGGAAGTGGAAACAAGCAGGCTGAAACTCTGTGGGTTAAGTTTAGAGGAGAGTGTAACAAAGGGGGGTATCGTGGTGGGTTTCTGCTACAGACCGCCAGACCAGAAGGAGGAGGTGGATGAGGCATTCTATAGACAACTAACAGAAGTTTCCAGATCGCAGGCCTTGGTTCTCATGGGGGACTTCAATTATACTGACATCCGCTGGGAGGGCAATACAGTAGTGCACAGATAATCCAGGAAGTTTTTGGAGAATGTTGATCACAACTTCCTAGTACAAATGCTGGAGGAACCAACTAGGGGCCTTGCACCTCTAGACCTATTGCTCACAAACAGAGAAGAATTGATCGGGGAACTAGAAGTAAATGGCATCCTGGGCAGCAGTGACCATGAGATGGTAGAGTTCAATAAAAGGAAGGAAAGAAGCAGAAAACACACCCTGGACTTCAGAAAAGCAGATTTTGCCTCCCTTAGGGAACTGATGGGCAGGATCCCTTGGAAGGTTGATCTGAAGGGGAAAGGTGTCCAAGAGAACTGGCTGTATTTTAAAGAAACCCTGTTAAAGGCACAGTAAGATACCATTCCGATGTGCAGAAAGAACAGCAAATGTGGAAGGCGCCCAGCGTGGCTTAGCAGAGAACTCTGTGGTGAGGTGAAACATAAAAGGGAAGCTTACAAGAAGTGGAAGCTTGGACAGATGAGAAGGAAGGCATATAAAGATACTGCTCGGGACTCTAGGGATAAAATCAGAAAGGCCAAAGGACAACTGGAGTTGCAGCTAGCAAGGGATGTGAAAGGTAACAGGAAGGGGTTCTACAAGTATGTCAGTAACAAGAAAAGGATCAGGGATGGTGTGGGTCCCTTACTGAATGAGGCAGGTATCCTCATGGTGGATGATGCGGAAAAGGCTGAAGTCCTCAATGCTTTTTTTGCTTCACTCTTCACAGGGAGTGCCAGCTCCCAGGCTACTACACTGGGTAACGCAGAATGGAGAGAAGAAGAGTGGCCCTCGGTGATGGAAGGTCAGGTTAGGGACTACGTAAAGAAGTTGGATGTGCACAAGTCTATCGGGCCGGATGAACTGTATCCGAGGGTGCTGAGGGAGTTGGCCAATGTGACTGCAGAGCCGCTGGCCATTATCTTTGAAAATTTGTGGCAAATGGGGGAGGTCCTGGAGGATTGGCAAAAGCAAAAATAGTACCTATCTTCAAGAAAGGGAAGGAGGAGGATCCGGGGAACTACAGACCCGTCAGCCTCACCTCAATCCCTGGAAAAATCATGGAGCGGGTCCTCAAAGAATCCATCCTGAAACACTTGGAGGGAAATAGAGTGATCAGGAACAATCAGCATGGATTCACCAAGGGCAAATCATGCCTGACCAATCTGATTTCCTTCTATGATGAGATGACTGGATTTGTGGATGTGGGAAGAGCTGTCAACGTGGTATACCTCAACTTTAGCAAGGCTTTTGATACAGTTTCCCACAGCATTCTCTTTGGTAAGTTAAGGAAGTATGGGTTGGACGAGTGGACCGTAAGGTGGATAGAAACCTGGCTAGATCAATGGGCTTAGCGGGTAAGAATAAATGGCTTGATGTCTTGTTGGCAACTAGTAATGAGTGGAGTGCCCCAGGGGTCAGTCCTGGGGCTGGTTCTGTTCAACATCTTCATTAATGATCTCGATGATGGAACAGATTGCGTGTTTAGTAAGTTCACGGATGACACCAAGCTGGGGGGAATGGTAGACACGCTGGAGGGCAGAGACAGGATCCAGGGAGACTTGGACAAATTGGAAAACTGGGCCAAAAGAAACCTCATGAGGTTCAACAAGGACAAGTGCAAAGTCCTGCACTTAGGGTGGAAAAATCCCATGCACTGCTACAGGCTGGGGACCGATCGGCTAAGTAGCAGCACTGTAGAAAAGGACCTGGGGATTATGGTGGACGGGAAGCTGGATATGAGCCAACAGTGTGCTCTTGTTGCCTAAGAGGCCAATGGCATCAGTGAGGCTGCATCAGTAGGAGTGTTGCCAGCAGATCGAGGGATGTGATTAATCCCCTCTATTCAGCACTGGTGAGGCCATATCTGGAATACTGTGTCCAGTTTTGGGCTCCCCACTACAGAAAGGATGTGGACAAATTAGAAAGAGTCCAGCGTAGGGCAATGAAAATGATTAGGGGGCTGAGCACATGATTTATGAGGAGAGACTGAAGGAACTAGGCTTATTTAGTCTACAGAAGAGTATACTGAGGGAGGACTTAATAGCAACCTTCAACTACTTGAAGGGGTGCTCCAAAGAGGAGGGAGCTAGTCTGTTCTCAGTAGTTACAGAGGACAGAACAAGGAGCAATGGTTTCAAGCTTACAGCTGGGGAGATCGAGATTGGATATTCGGAAAAGCTTTCTCACTAGGAGGGTGGTGAAGCATTGGAATGGGTTACCTAGGGAGGTGGTGGAATCTCCTTCTTTGGAGATATTTAAGGCCTGGTCAGACAGAACCCTGGCTGGGATGATTTAGTGGGAGTGGTCCTGCTTTTAGCAGGGGGTTGGGCTAGATGACCTCAGGAGGTCCATTACAGCCCTATGATTCTGATTCTCAAATATCTTAAAATCAAATGTGAGGCAAACAATTGCAAGAGAATAATTTTATAAATTAGACTCTAGTAATAGTATATGTTTTCTAAGTACTGAAGTGGAGTCCTAACCCAAAAAGTGACCCTGAAAAACTTCACAAGGTTCCTTGTTTTTGTGCCCAACATTTCAGGCCCAAAGTGTTTGTTTTTGCAAGTAAATTTATGTAGGTTTTTTTCTAATTACCAGACCTGTAAATTCACACTGAGATCCAAGGATCAACCTGGCCTCTTTCCTTCTTGTGCATCATCCACTGAAACACCAAACCATACCCTCAGTGAAACCTGTGCAATTCACATTAGCTTCAGTGGGCTTGCACAAATGTAACTGATCTTGCATTTAATTAAGTCAGTGAGAGTGCTGACATCAGTGGAGTGCAGGATCAGATTCAATGACTAGAACGGAAATAAAATACGCAAACACCAGCATTAACATGACCAAACCACATGCAGAAGCTTGCTGTAAACAAGATTCTACATAGTTAACCTGTGTATCAATCCAGGGATTAGTGAATATGAGAGGCATAACCAGACCTAACACAAAATGTCCCTGACAAGGATGTGAGCTGGGGTCCGGAAGAACTGTTGTGGCTGACCTGCAAGCCCAGAGCATCCATCCATGACTGATCAACCACCCTGTAGCCTGAGAGCCTCAGCAAAAGCTGTGTTTCCCCCCACCTTTACTATCCTCTCTTTTCTCTCTTCTATGTCTCTCTGTTTTGTCTAAAGCAGGAAAGTGATTATCATCCACAATTCAGATATTTGCAGAACTAACATTTTCTTCCCACCAAGAGAAACTGTTTGACTAAATAAGAGACTTTAACCAATATTCAGTCTCTAAAAAGGGACTTGGATAGGTTTTAATGGTTTGTTTTGCAAAAACAATCGATTTTAGTTTCAATGTTTTTTGTCTAATTTTGATTCTTTTCACCTTGTATATTTCAATCAATAAATTTCTACTTCTTGGCATGCATTTTATAGTGTGTTTGCCATGGTCATAAGAAAGTTGAAGTCTCTATACATCAAACCCAAACCTTATTCAACACTGTTTAATGATGGCAGTGACTGGTTTATACTAACACCTCTTTGGACCCATATAGTCTATCTAAATTAATACAATAGGGCTTCATTTTAGTTTGGGTTCTTTTGCACATATAATGCTGTCATAAAATTTCCTCAACATCCTATGGCTATTACACTGATTTTCCTCAAGAGACACTGAGCCCCACTGTACCTACCAGAGGAAACAGTCTCTTCCCCCAAAGTATGTTCAGTTAATAAAAAAAACAAAGAAGGAGGTGGGAGAAAGTGTTAAATTTCACAATTAATAGATGGGTCACTGAGACATGGAAAGGTTGCAATTGGTTGTATACAGCATCTGCACAAAGCCTCAATGACTTCAGAATGGGTATTTCAAAACAATGTACTTATCTTATAGTATTTACTTAGATTTATTTTTAGCACTCATCTTAAGTTCTGGGTACTTGAACTAAAACAAGAATTCACACATTCTCAGTACAACTAAAAGATGTTTTTCAGTGTCAGAGGGCAAAATACAAAGTCAAAGCTAATGCTGGAAAAAGTTTAGTTACCTTCGGAGTAAGGCTGTTAAATGATTAAAAAATAATCACAATCATGAGTCACAATTAATCACAGTTTTAATTGCACTGTTAAACAATAATAGAATACCAATTTAAATGTGTTGTAAATATCGTGGCTCTTTTTCTAATACAATTATTTCAATTAGAATACAAAGTGTATAATGCTCACTTGATGTTATTTTTGTTTATCTAATTTATAGTGCCTATGTGTGTAAACAAATAGTATTTTTTGATTCACCACACGCAAGTTAATGGCTTGTTTGGGTTCATTATTGTGTTCACCTTTGCACTTCCGCTTTCCATAAGAAGCAAGATAGCTACATGAAGTGCTGAGATACACGAAATTGAAGCTGAACAAGCCCCTAAAGTTAAGAAAAGTTGTGCAAACATAATGTATTGAATTCAGTGGTTCTCTGTGCAGAGGTAAGAGTTTATATAAATAGAACATATTGCTAAACGGATGTCCATTTGAGCCCTAAAGCCAAATCCACCTTGCATTATACAGAAGAGATATCCCACTGAAGTCATGAATAATGCGGGCAGCTTTTGGTCTTCAACTTCAAAGGAAACTGGTCACATTTAAAAATGTGACTAGAACACATGAATCAAGCATTTTATAATGCTACCATAAATGGACATGCAAATGACTGCCCTGCACCTTTAAATGGGCAGGGGGCAGGCATTTGTCTGACTACTCAAAGGAAGGGAACGGTGCTCTATGGCTATGAAGAGGTCAAACTGCTGCAAAAGGAAACAAAGATCAGCACTGACTCATCTCCTGAAATCTAGATGGGAGAAAGAGTTTGAAAGTCCGTGTGGTAAAGCCCCCCTTCTCACAGAGCAGGCTGAGGCAGTACCGAACCTCCCTCCCTTTTAGGCTGTGAATTAACAGGTTTAGTCAAGACCTGTTGTGGGTATTTTTTCGGGGGGGCTGGGAAGGAATTTTTCCCTTACCACCAGACTGACCTAGGTGGAGTCGGGTTTTTTCACCTGCCTCACAGCAGGTTCAGAGAGGGAAGGGAAGTAGGCTATATGGTGCAACTCATTACATAAG
This sequence comes from Pelusios castaneus, assembly GCA_007922175.1. Classification (NCBI taxonomy): domain Eukaryota; kingdom Metazoa; phylum Chordata; order Testudines; family Pelomedusidae; genus Pelusios; species Pelusios castaneus. The sequence continues at coordinate 7,730,115 of ML685818.1, forward strand.
TGTGGTGTGGATGTCCAGTGCAGATTCTCCACAGGGAAGACATACAGTGACAGGAGACATGGCTTTGTAAAGGACTTTAAAAGGAGGTGTTAGTTAAAGGAGTAGAATGGGGTGGTTTGGGGCTCCTCTCATGGATAGGGCAGTAAGCCAACTCTCCTTTTCTTATAGTTCAACTTCATCCTCCTACAAAGGAGGAAGGATGGTAAGGATCCAGCAATGAATTAGCTGGGGGACTTGGATGGAAAATGGGGGGGGGGGGGCTGGCTGATGCCCCCCAAGAAGTTGTTGAATGAATATGGGGTTAACAGCCCCGAATGTTATCTGCTGGGTAGTCCCAGATATCTAATGAAAAAATTGCACCCTGATTAAAAGCATATAAAATGTCTCCTGTCCTACTTTCAGTATATCTGGACAAGATCTGACAATGATACAAGATGCAAACATGAAAATATTTGCATTGAAACAAGAAAATATTTTCTCTCCAATTTATACAATGCCTGAATTACATTGTTACAAAGGTCATAAAGACCATATCTTCACTTTCTTCCATGTGGAAATCATACACAGGTTGACCACAAAAAACATTAAGAAAATTTACTCTAACTTAGCATTTAAGCAAATGTCTAAAAACCACACTGCCTTTGAAAAGGAGACAGAAATAAAACAGGATCCTGAGCAGCAATAGGAAATTATGTTTGTCTTCCTCGAGGAGAACTAACTGAGACAGGCCATATGGATAGTAAGATGCTTTTATCTTTTGCAGAGAATGAATAAGCACCATCAAAACAGTATCAATCTGCTTCAACTGTAGAGAAAGATCATCATGAGGAGCACAAACACACACACAAATCCTCGAGTTACCGGGATGGGTTAAAACTGGTTTTAAACTTCTCTTCTCTACTTTTCTTGCCAAATTGTAACTCAGAACCTCTGAGACAAACCGAGAATGGTTATGCTCTTCAGTTGCCACGGTTTAAATCCAGAGTAAGTCAACTGAACTGAGACCCAAGTCTATTTAACACTAATTTTGTTAGCACATTATTGCCAAACTAAACTTAGTGCAGAATGAAACATAACGTAATGTTTTAGACAAAACTAAAAGGATGTTTTCGGTTCAGCTGAAGCAGAGCAGTTTGCCAGCCAGGAATGAAGTAATGAGGCTTGGTTTCAAGAGAAGCATAAATATTGCTATCTTTACACATGCTGAATTAGAGGAATAATGCCCGGGCAGCAGGTCAAGTTTATTAGCATAGGATACATAAACAGTTATACCTCAATGGCAGTTTCTCCGTATTAGCGATCTCTACTGAGTGTCAAATTACCATATGTTTGGAATACCATTAAATTGCTGCAGGAGATTGCTTCTATTTGAAACTATCGGATCAGGTATTCATGAAACTCAAATACCTGGTATATCCATGAAGGCTCATCTTTCTCTAGATGGTTTCCTACATGGCAATCGAGGCTGCATAAACATTGATCATTATCATTACCATTGAGGCTAAGAGTAGCACTGTAAGGGTGAACATGAATGATACACAAATCACACCTTAAGGATACATCTACACTAGTAAATTAAGTCAACTTAAGCAGGGTTAAGTCGACTTAATAAATTAAGTCAACTTAAGCAGGCTTAAGTCGACTTAATTTACTCTGTGTCTATGCTGGAGTTTCCTTAAGTCAACTTAAGATGCTCCTTAAGTCGACTTAAGGAAAATTTAAGTTGATTTAATAAGACCTCGTTTTAAGTTGACTTAAGCCAGTGTGGACACCCTAAGTCAACTTACAAGATAAGCTGACTTAGGGCAGGGGAAAAAGGGAGCCCCTGCTCCCCTCTCCCCAGGAAGCTGCTAGCGGCTTGTCCTGGGGAGAACCAGTCCCGCGTGGGGCCGGTTCTCCCCAAGACCTGCAAGCCGCTAGCGGCCCGGCCCGGCCCGGCTCCCTTCTCCCCGGGACCGCTCAGATCCTGGGGAGAAGGGAGCGCAGGGCTCCCTTCTGGCCGGGACCACAGCGGTCCTGGCCGAAAGGAGCCCCATGGCTCCTTTCTGCCCAGGACCCGAGTGGTCTTGGCCAGAAGGAAGCTGGTGGGTCCCAGCAAAAAGGAAGCCAGGGCTCCCTTCTTGCTAGGACCCCCACAGGTCCGAGCCAGAAGGAAGCCTGTGGAGGTCCCAGCAAGAAGGCAGCAGGGTTCCCTTCTCCGGGACCCCAGTGGTCCCAGCCAGAAAGGAGCCCTGCGGCTCCTTTCTGCCCAGGACCGTGCTCCAGCTGATAGGGAAACTCAGAGGTCCCAGCCAGAAGGGAGCCGAGCGGTCCGAGCCAGAAGGGAGCTCCGCACTCCCTTGGACCGCTCTGAGGCTTGCTGTCTTGGGGAGAGCCAGCCCCGTGCAGGGCTGGCTCTCCTCAGGATGAGCCCCTCTAGCCTGGGGAGCCTCGCCTCCCCCTGGACCTAGCCAGTCCACTCAGAGAGTCAAGTGTAGACTCTCTAGGTTGACTTAGTAAGGTCATCTTTAAGTCGACTTAAGAGTTCTGTGTGGACTCTCTAAGTCGATTTAATAAGGTTGACAAAGTCGACTTAGTAAAGTCGACCTAAATTCCTAAGTGAAGAGATAGCCTTAGGGTGTATGTGGAGCACAGTATGCCACAGTAGATTTTCAGCTAGAGTATACTGTTCACTGAGGCCAATGGACAACTTCCAGCACTGGAGACTGTGCCCCAGAATGTTTTCAAAAGCTATGCTGATTAACTTCTCTGCAGACACATTAGATTCACAATGCAGATCACTTCATCCCTTGCTAAATAATATAAACATGTTACAAAGAGCAATAAACAGATAAATAAAAAGCAGCAATTAAAGAGCTTATTCTGCATTTTAATTAAAGCCAAAAGCTGTTAAGTTGAACACATTGTTAGAGCCCTGCGTGGATACAAAAATGTGGATCTGCATCTGATCCGCATCCACTCAGTGTCAGCCTGTATCCAATATGGGAACCGCATGCCCTGGGCAGATAAAAATAGAATCCGCATCTGACCTCCAATCCTCAACAATGGGGCTGCGGATATCCTCACCCACAACCGTGGATATGGATACCCATGGATCTGAAGCAGATACCCGCGGATCTGCAGGGCTCTACACATGGTAATGCATGCAAGACTTTTAGACTGACAGGTACATGGCATCATGTGAAAGGGTGAGCACATATCTCAGGTGTCTCCTAACTAAATTACTTGAGCAAAGTGAAAAATTCCTCTTAGGTGCATTCCAATAGAAACATTTAAGGACAACCACAAATTAAAGATTAGGAAGGAAGGCTGGTTTTGTGGCAGATGCTATTTAGTCACATCAGATTACTGTCAGAGTAGAAACTGCTTTCCTGTTGCTAAACTTTTCAAGGTGCTCTTTATAAAGTAAAACATAAATCAGTCGCCCTATGCAGAAGGAAAAAAAAATATCTTTCAGTCAGGAAGATATTTCTCAGAGAAATTTAGGATATGCCTATATTTTTAAAAATTAAATTCTTCCCTAACTAAGAACATGTTAGGGCAGGATTTTCATCTCTCATTATATGACCCCCATCTGCAATTCGACACTTTGCATCCACTGACTTCAAGAGACTCATGCAGAGCATTGTAATACTAACATACTTATTAAGCCATCATAGGCAGCAATTTGTGTTTTATACCTTTGAGCAGGGATGTAGTGCTGCCAGAATGTACCTCCAGCACCTGTAAACCAGGACAGAATTATGTGCCAGATTTTCAGAAATAAAAACACATGTTGAGAGCTGGAGCAAGGGTGGGTTGAGGGGTGGGTGGAAATCTCTGGCGCAACAGGACTCAGCAGGTGGAGGCCTCCAATCTGTTTTTCCCCCACCCTCTCCAAAACAATACAGCAGCACTCTAGCTCCTCTGCCCTCCCCCCCACCCTTTGCTCCATGGCAACATGAGAGAAGAGTCCTGAGTTTCAGCAGTGCTCTAGACTTTCTTTGTTCACCTCTCTCTTCACCATGTTGTTCTCCATTCCATACCCACACAGCCCCTTTGTGGTCTAGCTAGTGTCACTTTAGCATCCAGCACCCAACTCTACCATCCTGAAGGTCCAATGAAACTCACTAGGCAAACAATGTGCATTGCTCACATTGCTGTCACTTTCTGTCATGGCCCATGCAAGTGCCAAACCCACTCGTCATCCCCACCATATACCTAGTCTGAGGTCTGTACTGGGCAGTCAGGCACTACCTGCCACCCCCCCTGGATTATGACATGGCCCCCTTTGCCAGTCACCCCACTGCCTTGGGCTTCCTTTCAAGAGCAGCTGCAATCCCCGCCTCAAGCATGACAGAATTACCAACTGGGGACCACTTCCACCAGGCTGCGGTACTCTTAATTTTAGTACTACTTTACTGCCTTTGAGATGTAGTGAATGACTCTTCTCAAACTACATTAAAACCTAGTATATAGCTAAAGTAATTATTTACCTGCAGTTCCTATAACCATCTGTTATTTTACCAAATTCAATTAGGAACCACCACCATATGCCAGCAGAATTTAAAATAATGGCGTAGCCTGGGCAAACTAAATCCATGTGTACTCCAGGAGTGCCATCCATCTTTATATCACATGTTTAGTGATTACACATTTAGGATCAAAGGAATAAAAACCTGAACAAACATATAAAAATTACAGAAAACAAGTGAACTTGGTGGGCTGAAAGTGCAGATATTGTTGCATACTCTCTCATTATATGATCCCTATCTGCAATTGAACACTTTGTGTCCATTGACTTCAAAAGACTCATGCAGAGCATTGTAATACTAATAACATGCTTGTTAAGACATCATAAGCAGACTTGATATCAGAAAATGGCCAAAAGAAGCATAAAAAAACCAGATCCAGTTCTAAACTTCTAGGCTGTCTCCTATCTCCAATAGGTTGGACAAAGTCCCAGACACAGATGTCTTTAGCTCTGAATGTTGTAGTTAATGCTAGCCTGTAGATGAAATAGAACAAAGTTCTTCTTGATGCATTAAAACTGAAATATAATAGACAAATATAAACCTGACTCTCCATCTCAAGACTGATGTAAACAATAGCTGACTGGCACAGTGCCTTCTTTAAAAGCACGACACCTCATGTTATACGCCCTGCACTGTTGTTTATTTGAAACAGAAGAACAACGCTTCTTTTTTATGAATTATGTTCTTTTAAAGTTCAATAAACTACTCTTCCACTTGTGTGTTAATGGCTATCTCCTTGTTACGCATGTGAGGAAGGTGTTTCTTGACTGAATCTGAAGGCTGAGGTTATTCATTAATAATTTAAGATGGAAAATACTGAATTCTTTCAGAATAAAAAGTGTTAGAGCACAGATTAGCCATCCTTAGGAGATGCTTCATTTGGTTCATTGACAAGATAGATGCTGATTTTTATAGTGAAGGCTAGATTCATATATAGTTTTATGGGTTTTTTAGTTTCATTTTATTAACTTAGTACTTATCAAATTTTTGTATGTATAGAAAATTTAAGAGAAGGGAAAAACAGCACAATTCACTTATGAAGTGCTAATTTTTTATAATACAGAAATGTACTGAGTGTGGTTTCTAATGAAACTCAGTAATTAATACTGCCTCATGCCACACCTGGTGTGTTTGCACACATGCCTATGCACACAAAGTGGGATCTTCTCCCATGAAAGCTCATGCGATAAATAAATCTGTTAGTCTTTAAAAGTGCCACAGGACTCTGTTGTCTTTCTACAATAGACTAACATGGCTACCCCTTTGGAATTTATGCACATGTGGTGTTTCCAAGACTTCTAACTGTATCTTGAGTCTTGTATTTGGGTATCTTCTCTTAAAGCCACAGGTCCTGTAATCAGGTGATTGGGTGGAAAGCCCAGCTTACATTTATTTATTTTAAACAGACATTTCTAGCCCTCCAAAGAGCACAGGTTTGAAAACAAAGGCTCCACCAGATCGTCTAGTCCAGTGTTCTCCAACGTTTCTCCAGCAGATGGCACACTTGTCATAGGTTTTAATGGCAACTGCCGTTCAGGAGTTGATTGCGACCGATCAGTTGGGGACCACTGATCTAGTCTGACCTCCAGTACAACACAAGCCACCAAAGCTACCCAGCACCCTCAACCAAAACCTCACATTGAAAATCAGACTGAATTATTACAACCTACTCGAAACTAGACTATTATGTGCCACAGGTAAGGAAAAGGAGGGACTGAGATGCACCAGTGCCCAAGACCCCTGCAGTGGCAGAAAACTGATTAAGTGAGAAATATCCAGACAATGCTAGCAAGAGACATGTACCCCAAGTTTCAGAGGAATGTGAAAACTCCCTGAGATCACTGCCAATCTGCTCTAAGGAAAAATTTCTTCCTTACCCTACATATAGTGATTAGTGAGATTTTAAGCAAGAACCAGACAGGCGAGCACCTGGGAGGAAGAATGCGCTGTGCCACAGCAGCCCAACCCACTCAGTATCCCACCTCCAGCTGTGGTCATTCCTGATGCTTCAGAGAAAAGAGACAAAAACGCCAAACACAATGGGGGAGGAAAAATTCCCCTCCTGATCCCTAGAGATTTTAAGACACAAGAAGGCAAATAAAGAGCCCCAACTGTTTGGGTTTTTTTTAATCTTATGGTGTCTGAGTCAGTCTAGTGTTTTTGAGGAAAGGCTGAGGAGTTTTTGTACAATTGGTACTGACAATACATCTCACACTTAGCCTCAGCTGTGCAAACACTTAACGAATGCGCTTACAGTTAAATACGTTTGCACGTTTGTAGGGCTGGGCCTTAATTGTCATCCCCTCTGGAGAAAGACTTATCAAAAGGGTTGTATTTCGATACCAGTACAATTAGGTTTAGGGTTAATCTGAACTCCTCTCATAAGGTGTTCTCCACCTGTGCCCTCTCTGTCTCCAGTGCCTGCTAGACTAACTTCTCTGACACAGCACTAGCCTGTGGAGAACCAGACTCTGGCTTTGAAACATATAAGACCATACTCATTCTTTAGAACACCAAAATAGGCCTGCAAAATGTAACTCATAATTTAATGATTAACCACATATTTTGTTAAACATTTTCCTTGGTTAGGGACAATTTAAGACAACAGCAAGAGGAGAGAGCAATATGAGGGGGAAGCAATGTGGGAAGAAAGAGGACACATGTTTCTAGCTCTTGATACTATTTTCAGTCAGTTAAAATATTTATACATTCAAGTGGATTTAGTCCATCAAGAAACATGCAAGAAAAAAGGGGAAGCAGCTACAGATTAAATTCCACCCTGAGATAAATATGAGACTCACTCTGACTTCAATGAAGTGTATCTTGGATTAGATGATAACTAGCCATTTAGTACCTCTGAAAATATCTAAAAGAACTAAATGATGATTATTATGTGCATCAGGGAAACTGAGGTGATTCACAGAGTTTAAAATGAATGCTTCCCTTTATAAAAAGGAACTAAAATTTACAGCCAAAGAACACAGAATTAACAAACTCCTACCCATGTTTAATTGTGCTTATGCTACCATAGAAGACTTCATTTTGTACCATTAAAGTCTCCTATCAAATTAATTCCCACAACTGAAGCTTGGCAAACCAAAAGTTTTCAAGTCACTGAACCTAGAAGCAAAGCTAATTAACTATTCCCTTTATGACTTCCTGCAGGCCTGAACTATAAAGAAGAATATACGGTATAATGGAATAGAGGGCCCTTCCCATCACGCCGTTCAAAGAAAAGCAGCTTGAAAAAAAACAATCTGCCACGGGATGAAAATTTTTCAAGTTGCCACGCTAAAAGGGGTTTGCAAGGCACTGATCAATGGCAACAGCACACATTTTCTCAAAATCATTCTGATATAAAAGAGATAAAGCTGAATCTATAGAGTGCACACAAAGTACACAAGAAAAGGAAAAGTGGTCTTTGTTGAACCACTGAAAACGTCACACTGGAGAATGCCCTGAAGGTGTTGGTCACCTGACAAGATCCCTTTTCCTTGAATGCACATAGGGCAGGTTTTGTGGAAGACGTTAGTTAAGCTATATGATTGGGGAATACAAACCTCACACTGGAGAAGAAGGGGTTAAGGAGATGCTCTGTGCTGAGGCAGTCCTGCCCCACCACAGCTGGTACAGTTTAAAGGGAGATGCAGAGTAACTCAGTGGCAGGCAGGCAAATTGGGGTGCTGAGCTAAACTCTGCTCTGAACTGCTAGGAAGGAGCACCACTGGAGCTCTTGCTGCCTGAAGCTTGTAGATTCTCCCCTGACCAAGCCTGCAGAGGAGAGACTGGTGACTTTTGAAGGTTAGAAACTTCAGTTCCGTGTTCAGTTCTTTACTTTGCCCTGTGGGACAAGGGGGCATTTATAGGAAGTGATCCAGCGAGGCAGCTGCATGCATAGGACTTCCAGGACAAGGCTTTGTTTCCTGCCACTGGGCCCCGGATCAGAGCTCTCCTACCAATCTCTTATGAGGGCACAAAGACAGAAGTCAATCCCTTGGTAGTGAACCTAGTTGGGGAAGATCTTGAAGGAGCAAAGGCCCAAGATCCCAACCCAGAGAGGAAGCCCTTGCTGATTTCTGAAGACTTCCACATTATTTGACTCCTTATGTGTATCTCAAAAGGAGGGGCTTGACCGTCTGACCAGTCCAGAGGACTAAGTTGCTAAAGACTATTGCACCAGGGTGGGGGGAGACCTATAATCAGAAAGGGGAACACCCAGAAGGAAGACAACCTGCCACAGCCTAGCCTGATTATTAGGCAGCTTTGCTGGTGAGTGTTGCCCTTCACAGGGTAATTAGCATCATTAAGAGAGAATGATGCTGTTACAGATGCTTTACAGACAACTAGGGACAAAAGCGCCATGCCCAGCAAAATAATGAGCAGGCTGGGATGCAACAAGAAAATGGTTGCAATATTCAGTGGTATTCAGCAAGTCACTCGTTACTCACTAATGTGAGTTGAAATATAAACTGCTGGTTTTCAAAAAATATTCAAAATAATTTTCATTTCAAACTCCTTGAAATGGAGCCATTTCTAGAGTTTTCAGGTAATCTGTTCAATCAAATTGATTTTTTTATTTCCTAACGTAAATTTAATCAAAATGCTACATTTTGTTCATCCCCTATATTTTGTTTACCCCAGTTCTCAGTAAATGAAAAGTTTAAATCACTATTTTAGTAATATTTTTATGATGTTTTGAATAAAATATTTTTAAAAGTGAGATTTTTTTTGAGATAATGTTTTTTAAATAAAACATTGGCAATTTTTCATGAAAGTTTGCCTTTAAAATAAGTACAATCTTTTGGTCAAAATTTTTGACCAGCATCTTCAGTTATATATGGGCTTCGTTGCTGCTGCTTTTTAATGATATCTTATCCTTTCATTTTGGAGTGGGAGCTGTGGCAACAGGTGTGTCTTAGGGAGAAGAGCGTGTGGCAGATTAGGCCAGAGAAGGAGAGGCCAGGAGTACTAGGATGAGCCAGTAGCTAGAAAACTCGACTGGGATCTGGGAAGTGTGGGTTCAATTCAATTCCCTGATCCTTCACCTGTGAGATCTTAAGGCAAGTCACTTGGGGTATTTAAATGCTTAAACAATGAGTAAGATTTTCAAAAGTGCCTTAGTCACATAGGAGCCTAAATCCGATTGACTTTCAATGAGAGGCAACTAATTTGTTTGGGTGCTTTTGTAAGTCCCAATAAATACCTATCTTTAGGAACCTAAATATCTTTGTAAATCTGGCCCATAGTCTGTCAGTATCTGTAAAATGGGAATAATAGCACTGTCCTACCTCGCAGGGCTGTTGTAAGGATAAATACATTAAGCGACTGGGGCGGGGATCTTAAGTATTGAGATACATATTTGAGGGCAGAGAGAGCAGAGTGGATACAGCCATGGAGATGAGAGCAGAAGATGGATATGAAAATGGAGGTTAATCATGTAGCTGTGGCAAAATGTTGAGACTGGGGAGAACAGTGAACATCTGTTCTCATAAAATGAGGGTGTAGCTTGACCAGAGCCAAGGAAGTTAAGGTGGGCAACCGTACAATCTTCTCTTCTGAGCCATGCCCTCACCTCTGTCATGTCAGAGTTTCATTGGCTAGCCTTTTAATCAAGTGGCAGAACTGCCAATTTGGGATGTACCAGCTTCAACACGATGGATGGTGAAAGATCCTTAGGATTAGACTGAAACCCAAACCGTCTTTATTTGTCACTTTCCACATAAGAACTCCAAACAGAAAAGCCTGATTTTTTTTTCTGTGACACTGAAACACAATGGTCTCCACATATCAAAGTGTTGGGAGCCTGTGGAGCTCTGCCTCCCAGCAGCAATTTTTAAAATCCATACAGCAGGTGAGGCCATTTAATCTGATTGGCTGATGCTGCAGTGGCTTTGGCTGCAACACGCTATGCGAATCCTTGCAGCCTGACTCATTACCGTGCTCAGGCTCATTAGACACAGATGCTCACAGCTTCTCCATCTCCAGACTAGAGCTATTAATTCACCATACAAGATTGCATTAAGAGGTTTATCGATGTTTTTGGCTCAGTCACTCTTTGGAGATTCATTCCCACCCATCCTCCCACCGTGGAGGAGGCCTGGGATTGGCCAGACAGCTACATTGGTGCTGGTGGAGGAGAGGCAGGTGATGCTGAGTGCCTGCAGGGGGTGGGAAGGCAGGGTCACCCACGGTTCCCTCACTTCCCTCCCCACACTCATCCCCCTGAGAAGCAGGTAGCTGGTACCCAGATGCCCTCGCCTCTTACCCACCGCTGAGTCCCACGAGAGCATTTGTAGCTCCTCATCATGGGTGCTTGCTGACAGCGTGAGGCTACAGCAGCATTGACCCTTTCCCTCTCCCACCACGGTTGATGCCCTGGACATGCATGGCCAGACAGGCCCCAAGGTTGCCTGCCTGACCCAAACTTGAGCAAAGCCCCACTCCACGAACCTCAGCATGATTTAGAGTCGAGTTACAGCAGCGGCCTCCTAATGGCATCACGAGGGCCTGCAGGATGCAGAGGACTGAGACGCACCTCTGCTCTGTGCTGCTTGCAGCACCCCAGGGAGAGAGGCCCCACAGCTTGAAAACCAATCACTTAATATGTTCAGATTCACGCTCAGTTACTAGCATGGCGGCTGATTCCCAGACAGATAGAAGGCATCACAGAAGCATTGCTTTATACCAGTAACTACTTCAGGGGTGCTTTTTGTAATTTGGACATAATCCTAGTCAGAGCTACTGAACAATACTTGGCCTCTGGAATGTATCTGCTGAGGGCACAGTTATTACTGAGTTAGTAGAAAGTGTCTTGAAGTTACCTCCCGAACAACTCATTGCACCATTTTGTCCACTTTGTATATCTTTCTAAAACTGTTATGGATTTGACATGGAAAAGTGCACAAGTTATGGTTTTGTCTAAAGCAAAACAGCAAACATGTTATGATCTACGAGTGTATTTGCACTACAGCGCAGACTCTATGGACAGATATTCACTCTTTTTGCAGCTGCAAGGACTGAATGAAAGGGAATGATTTCTTTTTTAAAAGGCTTCTTTAATCGCATGTTAGAGCTAATGCTGATTATTAATAGTTCTCGTCTACTGGCTCTTTTTCAGAGTATTATTTTTATTAATCTTGGTCTTTCTTCCCCTCTTCCATTAGTTCTTCATCCAAATTCACATCACACAATGCAGAACATGTTCCTAATGTCAGATCATTACTCTTTCATGCTCCTGAATTCTAGTAAAATACCCTGGAGTGAAACAATGCTCTGAGTTGCATAGAAATTTGTACAATTAACGTATTGCTAATATTTTCGTTAAAGGTTCACGTTGTTCTGGCATAAACAATATGTTCTAATTAATGAAAGATAATGTAGTATATCAAAGTTATGTTTTTAATATCTGACATGAAAGTAAACATTAGTAGAAAGTTTGTCCCATTTTCTTGATCAAGAGTTAACAGGTTCATGTATGAAATGAATGTAAATACTATATTAAAGGGGAAAAACAATTTATTGCTTCTTTATTATACATAAAGGTCTGAAAGATTCTGATTTTTATGTTTTTTCTTTCCTTGCCTTTTCCTTTTTGATATCAAGTCTTAGTTTTTCCAGTTATGCTGTAGACAAAAAGCCAGAAAGGTGGACTGGGGGCTGCTTAAATCCTTAAATAATTTTTGTTTTGTTTTTAATGTTTTAAAGCTTTTCTGTCTACTGTTTGTTTAGTTAAATCGGGGTCAACAATAACAAATCAAAGTTTTAAGGAGTCAATAAAAATAATCCCTGGTACCAACTGTCCTGTTTGTACGTAGTCTCATGAATAGATGTGGACAACATCTTAGCACAATGGGACCCTGGTACATGATGGAGAATGTAAGCACTCTTGCAATGAAGGCAATATATAAAACCATATCCTGCACATGCCTCCATGATGCGGATGTGTTTGGGAGACGAACCTCCAGAGACGGACTAACAGAAAAGAAGGTTTAGGCAAGTTTTAGGCAAGTTCCATATCTAGATAGTTAACAGGAGTCTTTGTGAGAAAAGCAGCTATTTAAGTATTTTAGCATGAGTCTCATGTCTTATATTATAAAAAAAATTATTGCTCAGCAACATAATTAAGTCTAGACCACTATGGAACCCTTACAATTAGTGGACAAAGAGCAAGATGATACTTAAAGTGAAGACAACGTAAAACTCCAGAGATCACAATAAAATGAGTGTGCAGTATTTTCAGTGACATCCAAGCAAATGGTATATGGTGCAAATAGCAAAGTATCCAGTCTTCTCAGAGTTGGTGTGGATTTTCATGCCTATATCTTTGCCAGTAACTACCCACAAATGATCCCTAGGGCTATGTCCACATTGGCAAGTTAGTTCGAATTAAGGAAGCTTAATTCGAACTAACAAAGCCATGGCTACACTAGGAAACCCTTAATTCGAACTAATAACTTTGAATAGGGTATTAGAAGTAAGGGTTAATTCGAACTAGTTAGTTCGAATTAACCAATGTGACCATGTTAGTTCGAACTAATTGCTTAGTTTGAACTAACTGGCCCATTGAAATTAATGGAGATCGCTAATTCGAACTAAGCAAGTGCCATGCATGGCACTTGCTTAGTTCGAACTAATTTTTTCTAATTCAAATTAACTTAATTCGAACTAACTAAAATTAGTTCGAATTAGTTAGTTCGAACTAACTAATTCGAACTAATTTTAGTAAGTATAGACATAGCCCATGTGTTTGAACCATCATTTTCACCTGAAAACCTTAGGAAAACTGTGGGAACTTATAGAAATAGCAATATACATCTGAAAATTCCAATTATCTACTACTCCAAGTCCAGAAATATAGGTCCTTGGGGCAGCTATACACCCCAAAGTTATTATTTATTTCGATTACCATAAAAGATAGGATCCTTAGACATGGTCTAGGACCTGAATGTACTAGGTGCTATTCAAGCAAAACATGAACCCTACCCCAAAGAGAGAACAGATGGATGCAGAGTGATGGGGGGAATACAAGGAAACAATGAGAGAATGTCAGTCAGCACCACTGGAAGATTTGGATCTAAATCTGACTGGAGGGGCTTCAACAGGAAGAGATTAAATATTTTTACTTTTTTGTCAATTAGTATCTTAACAGAAATAAAACATAATTTATGCATCTGAATGATAAAATGGATATTAAAAGAATCAATCTTAAATCTTCCAAAATCTGCTTGTGGCAAACCTGCGACATCCCCTCCCACCTTCTGAACAACACTGTATCGAATTGTACATCACAAATGTCTCAAAATTCCTTTCATGTTCTACAGTAATTGTTACAAGGAAAGTTCATTCATTGTCAGGCGCATGCATTTCATCACCTCCTGAGGATTTGCTGCCATAAACAGTTTGAGAAAAGAAGCATCATTTGCAACATGTTTGTTTTGTTTTTTTAAGGAAATGGAAACCATAAAACTACAAAAAGACCTTGGTTGTGTTTGGGGGAAAATAGGCTTTGAATGGATATTATCATATCTCCAGGAGATTTCTCTCCCTATGTTAATCATTGTCATGATGAGTAAAAAGACAAAGTCTGCTTTTGGTCAGCTCATTATTTGTGATGGCACTGGGAAATACCTCTGGTTTAAAAAGAAGTGTTCTTGGGCATGGGGGGTCTGATCCAAAGCCCAGTGGAGTGTTCCCACTGATTCCAAAAGCATCAGACCAGGCTCTTATAAGTGCTGCTTCTCAATCAAACAGTATTATCAAGCAGGGAGACAAAAATATTTTGGAATAAAGCGTTTGTTAATTAAACTACTCATACATGTAAGTATTTGAAGGATTTGGGCCCGAGATTGTTTTCTGCTTACTCTTCTCCCAAGATCTTACACAATAGGGTCATTAAGCCCTCTGCTTTTGTTTGGCCTTACTTCTCTATACCTAGCCTTTAACTGTCCTGATTAGTTCAGAACATTTATTGACAAGAAAAACTTCAGATGCAGTTCACAGACACCATTTAACAATGAAGAGAATCAGACCAAATGTAATATTTTGTGCTAAACAATCCTAAAAGTTTTAGGATTCTAATATTAGACAGTACCTGTTTGAGGGCTCTAGATTCATACCAAATGTGGCCTCTAACTGTCGCCGCCCCACACCACCAATAACTTTGCCTATTGTGTCCCATGCCCATCTTACTGCATGTCATTTTAGCTGCCAAGGCCACATCACTCAGTCTGGCTCTTATGGTGGGCAGGAGCAGGTCAATCAGAGAAAATAAAACATACATTTCGTAAAGAACTAAGAATTTTCACAATAGGAGAAAAATATTTTCAAATGTATTATTAATATAAAGTTGGAAATATGAACGTGGAAAGTTTCGGCGAGAGGGGGCGGAGCTGTGCGGGTGAGGAAGGGCTCTCCACAAAGGCAGTGCAGCCCACCAATCCGGAGAAAGAGGGAGAGCCCACTCCACCTTCCTTACTGGGGACCTACAAGGCAATGAGAGAGTCACTCCAGGAAGGTTATCGCTCTCCCTCCCCCGCCCTCCCGCTCTGCTGTTGGCATTACCACCTCCCACCAAGGCTGCTCACACCTCTTCACAGGAGGATCTTGGTAGAAGGTGTGATACAACGAGGAGGCAACATTGTTGCAGAGAGGGGGTGGCTGCAGCTCTGCTACTCCCCAGGTCATCTGGAGGCTTCAGTCAGCCCCTCCCCCCATTACCATTGCCCCTGCTCCCAGATGTAACTCAGCTGCTCCCTGAGCTCCATCCAGGCATTTCCTAACTTTTGAGTGCTTGACTACAAAAACATACCATTCATCTAATGCAGTTCGGGCATGCACCTGCCATTTCCAAGGCCTTTTTTTTATTTAGAAAAGCACCCTGGAAAAATCAGATTCCATCATGCTGCATCACACCGACAGCTGCTTGGGTCATCGGCAGAGTTAAAACTCTTTAGATCCACTGCACAAGACCTTTGCCACACTTGAGCTAACAGGGTAAGTGAAGGCAATAGTCAGCTATCATCCTCTGTGTGCACTGTCACTAGAGATGGACGGGACACTTTGCCAAAGGGCTTCACAGTTATTTGCTGACAGAGGAATGGAGAGACTCAAGAATATGGCTGCATTCCAGGCTCTGGAAGGGGGTATGCTCTAATGGCCACACACTCTTCTGCTCCTTTCCCCTCAAATATGGCCCTTTCTATCTCATCCACTCCAACATGTCCCTGTCCCAGGCCTGTCTCTTCCCACCCTGGCTCCTTGTGCTGCTCCCATTCTCTTCACCAAGCCAGTTCAAGTCTCCATTCTTCAGCTTTCTTATCCCAGCCCCAGTTTCCCTCTTTCCCCTCCGACAAGCTCTAGGCCCAGCTTCTGCCTCTCCCTCTCAGGATCCTCATCCCAGTCTATTCCATCCCATTCCCCACCTTCCCTGATCTGGCTCTCATTCTTTTGGCATTTCTATCATGCAGCTTCCTTCTCCCAGCTGTCTGAGACCCGTGGTGGGTAGGTGGGTGGGAGTGTATGGGGGAAGGGGGTGAGAGAGAGAGAGAGAGGCTATCTTTGTGAGCACAGAGATAGTTTTCCTGCTCTCTGTTCATGTGCCCATGCCTAGACCCAGCCCATCATGAAGTAGCCAAGAGTTATAATGGCAGGGAAAGCGGTGGAGCATGCTCAGCACAAGACAGACTAAGAAGTCATTGCTGAGCATGTGCAAACTGTGATTTAGCAAAGGCAACCACCTAGGTTTTCACAAGGACAGCAAAAGGTATATCTCTGACAGAAAGGCCACTGCTGTGCCTAATTTCAAAACCCTGCTCTAACGCATTGGGACATTTTTGCCAGAATTTTCTAACATTGGCAAAACAATATAGTATATTATTCCTTCATCTCGTTCTTGGAAATAACAAACATCTGGGATGCAATTTTCTGAGAGTGGAGGGAGAGCCAGCCTGAAGGGAAAGCAGTATAGAAATACGTGCCAGAACAGTTAATACTTGCCACAGTTATGAGCAACTGAAAAGAGGGTCATATAAAGGGAAGTATTGGGAAACCTTAATAAAAGGCTGGGCTATGAGCCCTCCCTAGAATTAGGCCTTGCCCACATTACAATGATAAGTAGACCTATGCATTAATTAATGGGGTAGCTGATGTCCACACTGCCCCTCTTGGGCTCCCAGCTGGCTGCCTCTCCCACACATCCCATTTCCCACAGGGAACCAGGGTCCAGCCAGCCAGGATTCTCTCCCTTCCTTTTCTCTGCTGGGAGACGGGTTCGAACTACCAGGGGCTTCTCATACAGTTCTCAGCTCAGAGCGGAGGTCTAGCCACAAAAAGGTTCTTGCCCCATTCTCAGCTGGGAGTGGGGTCCTACTGCTTAGCTCTCCAGAGGAGTGGGAGGCAGCCGGGCTCTAACTATCAGGTTCTCATGTCAATTTCATGGCAGAAATCGCGAAACTGACAAGAACGACAGCCAGCAACTGATGTAAGGAATGTAGTGTCTACACTGAGACTGTGTCGCCGAGGTAGTTTTATTATCTAGCGTAGCAAAGAGTTACACTGGTAGCAGGAACATTTCAATGTGTACACCTCCACTGTTTTATTGAGAAAAGCTGACTTGTGGACAAAACTGTGTAGTATAGTTCTTTCCTTAATATTTGTAGGCAATGAAGAATTTCTAAACCGTTGCCATTTAGTGTATGGGGATTTCTTTGTTTTGTGCTTCATTTATAATTTCCAAGTTCATTAACAGTTGCTTTTCAAACACCAACAATAGTTTGATGTTAAAATGTTCCTATGTAGTCAGAGATGTTTGAACAAAGTTCATATTTTACAGAGTTATTAACATATAGATTCTAGTTGTCAGCAGATGTGTCAAAAAGTACTGCTACTAGACTGGCACTGAATTTCAGATAAATTCAGATTTGAATGAAGTTTTATAATTTTGAATAAGCAATTGCAAAAATAAAATGAGAAAACACATTATAAAGCTGCACACTATAGGACATGAGGGTTTCCATTTAAATGTAAACTAGGGTGTATTCAAAATTTGGAGATAATTGAAATTTGGAAAGGTTAAGTGAAGAAATGTAAAAACTTTGCAAAATTTTATCCATAATGTAATTCATGCCCTTTTGCTAACCTAGAATAAGTCCACTGGAATTAAAGCATGTGTGCATGATAAATTTAATTAGGTTTCTGAACTAGTCCCAGTTTGACCAGCATATTTTTAACTTAAAAACTGAAAGGTCCAAGAGAGTCCAGTTTTGAACTCAAGTTTATACAGTTCTTATTTTCAAAAGTGGAAAAAGTAGACCAGAAATAGGATGGTAAATATTAAATTAGGACGAAATCAGAACAATCCTTCTGTGTGGCCATTTTGACATTTGCTTGTATTTTCTTTACTTTCACACATTGCACGATGTGTTTGTGTTAGTTTTATTATCATGAGAGTTTGTGTTCTGCACTCTCCTTCATTACAGTTTGGTTCTGCATATTTATCTGTATTCCTTCTGTACTGCCACTACTCATTTTCAAATTTTCCCTGTAGGGGTTTTGTGTGACAATATTGTTTGCATGGATGAATATAAGCTGCAGATAGCAGCTTTGCACCTAAAATTATTCCAGTCCGATAGACTAATTCAGTACTTTATCAATAGTTAGATCTTGGAAAAAATCATTTGTTATGGTGCAGCTCCTTCTGCAATCTGAGCCTACCGCCATTATAGACTCTTACACTGAACTTATTTTATGTTATAACTGTGTCTGGCAATGCCTAGTGTATTTACCATTCCAGTAAATTTTCCCCAATATCTACTAAAATTTTAGAGGTTGGTTGGTTCTCCTCTGACTTGCACTGTAGTCTTATGAGAAAGCTGAAGAATAAATGAATGCAAAAATTTTATTTAATATTTCTACTCTTTCCAGGAGGATGAACTTCCAGAACATGGCTCTGATCCTCCCTTGACTTATACCAGTATAATTGCATGGACATTAACAGAATTATCTCAGTGGAATTACTCTTGATCAACCCCTCGGTATGCATTACGTAAAATAACTCCTCTGTTACTTTTATGACTCAGCAGGAGCAAAAGGAATGAAAAAGGCTCAATTACCATGCAGTTCTCTCTTTGACACAGTCTCCAAGTAGATACCAACAATATGATTGACCTATTAACCAATAATTCATATACTTCATGCAGAGGAATGGCAAGAAGTTGATGTAGGTAGTAAAGTGATAAATGTGATGTTAATATTAGGAGCAGACTTTAAAAAAAATTCAGAGTAAGCTGCAGAAAAGATTAGCTGTAGCTGGCTGGATCATTAGTGGAAGTGGAAAAGGGACATAATTCATCTTTCGGTTGCATGCAATCCCCTAAACCTGCCCTATAATTAAAATAACATTTGCCTTTTTTGCATTTTGCACACATTTCTTTTTGGAACTAAAATTACACTATTGTTATATACAGTATTGTACCAAAATGGCAGTTATCACAACTAGACATGCACACAGCCCTGAGATGCACTCATCTTCCTTTTATTCTCCCTTGAAGCAAAGTTGAAAAAACATCTTTGTGACTTGTCTCTAAGAGAGCATTAAAAATGATGTTGAGTTGACAATGATTCTATTCTCAAATCAATAACAACAAAAGCTCTGGTATCAGGAATATTTTCTGATCATAAATAAAACTTCATATTTTACAGATGCCCTCGTAAAAGGAAAGTTGCAATGATTCACAATATTTTTTTTAAAAAATGTTAGTTTAAATTAGTTAAAATTTTGTTGCATAGATAAATTATGTATGTAAATTACTAATTTGCACTTTGTATACTGTATTTCACCTGACTTCATTACTTTCCCTAGTTTATGCAAATGGGAAAGAACTAAACCACACAATCTGTTTAGTATTTTTCAATAGAAATACCACATTTTAAGGAAACATTTTGTGCATACATTTGAATAATGTTGAATATATCTGATAATACAGTGAAGAGAATTTTACTGGGGGGAAATCAAAGTAGACCATGCTGTAAGTTCAACTGTTTACAAAAGGAAGAAACAAAATTTCATACTTACATAAGGAATTGTGTCCAAGGTGTCTGTGTTGACGATGATAGGGGCAGGACTAGCCTGAGAGAAAACGGAAAAGGAGAAAACAAATTTAAATACTTCAGCTATTAAATATTGAAATCACAGTGCTTGAAATTCAGAACTAATAATCATACCTCCCATTGAACTTACAAGGAACAATGTTGTGTGGCTGGGGTATCACTGAATTCAGTGGTATTTGAGGTCAATGGAAGATCAATACTTTGCCTGCTCTAAAGTCCACTAAAGTCAATATGAATTTTTCCATTAACGTCAATGCTCTTTGGATGAGACTCTAAATACACAAACAATAGACATTTACTGGTTAGAACCGTATAAAACTTGGAGTTTTGGGGTTCTGTGGAGTTACACAGCTCTGTGTAAATATGAATTCGTTTATTTCAACTCCTATTGGTGTGTACACTCCAAGTTTTGCATACTAGCACAACAAAGATCATGTAGTGAAACGCTGCATAAACCTCCAAGATTCATCTCTTTTTATACAAAGTTCTGAATAAACCTACACGTTTTCCATGGCTATGATCCAGACCAGTTCACTTTAAAATTTGGATCAGGTTTGCAGAGATTCATGAATTATTCAAATAGCCCAGGCTGAGTTTAAAGTTCATGATGGAACCCAAATCTAGGCAAGTTTTATGTGGTTTCAAGTTTCAATAGAAGCATTGAGAATAGCGATATCATCAAATATATATATTTTTTAGCCTAGTCTTTCACAGCCCAAGCAGCAGCAACCTCCCATCCCTTCCCCCAAAGGGCATCGATGTAGTAATTCAAATGTGCTTACATGTAACCACATGGTTACTGACCTTTCAGTTTTATAATGTAGGAGAATAACTTCCATCTAAAGAGAAATTATAGGTTATATGCAACATTTAACAGTTGCTAAAATTTTTTCTCTTTATACAGTTGTCCAGTCACAGTAAATACACTGAGAATAAGATGCACATATTTTGATATTCTGAAGTAGATTTAAGTGAGCTGATGATCTGTCTTCATTTAATATAGTACTGTACTGTTTGATATTAAAAACCACTTTCTTAATAGTTGAAAAAAGGCATTCTGTGTGCCCACTTCTCACCAAGTTATCCTCACTGGCTCTTAGTAGCTTTAGGTAGCTAAGGTAATAAATACAAGTCACAGATTTTTTTCATTTAGATTTCTATAATTTCAGCAATAGGACATGCAGGAAAAAATTACATTGGGTAACCACTACATAATTTAAAAAAAAAAAAACCAACCCAACCAACCAAACAGACCGTCAATGTCTACTCTCAACTTCACTTTAGCTTTCATGACTGTTCAATTCAATACTGAGCTTCAATTATTTTCTCTATATTATATATAGGAAGATGATGCTTTTCAAGATTTTCTCATGAACAATCCTAGTTAGATTAATAAAGTATTTATAGGTGATCCATCTAAGAAGTTCACCCATGAGACAACCAACCAATTATATCTATGCTTTCCACACAAAAAGCCTACTACCAATCAAAACACTTGCTACCAGAAGTAGTCCCATACAATGCTTACATAATGAGCAATAGACGGGAGTGAAAAACATATTACTTACAGTAATAAGCACAATGCCTGATTAGACAGATTT
Organism: Pelusios castaneus; assembly: GCA_007922175.1. Lineage (NCBI taxonomy): Eukaryota > Metazoa > Chordata > Testudines > Pelomedusidae > Pelusios > Pelusios castaneus. Next base: position 7,751,335 of record ML685818.1, read on the forward strand.
TGAATATTGGACTAAAAATGATAGTGATGGAAGTGGGAGTAAGATAATGATGCTGGCATGTATGCTGCCTATATACATTATAGCTAAAGTATTTTTTAGTTTCTTTTCTTTTAAACAGAGAGCTGACTATTCGAACCATAAATTTGAGTCATATTTAAAGACTTGTGTACTCTAAAACAAGCTGGCCTAAATTTTATGGCGCCTTGGTGAGACCCAATGCTCTGGGATGCTTTGTTTTACTATTTATTTTTAAAAAAATATAAGCATATAGTAATACAGTAAGAGCAGTAATCCAGTAATCATCATCTTTAGGTCTCAGAGCTAACACATGCCTGAGATAAATGGGACATTTTACACCTCTCAGGTTTTATTGTTTCAGGCAGTTTGAAACCTCAGGAAAAAAAACATTGCATTAGTTTAAACTTGGTTCACTTTCTCAAGGTTTTTCTCAGAACTATAAGAACTAAAAAATATATACATGCTAGGAGAGAGAGAGAGGATGCAAGCAAGCACATATACAGAGAGAGAGAATCATTTGTATGAGTGTGGGTACACACGCAATTCTAGTTTATATATACATAGCCGTAATCCAGAATCTAAACTGTCTAGCCAAAATATTTATTGAGTTTAACTGGACCATTTTCCACAGAATTGTGCTCCAGAAGATAAACTATGATGCTATAAAAGTCAAACAATACACAGTTGCTTAGTCTTATCCACTGCCGAATTTCACGCGCCTCATTGTCCATCACGTTTTGAGACAATATTTAAAAAAAAAACAACCCAATGTTTTTGTATGAAACTGATACATTAAAAAGATAGACACAGAGCCCCCCTTGAACAATTAAAGAGTAATTCTACAGCAAACTGACATTCTAGAAGAAAACTGCCTCAAGAAAGCCTCCAGGCCTTTCCTTACCAAATATAAGGAAATGTTATGTTTAATGCAGCCTCAATATAAAGCCATTACAAGTTAAAGTAAATGTATCTCAAAGTTACTATGGAGTGTGTATGTTTGGAAAAAAAAACCCAAGGAGTCCTGTGGCACTCTTAAAGTCTAACAAATTTATTTATCGCATGAGCTTTCGTAGAAGAAACTCCCACTTCATCAGAAGCTTTGATGAAGTGAGATTTTCTCTCACGAAACCTCATGCAATAAATAAATTTGTTAGTCTTTAAAAGTGCCACAGGACTCCTTGGCTGCGTCTACACTGGTAAATTAAGTCGATTTAAGCTTGGCTTAAGTCGACTTAATTTGCCCTGCATCTACACTACACTTTGCTTAAGTTGACTTAATGAAATTTAAGTCGACTTTATTAAACCTAGATTTCATTAGACTAAAGGCTTAATTTTACTTTTTAAAGTCGAATTAAGCCAGTGTAGCCCTGCGATAGCCATAAGTCGACTTAGGGATACCCCAGGACTACACCAATACCCTCCCTGCCGGGGGGGCCACAGGGGGAGCCTGGCATGCCCCCCAAGGGGCAGGGCATGTGGGCAGGGTGTGACACTGTCTGGATTTAGGGAAGCAGTTATGATATTATTTTCTATTCATATATCATAAATGCTATAATCCATAGGAACTATGTCATGTTTGGTATCAACAGAAAGGTAGTAATTTGCTGGGAATGATTATATAGTTTATGTCTAGGAATTCTATTTCAATTAGAAGTTAGGAATATGGTGTTCTATCTAGACTTTAACTTATGT
>ML685818.1:7753444-7795173 GCA_007922175.1 Pelusios castaneus
AGACATAAACTATATAATCATTCCCAGCAAATTACTACCTTTCTATTGATACCAAACATGACATAGCTCCTATGGATTATAGCATTTATGAGATATCCATTGAAAATAACATCATAAATGCTTCCCTAAATCCAGACAGCATCACACACAGGGCTCTGCCCTGCCAGGGTCCCTGTCCCCCTTTGCCCCACTGCACACAAGGGGTGCCCCCCCTGCCACTGTGGACCTGCCCAAGGTCCCCCCAGCCTCATAAAGTCGACCTAGAGCATCCAGTGTGGATGCTCTAGGTCGACTTTAAGTTCCCCTTTAAGTCGACTTTAATTTTAAGTGTCGACACACTAAGTCGACTTAAAAGTGCAAGTGTAGACATAGCCCTAGTTTGTATATTTGGACTTAGTTTTTTTTTTTTAAATTAGATTTTTTTTAAAAAAGTAGATTAGTAGTTAAATTAAATTAAATTTCTATTTTTTTTAAAGTTCCTAGCTAGTAGTTATTACAAGAATAAATTTGGATATAGGGAGAAATGGACATCTCCATCTGGATCAGCAAGATGCAAATGGGAAGATTTTCTCAAAAAAAAAAAAAAAACACCACGCCAAAACACCACAAAACAAAAAGAAGCCTATTATATAGTCAAAGTTCTTCCTCTTGTGATATTACTTGACAACAGGTTAAATTAGCAATCATTTACATATCAAACATTTGATTCAATGAAAAATAAAAATATATCAAAAGAAGAAGTGCTGAAGAATAGAAGATATAATTATGACATGCTTGTAATTCTGGTTAGGATAATAAAAACATTCTTATTGTTGATTATCAGTATTATCAGCAATTAAAACTGACAAATCCATTAACATGATCAATTTTAATGAGTTATACTTTACTAAAATGTATTTTATTGTTTTGATAACTTGTATTGTTTGTTCAGGCAATAGAAATGATACATTTTACATAATAGCATGTCAGATTAATGTACATAAGTGACACTTACTTTGTATTAATAGCATGCCTAACATTTTTTTCATTACATAAAAGTAATAGCCCTTTCTTAAACAGCTTTTTTAGCTTTTGCAATCTGCTATGAAGATGGTGTTTGGGTGAATATGCTGTAAATTATTCATATTAAGGGAAGTTGACAGAAAAAAATAAAAGGCAGTTTAAAAATGAAATGTTTTGAAAAATAGTTTTTTAAAAATAGAAATTCATCAGGAGTAAGATGTTTACTAGACAGATGTTTTAGGACAGCCTTTTCCTGACTGTTGCCATATTTATCTTTTCCCTAATAGCTCCAGCATAGGACAATTACTTTCCCTGGACCTTCCTGTGGGCACTGACTGCATTCATGAATTGATGTTACTCTGAACAACTATAAACTGTGAACACCAATTTCTGAGCTAGTGCAAATGCTTCCTGTCCTTGTGCCCACAGAGTCCATACTGTGACACCATACTGAATATGCAGCTGTTCTTTTACTGTCAAATATTCATGCTCTTAAAATGTATTCCTGCTTGGCACTGATGTTTGTGGAGATGAGAGGATTACATGTTATTGCAGCTTGAAGAAACATAGAAGAAGCAATCAGGGCTAAGGTCTACCCATTGCAGAAAGTTAACTCATGGGCATACAGCCAACTCAAGGCCTATGCAACATTTAAGAACTCACAACAAGGTTTAAGTGGTACATAAGCTTGCACAGGATGGCAGCATGAAAGTTGCCTAATAAGCCGACCACAGCTACTTGACGTCTAGGGTATGTCTTCATTGCAGCTGGGAATGGCTCCCAGTATGGGTAAACAGGGTTGCACTGGCTTCAGGGATGGATTAATGCATAGGCAAACTAGTACCCACATTTATATGGGGGGCAATTAAAAAAAAAAACTATTTGGCTTGGCATGCAAACCAAAAGAATGTTACTCACTCGAGTCAGTGGCATTGTGACCTGACGCAGGGAGTCACATTGCCACCCATTTTGTCTTAGCTCCCTCTCCAGCTATTCCCCAAGTCGTGAGACTTTCTTTCAGTTCACATGAAAATCCACACCAGAGGACGGCTGGGCACCACTAGTTTTCACACACAGCTGAGACTCGCAGCCAAGGAAGAAGAAAGGAAGGGCACTGGGAAAAGAAACTGCTTACTTCTCCAAGAGCAGTAAGCAAACAATCTGGATGGGAGTTTCCTGCAGTGACATGTATGAGAAGGAACATCACTGAAGGGTATTGCTATTCAAATTAGAAGATGGGGCCCAGAAACATATGTTTGCTAAAGGCCCAGTGATGGTTTAATCCAGTCCTGACTAGCTTCACTCAAGCTAACATGCTAAAAATAGTGGTATGGTCAATTCTTTGAAGATTTGATAATACTTCTGATATGCTTGAATATATAAACACATAATATATAAGGTTTTTTATGTTCGCTAATTGGAAACTGCAAGGTTCTCAAAATAAATTAGTTCAGAGGTATTTCCAAATCTGAGCACCGTTACTGCAAGACAACAAATTACATTCTATACCCCCTCATCTTGCACTGTGTGATACAAAGTGATCAGCATTAGTGGGATAAATTAATAGGAGAAATAATGAAAGCACCCACATAACTTAACAGATGGAAAATATATCAAAATAAGAGCTAACTTCTACTGTGTCCTCTTCACCAAAACACCCCAGAATTGGGAACATTGTCAATTTTATGTTTGTTCTAACACACCCCCTTCTGGAACACATAATTGGTAAAAAACATGGACTAACTGAAGTCAATAAGAAAACTCCAACTGACTTCAATTGAGCCAGGATTTCACCCTTTATGTTTCTACTCTGCATGGGTTTCTTTTATTTCAGTTTACCTGCTATGTTCTTGTTAAATACGTCTTCTCTCTAATAGTGTGGGTGTTTTGTTTTGTTTCTTTCTGAATCAATAGAAATTATATCAAGCAGTATGCTTGGATCAAATAGAAGTGCATTAATCAGCCTTACAATGAATGAAGATAAAAGCTCTGCTTCTGACTGAAAGAAAAACCCCACAAAAAATCATTCTACTCATGTCATCTTTTCAAAATCAAAGGGTGCATTGCCTATGGCATTACCTTTTGCTGGCAATCTTTAAAAGTAATGGTGTACCAGGCTTACAAAGCAATAACTCAACATACTACTTTGCTGTACTTTCCACAGCCGGAGGTACCTACAGATTAAGTGCAACCTTTATTCCATTACTAACAGGTATTTCATGGAGACGGGGGGAAAAAAAGAATTAGACTAACATTGAGAGAGGCTGAATAATAAACAAAAGGAAATGCAATTTTAAAAGTGAAATAGACAAATAAGATGGACAGAAGTAGGATCTATCATTGAGGATTTATTATGCTAGAAAAGAATTCCAAAGGATAAAACACATCTGCTTTCAGTATCCAATCAGCTATACTGTACTTCATATACAGAAATAATGTCATGTTAGAACTGACCTCTATTTAGCAATCGCAGGAACTTGAGAGACTGGGCCTTATTACCAGTCAACCCAACACACAAGTGGTACAACATCTGCAAAAGCAGATTTAGGGGAAGAAATAGGAATGCAGAAGAAGTTGGTAGACTTTTGAAAGTAAAGGGTTTTATGAAGCTTTCCAGGGAAAAGAATGAGTAGTATGCAGCCAACAGCAGTAATAAGTCAACATGGGACAGCCAAGAGGAGAAAAGCCAGGGGATGTACTGGCCATAAGAAGGGTCATCTTAACGTTGTCTTCTAGTTAATTATATAGATGAGTAAAACTGTTTTGCAATATGCCTTTCATTTAGCCTTCTGAACGGATGTTTAAGTAATAATAATAGGCAAGCTTAATAATTTCTTTGAAAACCTTGCTCAGTGTCCTTGACAAAAGGATAAGTTACTCACCTTGTGCAGTAACTGGAGTTCTTTGAGATGAGTCCCTGTGGGAGCACCACTTTAGGTGATTTACAATCAGTATCTCGCTAATGAAATTGCGGGTTTGGATCAGTATCCAATGTTGCAGCAGGCACCAAGACACAAGTATTAGGAAAAAGTATGAACAGAGGACTAATTTGCCACTCTCCAGATGTCTGTAAGTGGAACATCCATAAGTGAGGCTATAGAAATAGATAGTGCTCTTGTGGAATGTACTAACATTCTGGAAAAGAGCTGAATGTGAGCTTGATTACAACAGCTCTTAATACATTTGGAGAAGCATTTCATTAACCTCTGTTTTGAAATTGCCAAAGTCTTGCTTCTGTCTCCATAATCTAAGAGACCTAAATTGATTCTTTTTAGATAGGCTAATACCTTCCTGGTGTCAAGGGCGTGGAATACGACTTCTTGAGTAGTTGAATGTGGTTTGGGGGGATCAGAAAATGAATGGTTTGATGGATATGAAATTCCTACTATACCTTAGGTAAAAATCTAGGATGGGCCTTTAGTGATACTTTCTTTCTGGTGAATATTGTAAATGGAGGGGAGGTGTCTAGCATTGAAGGTCCTATTCTCCAAACCTTGGGGCAGAAGTGATAGCTACCAGGAAGGTGGCCTTCATAGATAAATCTAATAAAGGACACATAGCTAGTGGCTCAAAAAGATGTTTCATGAGGCACTAAGTTGAGATTCGAGCTAGGAGTAGCATCTCTGATTTCTGGGGACAAAGTGAACAAACCTCTTAGGAATCTTGCTGTTCTCGGGTGAGCAAAGGGTGAAAAATCCCCTGTGAGTGTGTGACAAGCTGTTATTGCCATTAAGTATACGTTAATGGAATTTACATCAACAGGTGAAACTCTGAGGAATCCTCTTCCATATACTTCAAGAATAACTGTTCAGCTTGCAAAGTAGATGGGGGCAAGTGGGGTACTTTAGATGATAAGGAGGTCAATGAGTGAGGTGGTGATGCTGCCTAACCCCCTCACACTATTAACAGAGGAGACTCCAGCTCTGAAAATACTAGAAAGTTATTAGAATATCAAATGCAGACTAGTGAGAACCTTTGGAGGACTATTTTGGAACCAGTGCTGTCGGTACAGAATGTTTGGCATAGGAGAGAGTTAACTCCCATTCCATCAGTACCATAGATAGCTTAGTGGTCTTTGGTACTGATACAAAGAACTGCTCAGGCACAGACAGAGAACTTTTTTCACTAGACCCTCTGTTAATCTGGGTATAGGAAACTGAACTCAGTACTGAGTTAGTCTTAGACAACTCACTCCTCTTTTCCTTTGCAGTACCAGTATCACATGGACCTGCATGAAACAATTCTTGAGACACGTGTTCTCTGAAGTCATCTTCTGCATCAGTGACCAAGATTATTATTATCATTATTCTGTAGAGTTACTTCTTACCTACTTCTGCTTACAGAGAGATGTGACGGTTACTTCTACAGAGGACTTCTGCCTTTGCTGCTTATTGGTGTTTAAATGTACTCAGTGCTGCAGTACCACCTATGTCTCCAGTGACTGAGATCTTAATGAGGAAAGGGAACTAGCAATACAGGAAGGTCTATGTAATGGGGTGGAGAGATCCTCAGCCCCTGGAACTGAAGCTATCATAAAGCTTGTGCCATCATCAGGAGTTTGAGCTTGATTTCCCTATATTTTGGGGATCTACCCTTGAAGAGAAAAAAACAACAAGGAGTTCTATGGCACTTTTAAAGACTAACACATTTATTTATCTCATGAGTTTTCATGGGCACAATCCCACTTCCTCAGATTGGGATTTTGCCCATGAAATCTTATGAGATAAATAAATGTGTTAGCCTTTAAAAGTGCCATAGAACTCCTTGTTTGTTTTGCTGAAAAAGACTAACATGGCTACCCCACTGGACCTTTTGAAGGAAGTGCAGATCTTGGACTTACTGGGGACATATTATTTCCTAAACAGTGGAGGCAATGGGAATGTCCATCACTGATGGGAATTGCTTCCCAACACGAGAGGCACCTCTTCAATACTGGGGATGGGGAGACCAGCATTCCCAAGTAATATTAAAAAAACCCCTATTATTTAATAGAGCTAGTAATAAAATATTTTTGCTTGTTTGTTTTTTAAATATTTAGTTAGTTAAAGAAAAAGGGGAAAATGGAATAACTGTTCCAACAATTATATACACTAGCTAATTATCTATATGCTAACTAACTTGCTACAGAATAGTACAGTGAACTTGCATACAGCAGACTCTGTCTCTGACTAAAGGCACTTGAGAATGATCTAAAGGTGGTTTACCCGCACAGTTCCATATGGCCTTGACACAGAGCTGAATGACCACTGCGATAAAAGATATCCAATCAAAAGTGCAGGGCACAGATGTAACTGAAGTGCAGCACCACATAAATGGGAGAATCAAAGATCAAAAGTTTCACCCACCAGCATTTTCAAATTAAAATGTGAATGAAAACCACCTATTACATCAAGAGATGATTCCTCTTTCATAAAGAATTTCCCACTGCTTTCTCTTATGAAATGAAATCTGCTGTAAAGGATTTGAAAATATGACCGTATAAGAGAATTTGATCGAATCTGGCAGTCTATCTTACCCTGTTCACAGATGCATCAATTTAGCAACTCTCAACTGCAATCCTCAAATAACTATATGATAATAAAATAAATACAATAATTCAGGATGCAGAGTCTGTCAATGGTTTATTTCAATTGCCACAGAAAAGTTCCAAGAACTCACTATATACTACTAAATTTTTACAGTATCTAAAGGTATGACTTCAACTCACAAAGGCAAAACAATTCAGAATCAAGTGGCAATTCAGGACTTACCAGTCACCTCAAGTTCAGAAATGTATTTTTGGCTGAGCAGGGGCTACTCCAGTTGTTGCAACAGATAGGTATTATAGAAATTGCCAACAACAACTGATTTTACATTCTACATAATACAGGATCTTTACTACTCAATAATATCAGGGAGATCATAGATGGCTTGAGTGTGTGTACACATACTCCCCCCACCCTACAAAAATAGAATTTTAAAAAACACTCTTTCAATATTGCAGTACTTTATAGATCTGTAGATTTCAAGGCCAGAAGGGAACATGTGGATCATCTGGTCTGACATTCTTCATGACATAGGCTTTAACCCAGTAGTTCCTGAACCCACCTGGCTAACTTGTAATTGAGCTAAAGCATGACTCTTTAAGAAGGACACCTAATTTAGAGTTCAAATTTTCAGGTGATAGGGAATCCATCACATTTTTCATTCAGATGTTCCAGTGTTTAATTAACCTTCATTGTTAAAAATGTGTACCTTAAACCCAATTTGAATAAGCAAACTTCAACTTCTAGTTATTAGATCCTGTCATGCCCTAATCTGCTAAATTAAAGTGCATGTGCAGCCAAAATATAAAGCTTTTATATGCTGGGGCCAGATAGAAAAGGGAAGAAAGCGGCTTTGGCTGATGAAAGTACTAGTGGTGATGTATTACACTGAGATTTCTGTAAAGCATTTGACTTGGTACTACATTACATTTTGATTATCAAATTGACTTTATAGACATTAAATGGATTAAAAACTGGCTAAATGATAGTTCTCAAAATGTAACTGTAAACAAGTAAACATTACTGAGCAGAAATCAGGCTTGCCCCTACAGTAATTAACATTTTAATCAAAGAGGTACAAGAAAACAAAATCAGTGAGAAGGTTTGTATATGACATAAAAATTGAGGTGGGGGGGAGGGTGAATAACAAAGAGGACATGTCACTGATTCAGAGCCATCTAGATCATCTGTTAAAATGGACACAAACACACACTATGGCTAAATGTGAATAGATACATCTGGGAATGAACAACATAGGACATAGTCCAAAATGGGGGACTGTATTCTGGAAAACAGACTCTGAAAAAGATTTGGGGGATCCTGGTGGATAATCAGCTGAATGTGACAATACAGCCAAAAGAGCTACTGTGATACTTGGATGCATAAGGAGGAGGATCTCAAGTAGGAGTAGAGAGGTTATTTTACCTCTATATTGCACTCTTGAAAGTGCTGCTAGAATACTGTGTCCATTTCTGCCATGCACAATTAAGGATAATGATGAATAGCAGACAGTTCACAGAAGCACCTCAAGAATAATTAAAGGGTTAGAAAACTTACTTTATAGGGAGAGACTCAAGGAGCTCAATTTATTTATCTTAACAAAGGGACTGTTAAGGGGTGATTTGATTACAGTCACTAAGCACCTACATGTGGAACAAATATATAATAATAGGCTGTTCAGTCTAGCAGAGAAAGATACAACATGATCCAATGGCCAGAATTTGAAGATAGACAAATTCAAACTGGAAATAAGTTGTAAATTTTTAATCATGCTTATCAAGTACTTGGACAGTGAGGGGAGGCTATACTTTGTAATCAAAATAGTTGTGTTATCACCCCCTATTAACCACTTAGCTCTAATATGCACTTTTTATCCATAAATCTCAAACCATGGTATGGATATAATATGACAGGGTGTGTTTGAGACCAATTAAAGACTTAACAGTACAAAGACGATGCACCAGAGGTCTATATTAATCGCCCCATAAAAGAATCTCAATTGTGTCTTGTAGCTTAAATAAGGAAAAACACCATAGCCATTTATAAGTCAGAGAAGAGCAAACAATAATATTGGTTAGATTAGATTTAGATTGGATATTAGGAAATACTTTAACTATAAGCATAGTTAAGCACTGGAATAGGCTTTCAAAAGTGGTTGTAGAATCCTTATCTTTAAGAACTTGTTAGAAAAACAGCTGTCAGAAATGGCCTCAGTATGGTTGGGGCTGGACTACATAATCTCTCCAAGCCCTTTCTAGTTCTACATTTCTATGGCTATGTCTACACTTGCTAAAATTAGTTCAAATTAGTTAGTTCGAACTAACTAAATTGAACTAATTTTAGTTAGTTCAAATTAGCTTAATTCGAACTAGCATGGCCACACTGGAAAAGATAGTTCGACTTAAGTTAGTTCGAATTAGCGATCCCCATGCATTTCTATGGCCGGTTAATTTGAACTAAGAAATTAGTTTGAATTAACATGGCCACATTGGCTAATTCGAACTAGTTAGTTCGAATTAAAGCCTTACCTCTGAAGCCCTATTCGAACTTATTAGTTTGAATTAAGAAAGCCCTTAATTCGAACTAACTAAAGCCTAGTTTAGCCATGGCTTTAGTCATTTCGAATTAAGGCTCCTTAATTTGAACTAACTTGCCAGTGTGGACATAGCCTATGATTCTAAGTATCGAGGAGATGAGAAGAAATTCAGCAAAGGAAAAGCTGGACTAAAAAAAAAAACCCAAGAGAAATAAGGTACCTGTTTTTAATAGAAAGATTGATTTACCAGTGAAACAATCTACCAAGGGATGCATTCACTAGTGCTGGATTCACTATTTTGACCACACATACAAAATGAGCAATGGCCGCCTAGGAAGGAGTAGTGCCAAAAGGGATCTGGGGGCCATAGTGGATCACAAGTATATGAGTCACAGTAACACAGTTGCAAAAAAAAAAAAAAAAAAAAAAAAAAAAAAAAAATTCTTGGATGAGCTTGCAAGAGCGTTATAAACAAGACATAAAAAGTAATTCTTCTGTTCTATTCTGCACTGGTTAGGCCTCATCTGGAGGATTGTATCCTGTTCTGGGCATCACATTTCAGGAAAGATGTGGACAAACTGGAGAAAGTCCAGAAAAGAGCAACAAAAATGACTAACAGTCTAAAAAAAAAAAATGGTTTCTTTAGTCTGGAGAAGTGACAACTGAGGGGGCAAATGGTAACAATTTTCAAGAAACTGTTGTTTCAAGTAACCTAAAACATTATTACAAAGAAGAGGGAGAGAAATTGTTCTTTTTAGCCTCTAAGAATAGGACAAGAAACAATGGATTTAAATTGAAGCAAGGGTGGTTTAGATTGGATGTTAGGAAAAGACTTTCTTTACTGTCAGGGTAGAGAAGCACTGAAATAAATTGCCTAGGGAGGTTGTGGAATCTCTGCAGGGCCGTCCTTAGGGGAGGGTGAACGGGGAAACCGCCCCGGGCTCCGCGGTTACGTGGGCCCCGCACTGTCCTGCTCCCAGCGGGGCAGTGCGGGTCCCACGCACGCCGCAGCCCCTCACCCTGCTGCCTTCAGCAGCGAGACGAAGGAACCGGGGCGGGGCGGGCCGGAAAGGCTATGACCAGCCCCTGGGCCGGCTCTCCCTGCCCCCAGGGTGGAGCAGGCAGGCCCAGGGGTGGAGCATGTGGGGCCCGGCCTCTGGGCAGGCCTGCCCCCCACAGCCGGCTCCCTGCAGCAGGCGGCCTCCGGGACCGGAGCCGGCTTGGCGCCTCCCCCACCACCACCACAGGCGGCCTCAGCCTCCCAGCCCAGGCCCAGCTCCCACCTGCAGGCGGCCTCAGCCTCTGGGGCTGGAGCCAGCTCCCCCCGCCCTCCCCACAACAGGCAGCCACCAGGGCCTGGGCCAGAGCCGGCTCCCTGCACCAGCGGCCTCGGCCTCCCGGCCCGGGGGGGGGGAAGCAGGCCAGTCGGCCCACCACGCTCCCCTCCAGCATGGGGGCGGGGCCCTGCTTTGGCCAATTGGCCCTGGGCCCCTCTCCCCACACGGGATGGCCCTGAATCTCTGTCACTGGAAATTCTTAAGAGCAAGTCAGAAAAACACTTGTCAGGAATGATCTAGATAGTACTTAATCCTGCCTTAAGTGGAGGGGACTGGAGTAGAAAACCTCTTGGCGTCCATCAGTTCCTACATTTTTATTATTCTGTGATTTCTTGAGGTCTTCAAATCAAGATTGGATGCCTTTCAGGAAGATATGTTTTAGTCCAACTAAAACAAACAAGGAGTCCTGTGGCACTTCTAAAGACTTAACAAATGTATTTAATCTGTTAGTCTTTAACAGCACCACAGGACTCCTTGTTTGTTTTGCTGAACTAGACTATCATGGCTCCCCCTTTGGAACTAGTCAGAGTAGTTACTGGACTCAATACAGAGGGTAACTGGGTGCAAGTTTTGGGCTGTGTTAGACAAGAGGTCAGACTAGGTTTTCTAATGGTCTCTTCTGGCTTTAAATCTATCAATGAACCTATGAAAAGTTCAGGTGACCTTACAAGATTACACTCACCCATTCTCCAAAACTGAATTTTGTCTGTTTTAAATGAAGGAGTAAAACAGCATTTTAAAAACTCTCATGGCAAAGGTAAGCAAATAAATTTTATGTCAGGTTACATTTGTGTGATAGTTTTGCAAGACTGTAATATCGTCTCCAAAGAATAGCAATGGTACGCTATTACTTGAAGCCTGAGCTAAACACTAGAAAGTATTCTGCAGGGAACACTCACATACTGGCAGATAGACACAGTGACCTAAACGGTCTTTTTCATGTTTAAATTATAGAAATCTATCATTCTAGAATGGTGTCAATTTCCATTATAAAAAGATGCAGACAGGCAAAGTAAAAATTGATAATGTAAAACTGAATTAAGAGAGATTAAGCAAATTCTTTAACAGAGAATACAGAATGAATTATTTAAAACACAAGCTCCATTAAATATTTACTTTACAGCATAAGTTTCCTGCCCTCATAAAGACAAGGGTCCAAGTGTCTGTTATCAGCACATCAAATTCCTAGGTACCTAATATACTCACCTCTTAATTTAACTCAGTGTTCAACTGGTGTAGTTAGTAGTTATGCAAATCTGGAGGATGCTGCTCAAATACTTATCTCAATAGTTTAAGGTTCTGCATCTTGACTAGTTTTTCAGGTATTATTTTAGCCCACAGTTTCTCAACCTTTTGTATGCATATCCTTGGGGATATGCCAGACACAAGCTGGGGGTATGCGTGGCAGCCACCTGCTTCCCCCAGTCCCAACTGGGAGGCTGTTGAGTGTTGGGGTACTTAAATTTTCAGAAGTTAGCGGGTACTTGCTACTTAACAGGTTGAGAAGCACTGTTTTAGCCCATTCTAAAGCCACCCTGTCAGACTTAAGTTTCAAGACAATGAACAGATGGCAACACTCTTTATCCTCCCCTCCCGAAAATACTATCCTTGTATCTGCTGCCCCGTATGGAAAAATAAATATTTCCACACTATTTGATGTATTTGTACATACACAAAATTATTTTTAAATAGTTTTAACATAAAACAATAGGCTATGAATATAAATGTGCTAAGTATGACTTACTAAATGAATATGATTTTTAGTCAGTATATCTATTCAGCATTCACTTACTGTATTTTAAGTTCATAATATAATGTGTAACTTTGTGAGGACAGTGCCAGTAAGCTTCATACATGTACGTTGAGTAACTGCATTTGATCAACAAACTTCCTCTTTAGTAGTCGCCCCTCTCCCATGCAAACCTTTGGGAACAGTAATCACATTTATTAGCATCCACCCGCGTTTCCAAGTTGTCCTCAGTTTAAAGCCAGAGAGAGAATTAAATATCAGTCACAGCATATACAGTAAGCTCTCTACCCAAGAAGTCACCAACCCTTCCTGTCCATTCACCCACTTCATTTCATATGAAATACGATGATCCAGACGAAATATAGCCAGAATCCTCAGTCCAAAAGGAATGGAGTGGAACTCCGCTTACCTATCTCCAAAACAAGCTCACTAACAAGTTTAATCAAGAATCAATATTCTGCACAACAGAGAGACTCTTTGGGTTAAAAACATGGAGCAGTTTAGAGACAAGAAGGTACAATTTTCCTTACCACGACAAAAGATTGATGAGACTCTCGTTCACGTTTCTTAAAGGAAGAAATTGTTTTCAGCAAGAAGAGGTAGCTGCCTGAATGCTGCATAATGGAAGCATAGTATTGATGCTGAGGTGAGAGGGGCTTGTGAAAAAAGTGACTTTGTGTGCGTTACATAAACTCCATAATTAGATCTGCGGCACAAATTGCTATCTTAAGAATACAAAGTTCATCAAAATGCCTCATTGGAAGGATAACCGAGCAAGATTAGAGCCGAGACAGATGTTTTGCTTTAGGATAATCACACAACTGCCTACTTGAATGTTGCTGGGCTATTAAAGACTGAAAATAAAATGTGTGAAAATAAAAGTGCCCTCTCTGAATATGACTAGAATTTTGAAAGGCACCTTAGAGTCCCTACCCCCTGCAGATATCAATGACAGTTAGGTACTCAAATCCCTTAAGCCCCTTTGAAAATCCGAGCTGAAATATTTTTGTACGGGTAGGGAAAAACAAAAGATATGCAGAAATGATACAAGTACTTTTGGTGACAAACCAGGAGAATAAAACTAAAAGAAGTTTGTTTAATGTGACTCAAATCCAAGAAAAATGTACTCGAAGACCCATATGGACTACCCTGGAGGATTTTTATCTCAAGGATCTTCCCTCTCCTCCCGTGAAGAAAACTGCCACGTTATGTCTTATTACCCCTTTTTCCTCTCACACATGTGGGTGGCCCTTGGTGAAGATATTGAGGTGGCACGGGCTGCAAGGTCCTATTGAAAAGATAATACTATTCCACACTTCTGTGTCATCAGACCGGCTGGTGCAGTTATTAACTAGTTCTCCAAGGATGAAATCCAGGCCCCAGTGAAGCCAACAGCAAAATTCCCATTCATTTCACCTACAGGGTCTTGCGGGGAGCAGGGTTTGGCTCAGAGCAGGCTGGCTGTTAACAAGATCCCCAGGAAGACTGACATTATATGGGTGTTCCAGGAACTGACATTTACCTTGATTGCCTTTTTGGTTAATCAGATTTGAAACTTGAAAGGTGTTGCAGTCCTTGGGTGCAATTTAAACCAGTGAAAGGTTGTGTCACTACCTCCCCTGTAATCCTGATTGACTCACAATAATTTGCAATTGTAGCTTCCAACCTGTGTTGCTCACAACCAGCACACAAGTCACACCCTGAGTATCTGTGTGTTAGACAGTCCATGTTCAGCAGCTCTGGCCTCAGCAGCCTGTATACAACCCCACTCTCTCTTTCATGAGCATTGGTTACTTCAAAACAGGGTGACCTCAGTACACTCCCAGGCTTAGATTTTCGAAACAAAATGTATGTTCTGCAATGTGGAGTCCTTTCCTGTACAGTTCAAATATTAAGGTCTGTAGCTTCTGTAAGGAGCCAATATTCAACAGTTTGTTGCTTTAATTGGAGAAACCAAACCATTCCATTTAAACACAGTACTGGATTGGTTTAGATTAAAGTAAAACAAGATGATGAGATTTTATGTAAATTCAAGTAAGAGAAAGTTAGAAATGGTTACAAGCAAATGAAAATGAAAATGTCTAAAACTTAATCTAGCAATTTTTGGTTCAATGTTTTGTCAAACTAGTTGATCATATTGGTCCCTTCTGACCTTAGAGTCTATGAGTCTTTGTTTAATATGGCTTTTCTCACCAACAGTCTTCAAGCAGAATCTTTCCTAAAGGCCCAAAGGTGCTAGTGTCTGTCTTTTTAGTTGAAAAAGATATTTTGGGGGGTTTCTGCTCCTTTTTTTAATAGTTCAGTGAACCTCTGAAGTGGATTCTTCTGAGTGTTATCCTTCAAAGTAAAAAGTTTATTCTGGCAGTAAAGATAGTGATATGAATTCTGTTGGTGAAGGATGCTCCATGTTTTTTTCCCCCCACTTGTGTTTGCTAAAATGCAAATTGTTCTGCATCCTGCCATCTCTCCTCCCTTATGTTGAGGACCTGTTTACAATTCATATGTGTATTGAGGTAAAAACACATTCCTTTGTTTAGAGTAGGCCTGTTTAATATCCTTTGCCTAGGGAGGGCTGTCTGATTTTCAATATGTGCTCATAACCTCATACAAGAGCAATTCATAACTTTATATATAAAATGTTGCTATACACATTTCACCATTGTATTATTAAATAATACCTTTCAAGACATATTTGTACAAAGATTTTTACAATAGTGGCAACCAGCCACTGAAGAAGCTAAATATTTCTACAGTACAAGAGTGTGCAATGTAAACAGAGAGCAAGACAGCAATTTCAATGTTAAAGTGTGCGGAGCTGAAGGAAATTATCACTTTGGCTCCTGGATCTCCCCACCTCTCACAAAAACAAAACTGTACAGAGAAGTGTGAAGTCAGTCCTCAGAAGAAAAGATCTGGTTGGTGGAATAGGAGAGAAGAAGGTGGACATGTACAATATCACCTTGCTCCCATCTCAGTCATCTTTCTCCTTTAACTATTGGTGCAAGTTAATATTTGGTCCCATAAGCCCTCAATCAAAATGAAATCAAAATCCTTTAATCCTAACCAAAATCCTCCCTCTGATTTTAGTCCTAATCTGGTTATAGCTCAGAAAAATAGCATACTACATAAAGTTAGAAAAACTAGTGCTCAAATACTCAGGTAGGTTCAGCTGAACATAAGAATTGCCATCTCAGATGGGCTCATATAGTTTAGTAGCCTGTCTCTTAAAGGCACTAGAGTTCCAGCTGCTTCAAAGGAAAGTGAAAAAATTAGCGGCTAATTATAAGACTAACTTGACTATACAGGAAGATACTTCTCCATGCAAACAGTAACTGATTCTGACTTCCAATCTCTGTGCAGTTTTATTTTTGTGAGAGGTGGAGAGATCGAGGAGCCAATGTGATCATGCCCTTCAGCCCTCCCACACTTTAAAAGTGAAATTTCTGTCCTGCTTCCTGTTTGCATTGCACACACTTATATTGTAGAAACAGTTAGCTAGCTCCTTCAGTGGCCAGCTGCCCATCAATGTGATAGAAACACACGGCCATCAACCAGATGCAGAAGAGTAGAAACAAAATGCTGGGGCAAGGAGTTAGAGAAGGGAAGGTGTGACAGGATGGATGTATCCTGCACTGGCCATGAAAGGGTTAGCCACACCATGAGACGCAGAAGTCCTAACCCTCCCCTCCCCCCATCCCCTCAGACTGTGCTGGGCACTCTCCAATTGCTGCCATGGTAAAAAAGGGAGCAGCCCGGCTCAGTGTAGGTGGACTGCAGAGGAGGAAGGATGCATGGTGGACGCTCCAGCAGAGGAACCACTGCCACCCTTACCTGAGTAGCCAGAGACTTGGAGAACCAGAGTCTTGGGGGACTATACATGCTAAGGAGCCTGGAAGACACGACAACCTGTGGATCAACACATCAGAAGGCTGGGTAGGAATTAACACAGGGAATGGGGGAAATTGCCATGACTGCCAGGAAGAGTAAACATATAGTGGGCAGATTCCCTGCTGACTCAGTGGTGAGCAACTTTGCCATTGTCAGGACCCTGAACTGGAACCATGTGGAGTAGGGAGTGGCCAGGTCCCCCACACCTAGGTGTCACCAACCCCTCCAGGCTGATCCCCTTGACTCTGACCCTCAGAGCAGCCATACTGATTCTTGCTGTTGGGCCGCACAGCCCTGAGTCCAAGGACAGTAAGGCGAGCTCTAACCAGAGAGGGTGGTATGATAGAACAGCCTAATTTGGCAATTAACTGACGTTTGACTTCTAGTGGTAAATAAGCCCAATAGCATGTTAGGTGAGGTAGGTTCTGAGTTACTAAACAAAATTCTTTTCAGGTTTCTGGCTGGTGAATCTTGCCCCACATGCTTGGGATTTACCTGATTACCATATTTGGGGTTGGGAAGAAATTTTTCCCCAGGGTCTATTCATCTTCCTATGCAGCATGGACCACAGGGTCATTTGCTGGTGGAGTCTCTGTACTTTCAAGTCTTTAAATCATTATTTGAAGACTTGAACAACTCAGGCATAGGTTAAGGGTCTATTACAGAAGTGGGTGAGTGAAGTTCTTATAGCCTACATTTTGCAGAAGGTCAGACCAGATGATCATAATGGTCCCTTCTGACCTTAATGTCTACGAATCTGGGAGGATTTAGGTTCTTTATTTTGAAAACAGTTATAACTAATGTAGGTAAATAAGGCCATTATTTCTCAAAGACTCCACAACTATGGGCAGATCAAAAGGGCAAATGGCCATTTTCAATTCCACTCTAAATAAGACCGAAATAGACAAGCCATGGAGCATAAAATATAAATGGGAAGCAAAATATCACAGTACCAGAAGTGACTTGGTATATATCTTCCAAAATTCACATACCACTGCCTCCTCCAAATCCTCATGAGAACGCCAATGGAAAGTATTCATACACATTTTCTACACTCCAATAGCTACAATATCAAGAAAAGGAACTAAAACAGCCCCAACCTCAGCAGGAAAAGGATTTGAGTAGATCTAAACCCTCATCACCAAACACATTTTATGCTGTTCAATGATGTAATCACTTGGGTCAAACATACAACTTAAGGTCTTACAGAAAAGCTTTGAGTCTTACTTATACACTGAATATAAACACCCATATAATTACCAGATCCAGATATCGGTTTACATAACCACTGCTGTGTGAAATAACCGTGTACATTTTATATACAGAAAATGTATTGCACCAATTTCCTATGTTTCAATATTCTTACTGATATACAATACCATTCCAATAAGCTATACACCTTGGTTGGTGCGTTTTTACAGGTATGTTTTCCTGGCTGCAAACAGTACATACTGTTATAAAGCAAACAACACAACAAAAAGGATTATTTGTTGTAATTCAGCATCCCATTTCCATTAGGTGTGAAACTTTGCCAGTCTCCAACAGGGTATATGATAAATTACTTGTCTGGTACCTCATTCTTGTACCTTTCTTCTGATGGATTACTGCTTCTCTGTGAAATATTAAAATGTCACTCAAGTGTAATTTTAAAAAGTTCTGGGGATATTAACTTCCATGAGGCTTTCTTTGAACAATTCTAATGGAATTTAAAACACTAATATATTAAAATAGAGGACTGAAATTAATAGAGCAGTTTTAAATTTCAAAAGAACACCAATAATGTAATAATGCCTTTTTGAATGTTTTAAAAGCTGTTTTGGGAGCCCACATTGTCCAAAGTATGAAACATCTTTATTAAAACTGAAAAGGGGAGGAAGTGTGGTTTAGTGGTTTCAGCACACTAGTGGAAGTCAAGAATTCCTGCATGCTAGTCTACGCTTCTCTAAAATTTATTGTATCTCAGATTCCCCATCAGCAAACCAGCATCAGCAATAGCTCCTAGCTCAAAGGAGACCCAAGCAGGCTGGAAAGCAGTTCTAAACCTTGAAGCATTATATAAGAAAGTAAAAAAGTCCAGAAAAAAATCTTTATGCAATCTTACAACAGGTTCAGATCAGTTCAAAACCTATTTACCCTAACATTTCCCATTAACACAGCAACAACTAAAGGTCAGATGCTATACCCATTAAAATATTTTTCATGGGTTTGTAACTCTACTAGTTTCAATTTAAGATACAGTGGATGGAAGCCCGTGTGCAAGATGTCATCACAAATGTAATTTCCACTCCCATAAACAATTGTTTTAATAGGTTTTATAGTTTCAAGACACAGGAAAGTAGAAACAAAGTTGGAGGTAGCATTACATGTATTTTGACACGCTCTACTTTGAAAACAGCTAGATTTTTTTTAAATAAAAAATATTTTCTAAGCACAAAATCTCAAATGTGCTTTGCTTATTATTCGTTTAAAGCACAATAATTTATTTTATACAACAAAAGGACAATTACATGCAATCCATTCATCTAATAGCAAAGAGTGAATCACAGAAGTCCCAATTCAACAAGGCATTTAAGAACATGCCTACCGATAAGCATGTGATTATTCTCAGGAAAATCAGGTCCCAATAAATTCACAAGGACATTAACAAGCTTAGTTAGGCATGTGATTAAATGCCTTGCTGAACTGTGGTCCAATCCATTTTCATTCTTCCTTCAGATCAGTAAGGCTGCTTGAAGGATTTGCTGGACTGCATTTGCTGCAGCGGAAAAAGACTGAAATAGACTCAGAGACTCTAAGGTTAGAAATGATCAATATGATCATCTAGTCTGACCTCCCGCACAATGCAGGCCACAAAACCTCACCCACATACTCCTGTAATAAACCTCTAACCTATGACTGAGTTATCAAAGTCCTCAGATCGTGATTTAAAGACTTTAAAATACAGAGAATCAACCAGCAAGTGAGCTATGCCCAATGCTACAGAGGAAGGCAAAAACCCTCCAGCGCCCAAGCCAATCTGCCCTGGGGGAAAATTCATTCCCGACCCCAAATATGGCGATCAGTTAAACCCTGAGCATGTGAGCAAGTCACAACAGCCAGTCAAGAAAAAATTCTCTGTAATAACTCAGAACCCACTCCATCTAATGCTCCTTCCCAGGTCACTGGCATATCCATCACCAGTAGTAAAAAATGGACAATTGCCAAACGAAGCCGTCCCATCACATCATCTCTCCATAAATTTATCAAGCTCAGTTTTAAAGGCAACTATGGTTTTTGCCCCCCAGCTCCCCTTGGTAGACTATTCCAGAACTTTACTCCTCTGATGGTTAGAAACCTCTGTCTAATTTCAAGCCTAAATTTCCTCATAGACAGTTTGTATCCATTTGTTCTTGTGTCCAGATTGGCGTTGTATTCAAATAATTCCTCTCCCTGCCTAGTATTTATCCCTCTGGTGTATTTATAGAGCGCAATCGTACCTCCCCTCAGTCTCCTTTTGGTTAGGCTAAACAAGCCAAGCTCAAGTCACCTCTCATAGGGAAGGTTTTCCTTCCGCAAATCATCCTTGTAGCCCTTCTTTGCACCTGTTCCAGTTTGACTTCCTCTTTCTTAAACATACTGCATGCAGTATTCCAGATGAGGTCTCACCAGCGCCTGGTATAACAGTACTAACACCTCCCTATCTCTACTGGAACTATCCCTTCTGATGCACCCCAGGACCGCATTAGCTTTTTTCATGGCCGCATTGCATTGGCAACTCATAGTCATCCTGTGATCAACCAGTACGCCCAGGTCCTTCTCCTCCTCTGTCACTTCCAACTGATATATCCCCAATTTATAAGAAAAATTCTTATTTGTCCCTAAATGTATGACCTTGTACTTCCCGTTATTAAATTGTCCTCTGTAACTCCCAGTTCCTTTCGTGAAGAACTGCTGCCTTGTCAGTCCCCGTCTGTAGCGGTGCATGGGATTCTTCCATTCTAAGTTCAGGACTCTGCAGTTGTCCTTGCTGAACCTCATCAGATTTCTTTTGGCCCAATCCTCCAGTTTGTGTAGGTGACTCTGTATCCTATCCCTGCCCTCCAGCATATCTACGACTCCCCTCAGCTGAGGGTCATCTGTGAACTTGCTGAGGGTGCAGTCCACTCCATCCTCCAGATCATTAATGAAGATGTTGAACAAAACTGGTCCCAGCACTGACCCCTGGGGCATTACGCTTGTTATCAGCTGCCAGCTAGACCTTTAGTCATTGATCACTATCTGTTCAGCTCAATTACCTAGCTAGCTTTCTATCCACCTTATAGTCCATCCATCCAACTCATACTTCTTTAATTTGCTCATAATACTGTGGAAGACAGTATCAAAAGCTTTGCTAAAGTCAAGGTATATCATGTCCTCCACTTTCCCCACAGCCACGGAGCCAGTCATCACTGCCCAACTTCATGGACCATATTGTCCTAAATTAAAGTGAACAAGCAAACCCATTTTCTTGGCTTCAGCCCTCCATGATGCAGCTGCCAACCCCCTTTGGAACTGTTTGCTTAAGCTGTCTTTTGAAACACAACTGAAAGCTAAAAACTTTCAAAATGTGCTGGAGGTTGGTTTACAGAGCTTTATGGGAAATTATTACTCTCTCGCCCCGCTGAAATGTTAGTGAAAGATTTTTTCTCCCACTTTTTGGTAAAACATTTCTGCAAAAAATTTTTTTAAAATGCAGTTGAAAATTTGTCTGGGGTTTTCTTTTTCTTTTTTTCCAAGAAACACCAAATTTATATTTAATTAATCCTAATTTTTCACACAAAAAAGTAGAAAAAAATTCATTGAAAAACTGCAACATCTCTACCCATTTATTTTGTGTGCCATCTCACTTGTTTTGCTCTTAGCTTTTTGGGGTTTCATTTTCTTCTCTTATTTCCGTTAACTGATGCCAAACTGGCCATCTTGAGTAAATGTTAAGGCCTGATCTTTCAGTGCAGCCATTATCCTAGCAGTACAGCTCATATGTAAATTGAAAATACGTGCACAATTTCTCCCAGATCTAGTGAAGCAAACCAGTGCAAATAAGCACACCCTGCAGAAGTTAACACAAGCATAGTGCCACTACGGTACCGTGATGAATTTCATTGATTTCTAAGTGATTATTACACTCTGGACAAGTATTTGCAGTACAATCACTTGAAACACATTCATTTGGTTGAATGATCAAAGAGGAGTACAAAATATAACTGAAAATCAGAGTGGTTCAACAATCAGTAGCCAGTGCTGTCTAGCTGATTAAACACAGGCCTACAGATCCAGAATTCTGGAAGGCTGCCCTCATGTGTGCCCTACAAAGACACTTAGGCTATGTCTACACTTACTAAAGTTAGTTTGAATTAACTAATTTGAGCTAACTAATTCGAACTAATCTTAGTTAGTTCGAATTAACTTAATTCGAACTAGAAAAATTTAGTTCGAATTAAGCAAGTGCCATTCATGGCACTTCCTTAGTTCGAATTAGCGAATTGCATTGAGTTCAATGGGCCGGTTAGTTTGAACTAAGCAATTAGTTCGAACTAACATGGCCACATTGGTTAATTCAAACTACCTAGTTCGAATTAAGGAAGCCCTTAATTCGATCTAATTAAAGCCTACTGTAGCCATGGCTTTAGTTAGTTCGAATTAAGCTTCCTTAATTTGAACTAACTTGCCAGTGTGGACATAGCCTTAAGTACTTGAATAGTCACTGGACCAGAGGGAGAAAGGCACAGAGACCCAGGTTCAAATGAACCCAGGTTCAAATCCTTTCCCCACCATCAGGAAGAGGGGGGAATTAAACTTCTCAGGTGAGTGCTCTAAACTCTGCACTAAAAGTCCTAAGCAAGCGTCTGTGCCATCTTCTTCTCCTCATAATGTATTTAGTTTTATATTTATGGATTAGCTGTATTTCATTAACCACTATGAACTCCAGTCGAGAATCAGGTCACCATTCTGATAAGTGGCTGTATAGACAAACAGCAAAGAAAATAGCTCCAGCCCAAGACAGCTCACAAAATGTCAGACAGGATGCATGACACAGATAAATGAGGTAAGGGTCAGTGAGGATGAGTTAACAATAAGGCAAATGGAGGAGTAGGCAGACATTCTGTAGACATTCATACATAAGCTTCCAAAAAGCACAAACAAACAAAATAACTGGAACTTCCATATTCAATCATAAATATTGGGGAAAACCCAAGCAGAATTTATTCATTGTTTTTTGTTTGATGTATTTTCATCCCCAGGTGTCGAACAGAGATTAGTATTTTTCCGGGTCACAATCATTCTTTATCATCACTTTTGACAATGCACCCAGAAAAACACGCGTCTAACCTGGCAGTCCCTGTTTCCCTTTCCATCCCATTGTTTTGTGAGATTTGCGGAACCCTTTAGGCATGAGGCAATGAAATTTGCACCTTAAGAAAGACCCCAGCAAGAGAGCTACAAGAAAAATGACTGCCATCTTGAAGTGAGCCGAAAAATATAAAGGCAGACAAAATAATGCTTCTATGGATTTGCTATACATCTTAAAGTATGTGATAGAAGAGAAGAGGACAAAAAGCTGGGAAACAATGGGATGCATCAAAGTCGGGGGATGTGGGGGTGGGGGAGGTCATTCCTCTTTTACTACTCAGGAAGCAAAATTCTCCTTTAGAAAGACTTTGGAATAGAAAACACAAGGATTCACGAATGATGTGTTGGAAGAAAGGGTGGATTTTATTGTTTTTTCTTTTTAAATGCCGTATGTTTGATCATTCAGCGGAAACATTTCCATGATTCAGCAATTCTTCTGCTGAGAAGAGCTGATTAATGCCTTTCTGTTTTTCAGCATGATTAATGCAATGTTTTACTTACTGGGATGCAAAGTTTAGTTAACAGTCAGCAACTGATGATAAAAACCACAACAGCTAGCATCTTGCCTAGAGGATTGTTCACATAAGCTATGTCTACACTTAGAAACTTAGGTCGAATTTATTAAGTCGACCTTATTAAGTCAACTTTAAGTCGACCTTATTAAGTCGTCTTAAAGAGTCTACACAAGACTCTTAAGTCAACTTAAAGATGACCTTATTAAGTCAACCTACAGAGTCCACACTAGACTCTCTAAGTTGACTGGTTAGGTCAAGGGGGGCTTGTCCAGGCGAGAGCCAGCCCCACAGGGGGGGGGGGGGGGGGGGGGGAAGGGCTCTCTCCGAGACAGACAAGCCACTAGTGGCTTGTCCTGGGGAGAGCCAGCCTTCTGCGGGACTGGTTCTCACAGAGATCGGCAAGCTGCCGCCGGCTCTCCCAGCTCCCTTCTCCCCGGGACCGCTCAGGTAGGGTGCATCTACACTTACAAATTCAGTCAACTTAAGGAGGCTTAAATCGACTTAAACTACTCCGCATCCACACTGGGCTTTCCTTATGTCGATTTAAGGAAAACTTAAGTTGACTTAATAACACCTCGATTTGGGTCAATTTAACGCTTAAGTCAACCTTATTAGGTGGATTTAAGGCAGTGTGGACAGGGAATAGTGCCTAAGGTCAATTTAAAGCATTAAGTCAACTTAATAAGGTTGAAAAGGTGCTATGTCTACACTGGATAAGTTAAGTCGACTTTTGTTAAGTTAAGACTTAGTAAAGTCGACTTAACTTTTCAAGTGTAGACTTAGCCCCAGTGACCCCAATTTTGGCTGAGATTATTTTAAGGGCAAAGTTTCTATTTCAAAGACTGTGCTGGTATATTATAGGGGACTATCTTCACTCCTGGGATAATGCGTCTGTAAGCCAACAGGGTTTTATTAAACAGCAGGAAAAATTAACAGATTCGTGTCAAGTTCCAAAGGGGTAGTTGTGTCATTTTATTGCAGAGAAACAGACAGAGTCCTGTGGCACTTTTAAAGACTAACAGAATTTAATGCATGAGCTTTCATGGACGAAGATCCCACTTCGTCAGATGCTTTGAAGATTTGTGTCAGCTTTACTCTGTTGATAGTTGGGAAAACAATGAGAAAACAGACAACAGAGTTGTCTGCAGAGTCAGAAATACAGCATTGAACTGGCCCGTCACACAATCTGTACATATAACATTATATAGGAGGGAGCGTGGCGATCCCTTCTCCCCGAGACCCGTGCTCCAGCTGCTCGGCAGCCGGCAGCTGGAGCATGGGGCTTCCTTCTCCCCAGGACCGGGCTCCAGCTGCCGGCTGGAGTGCGGGTCCTGGGGAGAAGGAAGCGCGTGGCTTCTTTCTTGCTGGGACCACAGGGCTTCCTTTTTGCCGAGAGCTGAGCGGTCCTGGCGAGAAGGAAGCCCCGCGGTCCCTTCTTGCCGGGACCTGAGTGGTCCCGGCAAGAGGGAAGCACCTTCCCCCGTGCCCTAAGTCGACTTAGGGTGTCCACACCGCTTAAGTCGACTTTTTAAGTCGACTTTAGCTTCAAAGTCGACTTTATATGAGGTTTTATAAAGTCAACTTTGAATTTCCTTAAGTCGACTTAAGCAGTAGCTGAAGTCGACATAAGGAAATGCCAGTGAGGACACAGAGTAAATTAAATCGACTTAAGCATGCTTAAGTCGACTTAATTTACTAGTGTAGATGCACCCAATATGTCTAGCTTCAACTTCCAGCTACTGGATTATGTTACACTGTCTCCTGATAGACTGAAGAGCCCATTGTCAAGTATTTAGTCTCCATGTAGGTAATTGTAGACTGTAATCAAGTTACCCCTTAACCGTTTCTATGTTAAACCAGGGCTTGACAAAACCTAGGCGCCATGTCGCCATGGTGATCAGAGTTTGTAGCCTGGCTATTAGCTCCACAATGGAAATGTAATGGAGGAGCACCCTTTGGCAACCAAAAATAAAACTTCTGGTGCCTAGCTTGGAGCCAATTTTGTTGAGGCCTGTGCTAAGCTAAACAGATCGATCTCTTTGATTCTATCGCTATAAGGCATGTGTTTCTAACCATTTAATCATTCTCGTGGATCTTCTCTGAACCCAATCCGATTTATTAACTTCCTTCTTGAATGGTGGGCACCAGAAATGGATACAGTATCCCAGAAGCAGTAGAGGTATTACAAATGCCAAGGTAAAATAAATCGTACTCAAGATTCCCTGGTTTCGGCACCCAAAAATTACATTAACTCTTTTTGTCCACAGTGTCATACTGAGAACTCATATTCAGTTTATTATCCACCACACACCCCCATGTCTTTTCAGAGTGACAGCATCCAAGGAGACAGTCTCCCATCATCTAAGCACGGCCTACATTCTCTGTTCCCAGATGAAAAGAGTTACAATTAGCCGTTTTAAAAATTCACTTTTTTTGCTTGTGCCTAGTTTACCAAGTGAATAAGATGGCTTTGTGTCAGTGATCTCTCCTCTTCAATATTTATTACTCTCATGTCTACTGTGTCACGTGAAAACTTTATCAGCAAGGATATTATGTTTTCTTGCGGGTCATAGATAAAACTGTTAAATAGCAAGGGTGAAGAACCAATCATTGCTGGCCCCCTTTGGAAATAGACCCACTTGCTAATGATTTCCCAATTTCAACTACATTTTAAGACTTATCAGTTAGGATAGCCTTTAATCTATGTCATGTATGCCATGTTAATTTTATATAATTCTAGTTTTTAATCAAAATTTCATGCCGTACCAAGTTAGAAGCCTTCCAGAAGTCTAAGTGTATTATACCTTTATCAACTAAACTTGGAATCTCATTTAAAAAAAAAAAAAGTAATGTAGTTAGTTTGACAGGATCTATGTTAGGCAAATTGAGCAAGTGTTCAGAACACAACAGTAGGCTTAGTGAGAAGGACAGACTTCTGAAAACACTTCAGAGCAGTATTATGTTCATACCATTCCCTTCCCCTTGAATAAACAGGCTACAGTTAACGTTTCAGTCCTGTTCTTCAAAATCTTTCATAGGATTGGGCCAATTTACCAGCAAGACCATCATCATACCTATTGCAACCTTCCACAAGAGCTGCATTCCAGTAGAACATTGGAACAGTTGATCCTCAGAAACAAAGCCTGTGAGTGCAAGAAACCAAGTATTCCCACGGGAAGTAGAATGTGCTTCCCGAAGAGGAAACAGAGTGCCAGTGAATCTGAGCATTTTTAGAGTGAGACGTAAAAACTAAATTACCAGGTGCTAGAGGCAATGAGTATCTTCCGATTATTTAGCATCTGGCAAAACAAGGCTCCCAGGCACCACTGTGATATAAAGAACAAATAATGAAACCCATTTCTTAAGCTGAGCCCTCCCTTGACAACCCTACCGATATCACATATTTAAGAAACAGCCCCTCCAGATCAAGGGCTAGACTTACAGCTAGATGAGGGTTTTGTGAGGATGGCTGCTACAAGTACCCAAGCGGGGGAAGAAGGAGTGCTAATCAACTGTTAATTAAAAAAAAAAAACCCTTTAAAAATAGCTGATATAAACTTTTCTCATTTCTGAATGCAACACAGCTGCTGTGTGACATTAGCAGCAGCTGGAAATCTTTGGTACTGAACTCTTACTTACAGCCTCCAAAGAGATAATGAAAAATCACTAGATTGAAGAGCCATTAAGTTTTGACCCATAATATGACTTATCTGCTACTGAAATAAATTGTTCCTCTTCTAGAAACATTTCACACCAAGATAATATTAAATTTAAACAGAAAAGCACCATGCTTCTCAAAGACAAAGTAACGTAGCAAAATGATCTTTTTATACTAGTATCCTGGCTGTCCCCACTAAAGAAAAAAAGTCCATATTTAAATAAGAATTTACTAATAAGGCTATTTGCACTTGTTTAAATGCTCAAAATCCTTCATTTAACAGTATAAAATACTCCAGTTAAAGAGGTAATCTTGTTCCCACCACTTCTAACTGTAGAAATGTTGCAAGTTTTCAGGGGTAGATCGCTGTTGGGCCAATCCGTATTACAATCCTTTATCATTTAAAAAAGTGGCTCAACCTTTCCAGATGACTGTACCCCTTTCAGCAGTCAGATTTGTCTTGTCTACAGGGGCATAGCCAGCCCCCACTTTCTGGCCAGGTCCCTAAATCTCGACAGTGGGCCCGACCAGCCCTACTTCCGGTCATGTGACCGGACATTTCCTGCCAGTGCTCCAGTTGCCTAGCCACTGGAGTGTCAGGAGGAGGAAGGTGAAGCTCGCACCAATGCTGGGTGCTGCAGCGGGTGGGGGTAGGCGCCTGCTTGCCAACCGGGTGGGCACATGCTTGTCTACCCTCAGTTTCACTTCACTTAAAAACTACTTGCTTAAAAAAATCAAACATAAAACACAAAAAAGTGTCACAAAATCCTATTACCGAAAAATTGCTTACTTTTTTTAACCATATAATTATAAATCAACTGGCTTATCAATATTTTATTTATATTTCAGTGTATGGCATGTAGAGCAGGATAAACCAGTCAATGTCTGTATGAAATTTAGTTTGTACTGACTTTGCTAGTGCGTTTGATGTAACCTGTTGTGAAATTAGGCAAATATCTAGATGAGTTGATACATCTCCTGAAAGACTCCTACATACTTCCTGAGGTATACCTATCCCTGATTGTGAACCACGGACTTAGAATAATCAATTACATAAGTAGGGTGAATAAACTATTTGATTTTAAAGTTGTGTTGTAACACTCAAGGGTTAATTCAAAACAGATGTACTCTTAACAAGGACACACTGCATACAGTATTTCTTGTAACAACATTTCCTCTGCCTGAACTGAAGAAGCCCACCTAACACTAAGACAAGGTTAAGACTGAGAAACCTTGGCGCCCCCATGTCAGGAAACATCGAGTTAAATCTGGAAGTTCAGTGCTCTGATAAAAAATTGCTACTGCTGCAATCGGGAACTCTGAAGTCTAAGCTTCTCACACTTAATGCCACCAGCAATCTACGTTAGCTGAAAAATCACACACACCAACACAGAAAGGCCCAAACCCCAAACTGACTGTACTGGCCAGTTCCATGAAATATGCTTTGGATGAGAGCTCTGGTTTCTTAAGTAGTTCTCCAGGTCATTCCACTGGACCGGACAGAAGTGCTATCAGCCATAAGCATTATTAAACATACAACTGTAAAAAGCCATGTGTTATCCTTCACACATTGGCTTCAGTTAGCCTGAACAAGGATATGCATTTCTACAAAGTGCCAGCATCTTTAAAAGCCTGGTTTCCACGTAATCAAGTACACATATGGAAGTAACACAATGACTGAACACTGAAGAGCCGATATTTGTGTAGATTACCTACGAACGACTCAAGTGCCATGGAAGTGCAGGCAGTACATTCTATGGCCTCTGTATTTTTTATATATGAATATGTGTAGGGTAGCTCATGTATAAATGCTTTCATGAGCTGTGTAATCATGCCTGTAATGCCTATTTCTCAGCTGTCTTTGCTGCCTTCTGTAGTTATATGCCAAAGGTTTTAGCAGTAAAAGGAGACTAGATACCTAGTAATAGAAGGAAATAGAATATTACAAAACAAAAGAAAAAGGAGCCTGAACTGTTCATAGACTCCTAATACCACTGTAATTATAAATAAAGTTAGAACATTGTCTAAGCAAAGGTTTTGTTGCATGCCCTGTGGAGACATAATAGGAAATCTGAACTCATTGACAGATCTCAGGTTTCCGGGTCAATACATATATTCATTGTATGCTTTATAGAGGGATACAAAGACAATTACTAGAATTCTGGAAATCTGAGTCAACGTAGCTCAGTATGACCAGCTTCCCCAACCTCAGGGTCTCTTCACAAAGCAGTGCCCCTTTTCGAAATTCATACACAAAAAATAGTCATTATTTTGAAAACTTAGCATTTGCTAAGGCATACCAAGCTGTTCTTAATGTCACTACCTATGGGGAAAACTGTGGTACTAGATACAATATTAAGGTAGTTACTGATCCCAAATTCTGACCTCTTAAACTAACCACCATGCAATGATTGCTCCTAAATGCTTTTCAATTTCACATAACAGAACTATGCAATAAGAAATGAATATTGGGAATACTTTTCAATGCTCAGTTGAAGGACTATGTAAAATTTCATTTTCTGTGGCAACTATCAAGAGTTGTGAGTGCCAAATGTGAGCCAGTGTGCCAACTTTTCACAGAAGGCTGATGGGACACAAGCAGATTTTATCATCTCCTTTTCTCTGTTTCTTTATTTGTTCATCCAGAAGAGAACATTCTCTTCTGTTGATCAGTTCTTCAGTTAGGAATCACTGGGTAATTCTGTGGCCCATTTTACCTTGAAGGTCAGGCTACATGATGGTAAATTTACAGTAACAGCATTTTGGAATATAATGATCATGCAGGGATCCATCTAGTTCAGTATCCTGTCTCTGACAGTGGCCACTACCAGATGAAATAACTTGCTGATAGATAAACTGATCCCAACTATGGAGCACTGGGCCACTCCCCTTTACTTTTTTGGTATGTTGAAAACTGACCATTTATTTTTTACTCTTTGCTTTCTTCCTCTTAGCCAGATTCTGTTCCTTGCTATATTTTTCCCTTTCACCCCATGACTATTTCGTTTTCTTAACAGCTTTTCATAAAGGGACTATCTCACAGGCTTTTAGAAAGTTGTAATAAATTATGTCAAATGGCAGTTCTTTATCCACTATTTTACTAAAACAGTCAAAAATTAGTATGTTAGAGTGGAATGATTTCCCTTTCCTAAATAAAATGGTGTTGCATATCTTCAATGGCTGGAGATATTTTATAGAACTATGGCCAGTGTTATGCAGCAATCCTCATCCCTCAAAGGAGCAATATAGGCTTTCACGGTAAAAATTCATGGAGTCTTAGACTTCAAGGCCAGAAGAGACCATTGAAATCTTTTAGAAAAAACATCCATTCTTGATTGTAACAACACCAGTGGTGAAGAATCCACAGCAGCCTTTGGCAAATTGTACAAGCAATTAACTACCCTTCTTGTTAATAATTTATACCTATTTTCAGTCTGAATTTGTCTAGCTTCAACTTACAACCAGTAGACAATGTTACACCTTTCCAGGCGTGTGCACCAGGCAGGGAGAAGCAAGCAGGAGCATGGGCCCTCCCAATAATAATCTCAATCACTGCCCTCGCTTCTGCTTTGGACTCCCACCATAGGAATTCCCTTCCCCCAAGCTTGTCCTCCCATCTTTCTGATAGGGTGAGAGTTGCCCTGAGTGCACCTGAAGAAATATACCTGGGAAAGGCATTGCCTCTAGTGCTCCTGCTGAGCCCCACTAGATAGCACCAAGAGCAAAGAAGTAGGTTGGCAGCACAGATCTCCTAGATGGTGAGTGGGGAAGCTGGCTGAATCCAGTATCTTCCTCACCTGGAGCTTCCAATAAGAGTTTGGATAACTAACTTGATATCTTTTTGGAAGAGATTAACAGTTTGGTTGATAAAGCCAATAGTATAGATGTAATATTCTTATACTTCGGTACGGCATTTGATTTGCACATTTTGATTAAAAACTTGAATGATATTAAATTAACATGGTGGCCATCAAATGGATTAAAAATTAGTTAGCTAGGTCTCAAAATGTAATTGTAGATGGGAATCATCAATGAACTGGTGTGTTTCTGGTGCGAATTTGTTCTTGGCACTATGCTATTTAACATTTTTATTGTGACCTAAAAGAAAACAAAAATCATCACTCAAAGATTGCAAATGACCCAAGAACTGGGAGAGAAGAAAGTAATGATGAAGACAGGTCATTGTTTCAAAGCTGTCTTGATAAGCTCACTGCCAGCAAACAATACACAGTTTAATAGGGTTAAATGTATACATATAAAGCAAAAAATGTGGGGCAAATAAGAAAAGATAAAATATCAAGTTAGCCCACCTGGGTGTGCAGAAGGGAGGTTCAGGACAATGAGCAAGGAAGCAGCACAGCCTGCAAGCACTGTAGAGGGATGGGTGGGGAGTCAACAGGAGAGGGGGGTTTGTGGGAGGTAGGCAGAAGGGCCTGTGGACACAGGGTGGGAGGCTGGTGTTTTAAGTGCCTTGAAAAATAGTCACATTTAAATCCCTGTGCATGTCCCTGCACCTTTCTCTGCTAGGCTGAAGAGCCCACTCTTAAATATTTGGTCCCCATGTAGGTACTCATGGGCTGTAATCAAGTCGCCTCTTAACGTGCTCTTTGACAAGCTAATAGATCTACCTCCTTGAGTGCATCACTGTATGATTTTTCTAATGTTTTAATCAGTCTCGTGGCTCTTCTCTGCCCTCTTTCCAATTTATCAATAGCCTCTAATTATGGGCATCAGAGTTGGACACAGTATTCCAGTGGCAATTGTACCAGTGTAAATATAGATGCAAAATAACCTCTCTATTCCTACTTGGGAATCCCCATTTATGCATCCAAGGATTGCTTTAGTCCTTTTGAAAACAGCATTACATTGGGAGAGCATGTTTAGCTGATTATCCAGCACAACTCGCCCAAATCTTTTTCAGAGTCATTGCTTCCCAAGATAGACTCCGAAATCCTGTAAATTTGGTCTATGTTCTTTGCTTCTATATGTATACATTTAGAGCTAACCATATTAAAATGCGAGTTTATCAAGATGGTTCTGTATCAATGACCTGTCCTCATCGTTACGCCTCCCGTGGAAGGCATTGGTGTAGTATGGCATGATCTATGGGAGGAATAATTAGGCTTCTGTAAGTCCACCTAACTGTGTAATGTAAACCAGCTCTTATATGGAAGATAAAGGTGCTCAGCATGTTGTGTGAAGCACATTTTCCCTAAATAATTACTTCTTTCAGTTGATGTAATTTCGCCCAGGCTAAAGGTTAGATTCTCATTACCTTGATTTAAAAACAAGCAAACAAACAAAACAAAAGCAAAAACCACCTATATTAGCCATTTAAAAAATATCCTCCACTCACTACATTATACCCAAGGACTGGACTCAGGAACAGTTTCTTTTGATTCTAATTATGTTCCTTTTGTTTCTCATTGTGTTTTTATTTGTGGAATATCATCATCACTGAAATTGTGACTTTATTGCTGCTAAACTAAAAGGGACTATGCCTTCTTTATAAAGAAAACGAATAAAATTGTTTTCCAAATCAAAGGACAGTGTGGTAAGGATGTCCCTCAAATACACCTACAGTTTTTAACCAGGACCCTGAAATTAGTGGGATTTTAAAAGGTGTCCATGAATAAGGTCACCAGATAGCAAGTGTGAAAAATCGGGATGGGGTGGAGGGTAATGGACACCTATATAAGACAAAGCTCTGAATACTGGGACTGACCCTATAAAATAAGGACATCTGGTCACCCTGTGTGTCCCACAAGGGCCAAGAGCAGTTTCTCTGACTGGTTATTAAATTGCTGTACATTGTATCTCTTATTCATATGCAGCTAATCTTCAGAAGGAAACCATGCCAGGGATGAAACCCCAACCTACCAGCTTTTTGAACAAGTTACAAACAATATTACCAGCTCAACATGGGTAAGAAAGTAAGCCTGCCTAGGATATGTCTACACAGCAAAGAAAAACCTGTGGCTAGCCCAGGGGTTTCCAACTGTGGGACTGTTTGATTGCTGTGTAGATTTCTGGCCACAGACTGAAGCTCACGCACTAGACCCTGTGAGGTGGGAGGATCCAAGTGCTCAAACTCCAGCCCAGGCCTGGAAGTCTACACAGTAATCAAACAGCCCCACAACCCAAGCCCCAGGAGTCTGAATTAGCTACTAGCATGGGCCAGCCACGGGTGTCTAGTTGCTCTGTAGACATACCCTCGCTGTGTGTTTACATATCCTTTCCCTCCTCTTACTGTTTCCACAATGCTCACTTTATGCGGAAGAAACAAAAGTGAAGAGATTATCTGAATGAGAAAGGGTGATGAGATGGTCATAGGGAAACTGATTGTCCTGAAATGGTGTTATACAAAAGAACAGAAAGCATTAATAAATTCCTAGAAGGAAGTAACCACGTCAATCTGCTTCTTTTGCATGTAGGCATAGAACATTACCTTGCCCTGGAATTTGTTGCTAAAAAGCATTTAGAAGACTGCAAGTAAATATTAGTGAGGATATTGCTAAACACAACAAAGGCAGAAAAGGTGTGTTCAAATAAAAAGAATGTGTACTAGATGAAGTTTAAAATATATAGTTCAAAAGTAAAAAAAACTATTTATGCACAGCTTGAAATGCAAATATAATATTGTATTGTGAATGCATGCGCCTGTATACAAGTAAAGTACATATATTGGAGTGATCTTTTAAGTATGACCAGCACAGTATCTTTTAAAAATGACAAAAACACACAGCATTGATGTCTCCTTTGCATATTCTATTTCTTACATAGCCAACAGTCCTGGATGCTGGCATAAGATAGTTCCTCCCCGTCCCCCAACTTTTTCCCCATCCCCCAACTTTTTCCATTTTAGAAAAAAAACACAAAGAAATACAATTCGTTCCTCACTGAAACTATATATATTTATATTATGAATATTTTCTGCAAAACAAGGGTGCTAACTAATTTCTAGTGATATTTTAATTTTTTTTCATGTTGGCTTCTTTTGTATGTCACATTCATACAAATTTGGTACATAAGATTCAAAAGAAGAATTTACACTATATTTTTATAATCATGTGTGTATTTTTGGTCACTTCAAAAAGACTCAAAAGCAAATATCTTAGTCCTTCAATGCAAAATTAGTTTAAAGCTAAATATATCTTATTTACATTTATAACAATTCTCTTCAGCAAACAATGCATTACTTTTCTGGATGATGAGGCAAGATAAAATCTAGCCCCACAGTTAGAAGACCCAATGCCTTATTGCTTTCTGCTCTGTGAAAAATGTATTAAAACCATTTCCATCAGAGAATTGATTTATTCTCCAAACAAATCATGTCTTCATTTGTTGTGTACTAAGGACAGTTACGGTACTGTAAGCTTTACCCAATAACTACCAGAGCATTTCAGTTTAATGTTACACTCTAGTTTTCCTTTTGAGTGAAATAAAAAAATCCATTATATTAGAAAATTAGTGTTTGTGTTGATGTAATACCAAAGCTTTTGAATGAGTATAAAATGTCTGGTACAGACACAAAAATGCATGCATCAATGGACAAAGCATTAATGCTTTTTAATATTAACAACAATATGAGTGTGACTGAATTGCATTTTACAGCACTTGGTTTTCTTGGAAGCAATTATAAGTAAGAATGATTACAATCAAGTAACTGTACAAATTCTGGATTATAGTACATATTAAACTTCAAATTAAACTACTTTGCCATTTGAAATATTAAATCAGGACAAAAATAAAGGCTAAAAAGTCAGTTACTTTGTATATACTTAAAAGATTTCAAATACATCTTGCCGGGAGGGGGGGGGGGGGGGCGAGGAAAACAGTCATACCTTACATATTTATTTTAAAACATTTAAATACTTTTCCATACTAAAAATCTGATGATTATTTAACTTGCAAAAGCAAATCAAAACAAACTATCCAAAGACACACGCACAATACAATATTTGTGAAGCCACGGGATAGCTAGAACAGATCACACTTCTAAACATAAACACAATATAATAGGACATCTAGAGAGTTGTATTTATAAAGACAATGCATTATAAAAAGGAAGCTCTTCCCAGATTACAAAGACTATACAGAATCAGGACTCAAATGACAGACATTAAAAACTGACACATTGTCCTTGCATAAAATCCTCCAGAAGGCATCATTAAACAATAATCAAGACCCCAAAGCTGTCAACAATAGCAAATTCTAGTTTTTGTTGTTTGACAGTCTTCTGACCATTTACACTTACAAGAATAAGCTCACCTGTACTGGGTTGCACCAGCCATGGGGACAGGTGCACTCTGACAACCACTCCCCTGTGGTCCCCTTTCTCTTAGTCAGAGTTTTATGGGGGCTCTTCCGCACACTGTCCCACAAAGTAATACATTTACTCCTGTTTTGGGTCAGACCCACAGGTCCTGAAGAGGGCACAGTCTGAGAATTATAACAGAGCCCCTGGGGATTCTGTTGCCAACCACAGACGCAGTGGGCATCCCTCATCAATGAAGGCAAACTTCTGCCAGCGTCCATCCCATCAGGCCCCCTGCAGCAGCTGTGTTTCTTAGTAAGGTATGCATTCATGTTGTACTGATGCCTAGTGATTCCCTTGGCCAGCTTTGATAAAAGCTTTCCTCTTCTTAGCAGATGTAAAGTCCTTTTCTGTGGACCCTTCAGTACCTTTGACAGCTGCTATAAGCAGTGCATCGTGGGAGCACAGACAGCAGAGCTGCACAGCATTATCTGCTGGCTGGTAGCTCTTTGTCAATAGATGACTCAACTCACAGAGCAACTTGACAGCTTCCCTGCTTCAGGCAGAAGCAATCAATGCTCCACACAGCTGGGATACAAGGCGGTACACTGTTACAAACCCATTTCTGGATGACAAACCATAGTGGAAAAATACCCTTGCAATTTTCATTCTAATTTAGCACTTTCCTAGCCTATTCAGGCAACACACAGGCATGCGCTGAGGCAGGTATTCATGTAAGCTTTACTAGAAGTATGTTTCCCTCTGGAAATAGTATTTAAAAATGACAGTAAATAAACAAAGCCTATTGAAAAATATACCTCCCCAATGAACAACAAAAAAATAAAAAGACATTATTTTTCTGCCTGCCTAAAAAGATCATATCAACAAAATTTCATCAGTAGAGGACATAGAAATATACCGTCTACAGTAAATGTTAAACACATAAGAAAACTACAGCTGAGGTCAAAATGAAAAAATTAAAGCCATTTGAAGCTTTCAGGAAAGATTTAGAAAAGGGAAATACATATCTTTAGCAGCATGTATTAGAACTATGTGAATATGTTATGTCTAAAAAAGGTCTCTGTATTCATAATTAAAACTGGGGGTGGGAAGGGAGCAGAGAAGGAAGGAGAATTATGCCCTTCATGCTTGTGAATGTCTTTCCAATCCACAAGAAGGCATTATTTCTCAATTAATTCTTCGGTTTTGCTTACAGGAATAGTCTCGTCACCCTAAATTATGTTATCCACGTCTTTGTGAGTATTTTGAACCTAATTATCTTCTCATTAATGGCAGTATAAATCCAGGAAAAACTGACGTCAGAGAAGTTAAGAGCAGGAGATCTGGAGCAAAATTTTCAAAAAGGCCCAAGTGACTTAGGAGCCAACGTCCAGTTTCAAAAGTGAATTGGTCATTTAGTAACTAATTGAAAGTCATTGGGACGTAGGAGTGCAGGTAACTTGAAAATGAGCCAGAGGGGCTTTAGAAAAATGTACTTTAGGCCTTTATCTTGCTATTTTTTCTTTTTACCACACAAAGATAATGATTTTTTTTCCACGACATATACTAAACTATATCATTGAACGCTTTTAAACAGATAGGATTTTAGAATTCCACATTAGCCTATCACTCTAAGAAATAAATGACATGCATACATATTTCAAAGGCTACCATGAATTCACAATTAAACAACCAAATATAAGACCATGATGATTATCTGAAAGGATTTCAATTCAGAAAAGATTTACAGTGTCAAATCCTTTAAAAATAATTTGATACAATAAGTTTCATTCTTTCCCAATTATTTACCTCAGTCTCTCAGGCTACGTCTACACTGGCAATTTAAGTCAACTTAAGGAGGCTTAAGTCAACTTAAATTAAGCCACGTCCACACTAGGCTTTCCTTAAGTTGACTTAAGAAAATCCTTAAGTCAACTTAATGAAAGCTTAAGTCGATTCTACAACTACCACTCATTAGGTCGATTTAACCCTTAAGTCGACTCTAAGTTGTCTTAAGGATGGTGTGGACGTGGAGTAACCCTTAAGTCGACTTTAAGTTGACCACTTAAGGCTGGTTAGGTCAACTTAACAAAGTGAACTAAGTTGACCTAAAGCTAAGTCAACTAAGTCCACTTTGTTAAGTTGACTTTAATAAGTCAACCTTATTAAGTCGACTTAACAAAGTCGACCTAATTTTTTCTAGTGTAGACATAGCCTCAAAGACCAGACTCTTATAAAGGACATTTTGATTTAGCTAGGCAGTGGGTCTTCACTAAAGTTAGTACCACTGTTGTAAATAAGAAAAAAAAAAATCAGACCAGTGATTCCAAATACTGCTTACAGTGCTGGAGTGTGGTGCCACCTGTTTAAATTACTAATAGCGGCAGCTTTTCAGGGTCACAGCTTATGACAAATTTCTTTGGGTATGATAGTTGCTTAGAGCCCTTTATATGTAGCTAATCAGAAGTCTTGATTTGGCAAACTCTTATGCAGACTTAGTAGGCAAGATCATCAGCTGGTGTAAACTAGCATAGCTCCGTTGACTTCAGTTTGCACTCACGCATAAAAGCATGCACATGTTTGGGATCTAAGGCAGGATTCTCAATCCGTGGATTTTTGAGGCCCAGCATGCAGCTATTTCAGTCTGCAGGTCAGAAAAGAACCACTCACTGAACAAGTGGAGAGAGACAATCACCAACACAACCTCTGCACTGAGAAAACAAGGAGCATCACAGCAGGGGCGTAGGCATGGGCCCACATGCCTGGCCAACAGGTCCATGCACCCCTGCCTGCCGCGGCACCCAGCAGCACAAGCTTTGCTGCTAGAATTATCACCGTGGACCAGCCAGCAGCCATGGTGGCACTGCAGACAGATGGGTGGACTGCCTCTACCCCTTCCTCCTCCTCCCAACACTCCAGTTCCTAGCCAACTGGATTGTCATCAGGAAGCTTCTAGTCACTGACTGTAGGGATGCCTGGTTGGACCCACCCTGGAGACTCAGGGGCCCAGCCAGAAAGTGGGGGCTGGCTACACCCCTGCACCACACCATAGTGGAGCGAAGACAAAGAGATGCAAGGTTTGTGCTAGACATTAGAGAACAGCCATTTGCATCTCCGGAAAGTAATGGAGAAAGGAAGAAATACACTCCCTTCCCAGCAGCCAGAGTGAAAGAAAATTGCGATATACTCTAGAGAGGGATGTCACAGTTACACTAATGGAATGACGGCATAATACCCTGAGACCACATTCTAACATGGTGAATCAGCACATTCTCCATCTCATGACACCACAACATTGATGTTCCACTGCAATTATTTTGGGGTGCGCTATTTCTCCACTCAATGATTAAGTCTATCTACATTAGAGACTTGTATGGCCCCCTTTACTGTGATAGCTGAACCCCTCACATTCTTTAATTCTTCACAACACCAGTGAGTTAAGAAAGTGCTATTGTTAGCATCTTAGTGCCTCAGTACTCCATCTAAAAATGGTAAGTGACTTGTCCGATCTCACACAGGAAATTCTGTGGCAGTGCCGGGAATTGAACTCAGGTCCCCCCAAGTCCACTAGTGGACCACCCTTCCTTTTATTTAATGCCAAGTGCTCCACAGTTGGAATATCACTGCCTGAAGGACTAACCGAGACCCTGCTGAGAAGATCCAGATTCAGATGAAGATGTTCAAGCAGGAGTGAGAAAGGATTCATATCCCTGCTTGCAATGGGGATCTCACCTTCTCGATTCAGCTTTAAAGATTTCCACTATGAACACATGGAGAACTTTCAGTCAATAGTCAGGTGTGTGTTGCTACTTCACAAAGTCTTATCACTCTCTAGCATTCATTGATTCAGAAATTCATACTGGGAATAACACTTTCTGCAACAAATGTACAATCACGCCAGAGGATCAGGACAGATCCATGAGATTATCTAAAGAGATTATTATTCTACAGTGGAATATTTCAAACACTGTTTTCCGCAAACTTCACATATATCATAAGGTGGTCAACATTGTGAAGGACCCACTGTCAAATTCAAGGTACATTTGCTATTACCAAAAAGTAAAACAGACTGCAAGTGAAAGCAGCGGGAGTTCTAGAATTGTGTGGCATGCAGGTCAAAATAAAAGGCATACATCATACACCTGGCTATGATTTATCAGCTAGGGAGTGCCATCCCCTGTGGCAAACTGCAGATGAAAAAATGTGAGAGACATGCTTCACTGACATTTCTGCTGCTAATCCTCTCTCTGACATTTTGGATGAACAATTTTATTCACCTGTGTTCTGAGACACGATGTTCCATAACAATTTAAAACTAAATTCCACCAATTTCTATTCTTCTTCAAAATCTACAATTGCAAGAGGTGCACACACATATTTGCAGGTACAGTTTAGGCCACTTACTACTTGATAAACTGACAAGTGCTTTATTCACTGGGATTTAGCATCCTACTGCATCTCCAAATTGCATGTGTAAAAATTGAGGCAAGTGTATGAAAAGCGTCCCAAACGGGTATGCAGAGCAATCACTGGCATGTCTAAAAGGAAATATAAAATTATTTAAAACCATTCTTTGTAGTTTCTATTCATGCATAGAATGTAATGGGTATTCAAGATGTCCAAAAGATCTGCATTTCTTCAATGCTCCAAAATAACTAATCCCTGAACATCTGAAATCAAAAAGAAAAGCTAGATCAGTGTTTCCCAACCAGTGTGCCATCAAGCTCAAACGTGTGCC
The DNA here is from genome assembly GCA_007922175.1 of Pelusios castaneus. Classification (NCBI taxonomy): domain Eukaryota; kingdom Metazoa; phylum Chordata; order Testudines; family Pelomedusidae; genus Pelusios; species Pelusios castaneus. The sequence goes on from ML685818.1 coordinate 7,793,020, forward strand.
ATGGAATTTTTTGAAAAAAGCATACGTGAGAATGGGGGGGCCGGGGAGGGACCTGCCTTCTGATTGGCTGTTTGCCTTACTGCTGCACCTACTCCATGGATGCCGCAACCAATCAGAGCTCAATCTCCCTCTCTTTTCTCCTCCTGCTCCTGTGTGAACAATGGATTGGCTCCTCTGCCCCTCTGCTTCCTTCCTGAAGTTACCAGCTGCTGGTGAGGAGAAGAGGTATGCCATGGAAGAGAAAAGACTGGGGAACCACTGAGCTAGATCATTACTGAATGATTACTAAGAGGGGCTGCTTTATAATAGGATACTAACGTGTCAATTTCTGATGTACCTCTTCAATGGGAAATACTTTTAGGAAAGGAAAAACAACTCCAAACCAAGATCAAATTCTGATCTCATTTACATCCCTGCAAATCTGGAATCACTCTTGATTTACAGTGTTGTAGACAAGACTACATTGTGGTTAATCCATTTGTCTGTCAATGGATGGCATGGTATAAGTAACAATATACCCAAGCTGCTGCAGAGGGTACATTTGTGAAAAATGTGTTTTTTAAATGACATTAGGAAAGCTAATTTCTAACGCATCTACAAAAACCAAAATTTTTTTAAAAAATTGTATTTTAAAGCATTGTGTGGAGATTTTAGCAACACAACTGCTTAAATCACAGAGAAATCCTAAATTCAAGGCAGATTTTAAAATGCAGAATTAACTACAAAGGTCTCTGTAATGGTTCCGAATAAACTGTAATACAATATATTATTTGAGATTATTTCCTATATTAGAACATACAACAAATCTGACACCACTAAATTCCTTGTTTGATACTTATTGTAGGCCTTCTCACCTATACTATACTTCTCAAAAATGCCTACATCAATTATATATGTAGGAACTATATAACTGATAAAGAAAAAGCATTTCCTTATTTCTTTTTTCCAAAAATAGATTTTGTTACTTTGAGATAGGAATACATAAATATTTCTGGACAGATAACTGCGAGACAACTGGACAAGACAGATGCATTCATTAAAGATAATTTAATTTCATCAACTGTAATTGAACTACTGTATTAACCATGGGATGTCATGCATTTTTGGATGAACTTGGATTAGCACACTGTTCAAGTACACATGTCCAACCATCATGTTGATTTAATAAAAACAACTGGTGTACAGAATAAAACTGGCTATCATGCATTATATGTGCTGAACTGTGTTTGACCCAATACTGATTGCTTGGAAAATCTCATTAAATTTGGATTTAAAGAGGTTAAGGCAGTATAACAAATGGACTGAATATGTTTAGTTGATAGAATACTTGTAATTGGGCTATACTAACTCTGCACATACACCAAAAATAAACGTTGAGAAGAATTTGCTTTGGGCAAACATACATATGGGAAACAAAAAGTGCATATGGGAGACAAAAAAAAATTAATAGAGTTCTGAAAGGGAAGCTTGAAGCATTGGTAAAGATGAATTAGATGTAGGAACAAATTTTCGCCTCCATCCAAGAATGTAATATTATGTAACCATAAAAAACCACAGTGAAAGAACAGTAATAGACGCAAGATAAACTATAGCTTGAAATAATATTTACAAGTTATTTTAGTCCTACATCTTCTAAAAATACCAGTAAACCCCCGATTCTCTAAAGAATCGCAAATTGAAGAATGGTAATCACGCGCAGGGGCATTGCTGGATAGAAAAAAGATCCGGGGCTGTGGCCTTCCAGCCCACTCCCTGCTAGCTTCCGCCCCCCAGCTAGGCCACACCCCCAGCCCGCACCCAGTCCCCCCACCACGACCCAGCCCCCACCAAGTCTCCTTGTCCCCATGCCCCCTTCGCCTGTCCCCAGGCCTCTAACTCCATCCATCCCTCCCCAGCCCCCCATCCTGACCCCTTGCTTGATGGACTGGCGAGTCCAGACCCCTCCATTCCCACCCCCGGTCTCTGTGTTCCCCCCTTACCTTAGCCCCTGATACAAAGGCCCTGCGGCGGTGGAGCAGGACAGCCGGATCAGCCATGCTGCCAGCCGCCACGCTCTGCTCCCTCCACCGCCGCACGCCGGCCCCTCGGGCCTGATCCTGACCCTATTCCGCTGCACGCCGGCCCCTCGGGCCTGATCCTGCCCCTCTGCCGCTG
>ML685818.1:7802971-7843740 GCA_007922175.1 Pelusios castaneus
TACTCCCTGGGACCACATCACCTGGCAGATTCCTTAACATTAAGGAGACAATGGTTGTTCACACCCTCCCGTCTAAGACATTTGTCCAGAATGACAAGTTAAAGTATGGATATAACATCAAATTCTTAACTTCTAATCGAAATAGAATTCCTAGACATAAACTATATAATAATTCCCAGCAAATTACTACCTTTCTATTGATACCAAACATGACATAGTTCCTATGGATTATAGCATTTATGAGATATCCATTGAAAATAATATCCTAAATGCTGCCCTAAATCCAGACAGCATCACACACAGGGCTCTGCCCTGCCAGGGTCCCTGTCCCACTTTGCCCCATTGTACACTGAGGGTACCCCCCCTCCCCGCCACCGTGGACATGCCCAAGGTCCCCCTAGCCACACAAAGTCGACCTAGAGCATCCAATGTGGATACTCTAGATCGACTTTGTAAGTTCCCCTTTAAGTCGACGCTAATTTTAAGTGTAGACACACTAAGTCGACTTAACTGAGTCGACTTTAAGTCGACTTAACTGAGTCGACTTTAAGTCGACTTAACTGAGTCGACTTAGTTAAAGTCGACTTAAAAGTGCAAGTGTAGACATAGCCATTCTGATTTGGTGGGAAAGTTTTATTAAAGTCAACTCTGGTAGCCTTTCCTAATTGATGACTCTTCATTCATCTGATTTTCTCTGTACGTTCATTCCACAATCAGACCATTTCAGCACAGAATAGCTATTCTATGACACTAACACAGTTCATTTGGACAACGGAGTCCTGTGGCACTTTTAAAGACTAACAGATTAGTCTTTAAAAGTGCCACAGGACTCTGTTGTCTTTCTACAATAGACTAACATGGCTACCCCTTTGGAATTTGACAGTTCATTTGGGGCTTTTTGATCTTCCTCAGCTCAAGGGAGCATAGATCTCTTGGCAGTTGATAAATTGAGATTCTGTTTGGAGATTATGGTCATGGTCTTGAACTGGCAGCAGAAGGAGATTGAACGCCAGTGGAGAAACTGAAACACAGGCCTGATGTATTCACAAACAGCTAAAAGTGTGGTTAAGGTAAGCAGGGGTTCTTGCACCAGCTAGAATGGAACCATTGCACTATATTCATATTCAGCTTCCTACCTACCTAACGCCATGTCTACACGTGCAAGTTAGTTTGAATTAAGGAAGCTTAATTCAAACTAAAGTCTTGGGCACACTAGGCTTTCATTAGTTCGAATTAAGGGCTTCCTTAATTTGAACTAATAAATTTGATTATACCTTTCGAACTAACCCTTAATTCGAACTAGTTAGTTCGAATTATGTCAATGTGGCCATGTTAGTTCCAACTAACCAGCACATTGAGCTTAATGCAACTGACTAATTCGAACTAAGCAAGTGCCATGTATAGCACTTGCTTAGTTCGAACTGAAATTCCGGTGGGGCCATGCTAGTTCAAATTAAGTTAATTTGAACTAACTAAAATTAGTTCTAAATAGTTAGTTTGAATTAACTAATTCGAACTAACTTTGGTAAGTGTAGACATAGCCTAAGTGACCACCTTTCTCCCCAAGCCATGACGCCACACTTAAGTTCATAGGTGCTCAAGATACTCAAGAAGTGCCTGTGACAGATACGGAACTGTCTGTACTGATTTATGAATGCTGTATAGAACCTGATAAGTATAAAGATTATTGTATGACTACATTAATTTGCTCAAGAGAAGTCACATGTCACACTACTTGCGAGTTGTTACAGGACAATGGCAAAGCCATTGACTCTGGGATGTCTGGTTTGACGTCCAGTGGAGCCTATTGAACTGGTTCGACAAACAGGAGCAAAGCCCAGGAAGTGACAAGAACAAAACCTCTGATTGGATAAAAAATGATTCTCTAGATAGAGGTAAGATAGTCCCTGGCAAAACTGACGTGCAACCTTGCTCCGGTATCTGAAGAACTTAGGCTTTCCTAAGTCACTATTGGGAGAGGATAGGCCTTAGGCAAGATAGACATACATGTAGATGGTTTTAAAATCCTCTCCTCTTTCTAAATGCTTTGTTCCTACTGTTAAAATAAAACAATGTTTTCATTTTAGGAAGGCTGCCTGGTCACTGTACTCACCATTGGCCACAGATGATGAACCAGTTAGAGTAGCTGGGTAAGAACAGTCGATAAACCCAGGGTTTAGTGGGAGAATCATGTGGCTTTACTTATGGAGAGGTAAAGAAACAACCCTGACTGCTGAGAGATTCACTTAGAGGGACTAGGAAGACAAACGAGAGGCAGCTAACCCTACAACTATGACAGAGGCTGTCCTTAAGCTCCTGGGAGATGAAATGGGAAACTGTGCCTTTTAAGTTCAGGAAGATATAATAAAAATAAGCACAGGCTTCCAGGGAAAGGGGGAGAGGGAGTAGGGGAGTGAACATTCCTCAGAAGGAAGAGCAGCTGCTCTTTTTCTCCCTCTAACCAGAAGAAAAACTAAGAAAGCTGGTAAGAAATACCCCATGGGAAGAAAATCTAAAAGAAAAAGGAGGAGTTCAGGAGAGCTGGCAGTTTCTCAGAGACAACAGTAAAGACACAGCAGCAAAACATCCTGATAATGAAAATTAGGAAAAATAGTAAGAGACCAAAATGTCTGCATGAAATAATAATAATTACCTGAAAATCAAAAAGGAATCCTACACAAAGTGGAAACATGGAGAAAAAGCTAAGGATGACTACAAAAGAATAGCACAAGTATATAAGGGTCAGATCAGAAAGGCTAAGGCATAAAATGAGTTATACATAGCAAGAGACATAAAAAGATTCTATAAAGATATTAGGAACAAGAGAAAGATTAATAAAAGTGTATTTCCACTAATTAATGAGGAAGGAGAGCTAATAATTGAGGATCACAAGACAGCTTAGACAGTCAGTGCATATTTTGTTTCAGTCTTCATTAAAAAGTTAATTCTGTTCTGATGCATAACACAATATTAACAAGTGGAGAAGGAACATAAGCCAGAATGGGGGGAAAAAACAGTTCAAGAATATTTAGGTAAATTAAATGTATTCAAGTCAGCAGGGCCTGATGAAATTCATCCTAGGTACTTGAGAAATTAGTTGAAGCAATTTCAGAACCATTGGCAATTATCTTCAAGACTTGATACAAGACAGGTGAGGTTTCAGATGACTGGAGAAGAGCAAACATAATACCTATCTTTAAAAAGGAAACAAAGAGGACTCAGGAAACTATAGACCAGCCAGACAAGCTTCACTTCCTGTAGAGATACTGGAACAAATGAATAAGCCATCAATTTGTAAATGCCTAGAGGATAACAAAGTTATAAGGAATAGCCATCATGGATTTATCAAGAACAAATCATGTCAAAGCAACTTAATTTTCTTCTTTGACAGGTTTACTGGCCTAGTGGATGAGGGGGATCCAGTAAATGTGTTAGATCTTGATTTTAGTTAAGCTTTTGACACAGTTCCACATAACCTTCTCATAAGCAAACTAGGGAAATGTGGTCTAGATGAAATTACTATAAAGTGGGCAAAAAACTGGTTGAGTAATCATACTCAAAGTGTAGTTATCAATGGTTCTCTGTCAAACTGGGAGTATGTAGTTAGTGGTGTCTTAGGCTATGTCTACACTTGGCCAAATAAGTCGACTTAGCATGTCCACACTATAAAATTAGGTCAACTTAAAGTAGACCTTGCCAAATCGACTTAGAGCGTCTACACTGGATGCCTAAGTCAACTTCTAGGGGCTAGATGGACCTGGGAGTGGTCCGTGGTGGGAGGGGAGGCACCCCTTTCAAAGTGCCAGGAGGCTCAGCATTTGCCCCATTGTACCAGGGTACAATGAGGGCTGAGCAGGACAGGGACAGGATATAAGAGCGGGGTGGGCAGGGCTGTGTCCTGCCCTGTGGGTGGGCATGCCAGGCTCTGGCTGTGCCAGCCACCCTGGCAGGGAGGTCAGTGGGGGAGCCCTGGGGGCTCTTTAAGTCGACTTAAAGTTGATTTAGGGCTAAGCTGCGTCTACACTGGCTAAGTCAACTTAAAAAGTCGACTTAGCCAGTAAAGTCGACTTTAAACTAGGTTTTATAAAGTCGACTTAAAATTTCCTTAAGTCGACTTAAGCAGCAGCTTAAGTCCAATTAAGGAAATTGTAGTGTAGATGCAGAGTAAATTAAGTCGACTTAAGCAGGTTTAAGTCGACTTAATTTACAAGTGTAGATGCACCCTTAGAGTGGCCTGCCCTGCATCTTGCACTATTGAGTATTTTCATTAATGACTTGGATAATGGAGTGGAGAATATTTTTATAAAATTTGCAAACACCACCAAGTGGTGAGGCATTAGCAGCCCTTTGGAGGACAAGATTGGAATTCAAAATGACCTTGATATATAGGAGAAATGACCTAAAAACAACAAGATGAAATTCAATAAGGACAAGGAGAAAGTACTACTTCTGGAAGGAAAAATAAAATCAAATGCACAAATGGCGAATAACCGGCTAGGTGGCAATACTGCTGAAAAGAATCTGTGGGTTACAGTGGATCCCAAATTAAATATGAGCCAAATGTGTGATGTAGCAATGCTGCTAGACAGTAGTACTGCAGGAAAGGGAGTGGAAGATACAGTGGATCCCAAATTGAACATGAGAAAATATGTGATGCAGTGTTAGCACTTCTCTCTACATGCAGACAACTGCGTTTCTCTACGTGGATGACCAGCTTGTCTCTCTGAGAGAGGCAGTGATCATCTCCATTAACAGTGGGTAGAGAGGGTCATCAGTGGTTTTCACAAGCTGGGAGCAGTGAAAAGCTGGGAGCACTTTCACTAATGTTTCTCAGGTTGCATGTATTTTTTTTTATAAAGTCTGCTGGCCCTCAGCATGGGTGAGACAACATGTAGGTTTAATACACATTACTCCATAAGAGAGATATTAGTGAGAACATATGAACATTAGTCCTGCCATACTAGGTCAAACCATGGCCTGCTTTGCCCAGTATTCTCTCTCTAACCATGGTTTCTACCAGCGCATAAGGGACAGTGTCCAGAACAAGACAGTTACGGACTGATCCACCTTCGTCTTTCTCTCCCGGCTTGTGGTAGTTGGTATGAGAAATCTGCGTTAGCCAACAAATACATGCTACTAGCCAGACTCAGTCTGTCCTGCTCCCTGCACTTAAAATAGGAAGTGGCAACTGCTGACTTTAAATTGAAGAGTGTGATGGAATCTCTCCCCAACACCTGCAAGGCAAGGTAAAGAACCCCACTTAGTCATAATCCTGGCCAGAGAGGGCATTGTTAGGTCTTATAAATAGGCTCAGGGAGCTAATTAGGGTAGAGACTGCCAATGAGACAGACCTGTGGTAGACAGCCCTGGAATAGAGTTTTACAGACAGGAAACAATGGAGGAAAAACACTGAAGGACCAGGGGGAGTCCTGAGGGAGGGCAAACAAGGGCACTATTGTTGAGCCTGGGAGGAGCGGAAGGGCTATTAAGCTTGAGGATTTGTTTGAAATTTCATTTGGATTTGTTTGTGTTACTCCAGACTCTCATGTGACTTGCCCGGAATACCACACAGCAGAATGCCCTGAGGGGGAGTTGAGAGAAGACAAAGGATGGGCTGGAGGGGAAGGCTGAGGGGTGCCAGAGACAAGAACACCATGCAACTCTGTGACCAGGGACAAGGGAGCATCCATGAAGTGATGATACACTGCTACAGTGAGCTCTGCAGGAAATGGTGCTTCCATTTGTACTTTACATCATTTACACTTTCTTTTTCAAAGTAAGAAGTCTCTCTGACTCTCTTTTGCTATGCTCCATTAAATCAGAAACAGAATTTTCAAAGGACTCCATAACCCTTTCATCCATAAATGTGTGCTTTACAACTTCCCTCTTCTATTTGAGACACAGTAAGAGACCTTTCTCCCCCCTCCCCAATGTTGTCTGATTCAAACAGATCTCAAATCACCTGGAACACCTAAGAATAGGAAGATTAGGAGCTACCACTGTGTTCGTTAGGAGTGAGGATTTGAATTATGCTCTTACTTTAATGCATTAACTAGGAAACTACTCCAGTAATACGAACGTTAAGATAAAATAATTGTAAACCCCCTGAAATGTCTTAATAAAGAGTTGAGCCTCAGAGCAAAAACTAGCATGCAGTCTGGATTTCTTCAAAGGTTGCTAGTACTTGCATAAATTCACATTCACTTCTGCTTAGCCTAGTAATATTGTATAATTATTATATATAGTATAATTACACACACAAGATTCAAAACAAGTGAACAACCTGGTATCAGATATTCTGGTGTCAATTTTTAATTTTAATACATAGTTATTTAATGTAACAGGTAATAAAATAAATCTGTTCCAACAACATAATCCATAACAAGAGAGTGAATTTCTTCAAGCAGCAGAATGTTCTGCTGAGATAGGACTACACAAACCATTTATGTGAAACCTCTTCATGTTCTTGAACTCTGTGAAACTGAAATAAAATGGGCCTCTGATCGCTTAGTTTGAAAAGGAGACAGAGGGAATTTGGGAAACCAAAATTATGACACCTTTGCTACACATTTGTGGTAGCACTTTGGTGTCTACTAATCAAGATTCAAGGGGTATGTCTACACTGGAGGCTCTGTTAAGTCGAGTTAACAAGTTAAATTGACTTAAAGTCGACCTTGTTAAGTTGAGTTAGAGAGTCCACAATGAACACTCCTGTCGATGGCCTGCATCCACAGTGGCAGGTGCTAGCTAGGTCAACTGAGGAGTGGTGCATTGTGGGCAGCCCTGGGAGGAGGCCTGGAGGCCAATTAGGTCCACACTGGCTTAAGTCAACTTAATAAGGTTGACTTAAGCGTTACATCGACCGTAAGAGGTGATGTTGTTAAGTCGACTTAAGGAAGCGTTTAAGTCAACTTAATAAAAACCCAGTGTGGACACGAGTCTGTAGGTTGACTTAACCTTCCTTAAGTCAATCTAAGGCTCCAGTATAGATGTACCCAAGGAGACCTGTTGCAATATGCACTGTAAAGACATACAACAAAATGAAGCTCCCTGCCCCAAACAACTTAACTACCAGTTACTATCCTTCTATGGCACTGTGTAGACTATACAGCTGTTCCCCAAACTCTGAATGCCTTCAATCCAATTTAATCTAAAACTCGAATTTGTAAACTAGCATGAGGCCTTATTCAGAAGAGTTCTCTCTTCATTTGGAATTTTGCCCTACTGCAACCACCCAGCCCAAATTAATTACCATGTGGTAAAATATTGTGTCATCTCTAGGAAGCTTATTTGTTTAATTCACATACTACCATAGCCTTTTTAAAAGATAATTTGGTACAGTTCTAGTCCTCTCATTGCTGACTGTGAGTGAGGGATGCAACCACAGAGCACATTCATTCTCATTAAGCACCTTCTTGGTCTGTATGAAAAAAGGCCTTCTAAAAGATCTCTGACAACTTTCATGGGGAAACAAAGCGGAACACTGTTTTAAACAGAATCCCACTGGAGCCGGAATCTCTGAATGACACAATAAGCCCAAGAAGTGCTGCCTTACTAAGAATCCTGAACTAGCAGAGTGCATCTTGCTTGTTTGAGATAGTATGCAAATTGATTGTTTCCTTGCTAAAATGCTGCTGAGTTGGGCTAAAAAGGACTGTCCAGATAGAAATGTCCTGGCATAATATTTGTAGGGGAATCATCTATAAGTCTCATAAAGGTTGGTTGATTGTTTATTTTTTACATGCCAAGAGGGAGAGTAGCAGAAACAATGAAGGCAGGAGGTGTCCTTGATGACTTGCATACAACAGGACTCAGCACACTAGTTTAATCCATTTGGGGGTGGAGGGAGATTATATGATTAAAGTTATTGTGTATGTTGGTTTAAAAGCAACTCCGGAATACTGAAGAGTAGTAGTTCCCACACAGGAGAAAGTACAAGAGAAACAAAAGTTACGCTAAGAATGTTGGCGACCATTGTGGGTTTGCTTTCCCACCTGTGATGGTGAACAGAATCAGAAGATGGTTTCAAAGTCAAAAGATGTCTGGAAATCCCAAATTGGAGGAGCAAAAGCAATTTGATTTCTAGACCACATTTAGAACTATACTCACTATAATCTATATTCATAAAGGAGATGTCAAAACACAGAAAAGAATGATCCAAAAGTCATATTCTGAAAAGGGGGCAATGGAATTAATTATACTCCAAGAAATTTTTGAAGTGACACAACTTTTTCATTTGTACAGTAAAGATAGAGGAGACTTATTAAGGCAGGAGGTCATCCAGCCAGTTCAGAGTAGCTTCCTGAAGTATATTAATCAGAGTTTTGCTCATTTTAGTTATAACAATCCAAAATGATCTATCTTCCAACATTCCTCTTGGAAGGCTACTGCACTGTCAAGTAAATCTTACCATTACTAAGTTGTTGTTTTTTTTTTTTGGGGGGGGGGTCTGATTTTCACTCTCCATTTTCCTTTCCTGTATTTCCTTCAATTATTTTCTAGTTAATCTGTCTATTAATTACTTTTTTATATTATTCATTCCCCTCTGCATAATTATAGCCTTCAAATGTGATTGGATATAAACAGCCACCCATATCCCTCCTGTCCCCTTAGTCACAGTTTATCCAAGCAACACATATTTGGTTCCTTTAATACTTGTAAATGAAACCTTCCTTCCCGTTGACTATTTTGTTGCTGTTCTCTAGATTTCCTCCACTGTGGCAACACTAACACCTTAGTGCCTATTTATTATAGTCAGCCCTCATCTTACACTTCTGCCTTGCTCTAGATAATCAATCAGCTAGACACATGACAAGTTATAAGAGCACACAAAGCATTTAGTTAAGGACCAGCTAGTCACATTTTAAGTTACTGACAGGCTGGAATATTCCTCCACATGAGCATAACACTCAATACAGCACAGCATCTAAGCACTGAAAAAATCATGCATGGAAGAGCAGAGTTTCAAATCGGTCAATTTTATTACATACAGTAACAATATATTGCATTAATTTATAAAGCCAAAATGTAGACGATGGCCTAATCAAACCAAATTGTTTTTATTCCTCAGTGTAATCTTAGTGTGACTAGCTCACACATAAAGAATGTACCATCTGTGGACGACGGTATAATGCTTAGTGATTGTGTACGTTACAGTAGAATAAGCACTAAATATAAAGCAAAGTAATGTTACTTTCTAAAAGAAAAATAACCAGCAATTTGATAACCAACCATGAAAATCTGTTTATGAGCACTACTGCCATCACGGAACATTTATGCACCATTTATTGTTTTGCTATTCTGCTTTGAGAATTGCTGGATGCTAAAAAGTATATTCTTTAATACTTCAGAATCAGTATTTTTATTTAATCTTTTCGTATTTTATAGCACACAGCTGTGTGTGTCTGAAGTAAGACACCACTACAGAGCATTGACAGTGATTATCTATAATGCATTGTAAAATCCTTATACATCAAAAATTAAATAAATTCTTCACCAAGTTGCCAGATATGTGAGTATATTTATGTCACCCAAACACAAAAATGTTAGCTAGTGATTCTAAAAGCTAGCTCTGCTAATGATAATCGACAAAATTGAACAAAGCTAAATTCCAAACCCAATCCTGCAACCACTTCCAAATGAAAGTAGTCTCGCTGCACTCAAAGGACTCTCGTATATAAAATTAACCATATGTGTGTTTCAGCATCAGGTGCTATTGCCCCTCCTCTAGACACCAATCTCCCATTCTGAAACTAGTGCCACCTCTCTGCCAAGCAGTGGCAGATACCCAGGATCAGCTTCCCAGTGAAGGAGAAATCAGTGGAATCTGGACATAGTCTAAGTGTAACGTTGTTCTAAGTTGGCCATAAAGATGTTGGCATATTGTGGGGCCATGCAGGTACCCATAGCAGTGCCACTAACTTGAAGGTATAAATTATCTTCAAATCTGAAATAGTTGTGGGTGAGTACAAAGTCACAAATTCAGCCACAACACTTCCTCACGTCTCATCCCAAAGCACCTCTACTTTACTTACACTATATTGATGACCTCTTCATCATCTGGACCCACGGTAAGGATGCCCTTGAAGATTTCCATAGAGATTTCAACAATTTCTACTCCACAATCAAACTTAGCCTGGAACACTCCACACAGGAGATCCACCTTCTGGACACTACAGTGCAAATTAGTGATGGGCACACAAAGACCACCCTATACCAAAAACCTACTGATCGATATAGATACCTACATCCCTCGAGCTCTCATCCAAGACACACCACACGATTCATTGTATAAAGTCAAGCCCTAAGATATAACCCGCATTTGGACTCACCCCTCAGACAGAGAGACAGACACCTTCAGGATCTCTATCAAGCATTCTTAAAACTACAATACCCACTCGCAGAAGTGAAGAAACAGACTGAAAGAGCCAGACGGGTACCCAGAAGTCAACTACTACAGGAGAAACCCAGGAAGAAGTCAACTACTACAGGAGAAACCCAGGAAAAAAAAACAAACAAAAAAACCAACAGAACACCATTGGTCACCACCTACAATCCCGAAGTCAGACCTCTTCACCACATCAAAGATATACAGCCTATTCTACAAGACGATCCCTCACTCTCTCAAGACTTGGGAGACAGACCTCTCCTTGCCTACAACAGCCCTCAAACCTTAAAACGGATACTCACCAGCAACTACAGATCAACAACAGAAACATTAAAACAGGAATATATCCCTGCAACAGACCACGGTGCCAACTTTGCCTTCATATCTACACTAAAGACACCATCATAGGATCAAATCAAGCCAGCTACTCCATCAAGGGTTCATTCACCTGCTCATCCACCAACGTGATTTATGCCATCATGTGCCAGAAATGCCCCTCTGCCTCATATATTGGACAAACAGGACAGTCTCTGCACAGAAGAATAAATGGACACAAACCTGACATCAGAAATTGCAACACTAAAAAACCAATAGGGGAACACTCCAATCTCTCTGCTCACTCCATTGACGACTTGCTAATAGCTTGCTGAAACAGATGAATAACAAACCACAGCTTCAAAGAGAAACTGCAGAACTCGAATTTATATGCAAATTCAACTCAGTTGCCTTAAGGTTAAACATGGACTACAGATTTTTCTCTCATTACAACAAGTGATTTGTCCTCACCTTCCTCTAGGTGCTGTTCCCCAGTGTTTTGAATCCTAACATCTATTTTGATTTGCTGTTACAGCCTGACCTGATCCTAAGTCATACACTTCCCTGCATTTAATTTCCTCCCATTCTGTAAAGTTCCCATCTTTAAAGCATCTGACGAAGTGGGATTTTCTCCCATGAAAGCTCATACGATAAATAAATCTGTTAGTCTTTAAAAGTGCCAGAGGACTCTGTTTATTTTTAATTTAAACATACACACCAGTCCTGAAGCACAGTGGTCAAACAGCATGCAGAAAATTCCTCCCTTTTCAAAAATCTCAAGCACAGCACCAGTGCCTGCTTTGCAGGGAGCAACTCTACCCCCAGAATTGACATGGAGACAGACAGAGCCTTGTATAAACTAAAATTCAACATCATCACAAGGATTCCTTCCAGGACTCAAATTCACTGATATACCAAGGTAAAGAACTTGGAAGTCTACACATAACAATGCCACCTGGTGACAGTTGCTATAACACAGGCCTCCCCTGAAAATTTCTTTCCATTCATCTGTACTTCTTCATCAAGTGTCTGATGAAGTGGGATTTTCTCCCATGAAAGCTCATGCGATAAATAAATTTGTTAGTCTTTAAAAGTGCCACTAGACTCCTTGTTTGTTTTGCTGAAATCTCTAGGTTTAACAACTCAAGGGTATGTTTGGGATAACCGTAGATCTATATCTTACAAGCTAGTTTTGATGAGAATACACTGAACTTTTTGGATTATTAAAGTAGTCTTGAAATATCAAGAGCCAAAAGATCATATTTTTTCAAGACATGGTAACTTATGGTAAAAACAGGGAACTAGTTCTAGGCACTTTGATAGACAAAAAGATAAATCCACGGCAGCAGGGACTGTATGTTCTAGTGACAATACTGTCACTTTATTTCTATTATTTCTTCTTGTTTCGTACTGTATTTTCCAAAGCACTTTGCAATATGAATTAAACACAAGCACTGCACTAGGTTTGACATCTTTCCTGAAGCACTATCAAGTAAAAAAGCCATTTTATCCATGAAAGGAGCCAAATATTAAAAGGGTATAAATCCAGTATAGCTCTACTGTAGACATTAAGTGCAGGATCTTTCCCACAAATCCAAGAATCACAATCTCCATCTTTCAGACTTACTGATTTTAATAATAGGTCAACTAAATTACGTACAGTATGAAGTCTACTCATTACAGAGCGTATGTTACATTGCCAACCATCAAAAAGAAAATAGGTTTTTAAATCAGCATTGTTTTACTTCAATTGCATTTCTATGAACTGTCAAATAATTGTGATGGAGGAAAAATATCAGTCTTATTTCTTAATTGCCAGTGAGTTGTCCGTTTGCACAAATATTGTAGCCTGCTGATTACCTAGATATTAGGAACTGCATTTATTTTTTGTGAATGGAAAGGTTTGTTCACTGAGCTATTTGAAACACAAATATTCAAAGTTAACAAGGGGTCCATAGCTTATGTTAAATATTACTCTTCATCGCCGAACTTCCCCTCTCCCTCTGAGCTCAGAAATCTGGACAGGTCACTGAAGAAAATAATTTAAAGTAACCATTTTATTGTTAATAATTTTCCCCATCCATTTCCTCCTATTAATAGCACCTGACAAACATTTTGCTTCATGCTGTAATAAAGTTACTGAGGAGTAAGAGCCATGGTTTCTACAACAGTGATTATAGGGATCAGGACTCAAGAGAAAAAAATAATAAGATGGGACATAAAATAATAATAAAATGGTGCACAGGGGACAAAATTATTTACCTTTTTTTCTCACCTTATAAGAATAGGGAGGCAATGCAACTGAAACGTAGCAAATTTTAAAACCGATAAAAGGAAACAGTCTTCTACAATCAATAATTAGCTTATGGAACTCATTGCCACTAGATATCACTGAGGCTAATAATTTAGTAGAATTAAAAGAGTAGGTGTTTTTATGGATAACAAGAGCTATTACATTAGACAGGGGAAAGAACTTATATTTTCTTTTCTTTTTAAAAGACTATTAACCTCAGGACATAAAACAACCATTTACTGCTGATGGACGTTAGAAAGAAAATTCTATGAGCAGATTATTAAAAAATTATACAATATGCAGTTTCTTACCTTCTGTCTGAAGCATCTGGTATTAGTCACTGTCAAAGATTGCAAATTAAATGCCACAAACACTTTTTAAAATAAAATGTAGTCACACAAATGTCAAGAAGTTCACAAGTAATTTTTGCTCTCTACTCCAGATCTGAAGTCCATGCTGTTTTCAGAAGGATTTCTTTTTTCCTTTTCATCTACCATATTTGAATAAAAAAAATGGGTTTCTCTCACAATTCATGCTGAGTTTGTAATAGTTACTTCAGTGGCAAAATAATTATTCTTAAGTATGCAATTATATCTTAAAAGGCCCTCTATCAGATACATGAATCTGGGATGTTTTAGGAAAAGCTCTTAAATGCATTGATTACAACAGGAAAAAAGGAGCACACAACAGTTCTGCTGCTCTTGATTTGTGTCAGTATCAGAGTCCCTGTATATGCCAAGGTAACAAAATGTAAATGATGGGTATGATGAATGAAATACTTATCCTGGGCACAGTGAACCAGTAATACTTTGCAATCCCTTATGTACTCTTCTTCTCAGCTCAGACAAATTTTGGGAGGACAAAAACTACTAAAGTCTCAAATATAAAAATCTCAGCATATACTTTCAGAGATTTCTCCCTCCATCCCTGGATTTCTTTTCCCCCCACTTTTTTAAGGCTGCTAATCCCTGCCCTTGTATTAGGAGTTATGTTTTCCTTACATAGGAATGGAGCTAATTAAAACACAAGTGATTTTTTTTCTGCCCTCCATCCTACCTCACACGCCACACTTCAAAAGAAAAAAAAAATCAAATGCAGAAATATTTGTCAGCTTTATAAAACTTTTAAACAAACTGCTAGAACTGTTTTTTCTTCTTTTTTTAAAACTCACTTAACTGAACATTGGCTGCTTCTTCTTCAATAACACTCTGACATGGGTATGTGATCATGTGCCATGGACACTTAGACATAGAGGTCCCCAAACTGTGAAGTGTGCCTCCCTGAGGGGGTGGGGGCATAGAGGAATGTTTATGAGGGCGCGGTAAGGCCTGCGTCAGCACTTGATGGAAGTGGGAAGGGAATGCCAACCAGTCCCATTCTGCTCCAGCTCTGTCCCTTGGCCCCCAGTCCTGAGCGCTGTCTTGGCCACTGGCTCCTCACCTGGCCCTGGGTCCCAGTAGAATGCAGATAGGAATATGGGGAAGCTATAGGTAAAAGATTTGGGAAGAACTGCCTTAGATCTTACATGACCAGACAACAAATGCAATCATCACCACAAGGCAAGAAAATTAACTCTTCAGCTCACCGGAGAAAGTATTTGTTTCAGGAAAAATTAAGCAGAAAATGTTCAATTAAAAATTAAAAAAAAAAAACCCCAAAACTTAAAGTCTCCCTCTCTATAGCATATTTTCATGGTTATTGTTTTATCCTGGCAATTCTGACAGCTTTCCAACCATCCTCCATGCATTTACAAACCCTGCTAGCACTTGAAGACCTCGTCTGGCTAAGTTGCAGGGAGGGATGTTTTAGGAAGTCTGGGGGGAGGGGGGGTGTAGCTGAAGATTTCTTAGTGTTTCATCACATGACACAGGCGTGGTCCATCAAGTAATTTTTATACATTTCATGCAGTCAATTTACCAGCCCCAAGGAAGAATCAAATGGTTCCACATAAGGTATCAGGACAGCAGCTAAGCGTTGGAAGGTAGAAAACGTGCATCCTTATCATTTTTGTCTTTTCATTTGGTAAATGAAACTGAAAAACCAGGACAAGTGCAAAAGTAGTACAGACTTCCCCTATCCACCAGTGTCCGCAGTTTTGAGAGCAAACATCTGACAGAAGATGTGTCTATACTCAGTCTTTGGTCTCTTCCGTGAGCCAGTCAGCAAGGGTGCTAATAAGTGTCAGATGTGGCAGGGGATAAAAGTGGTGAATCAGTAGGAAATGGATTGAGATGTACAATCCATTATATATATGGCAGGAATCTGAAAGAACGAGAGAGAAGACACGAAGGCCTATCTTTTTAAAGAAATGCACCAGTGGAAACACCTTGTACCCATTTCTAACTTACCTCAACGGGACTCCAATATCCAGGGGTGCTGGAACAATTTGTATAGTGGGGGTGCTGAGAACCATTGAGCCAAATAGTTATGGCACCCAACATCTTCCCAGACTGAAGGAGACAGGACCAGTATTTGGCAATAGTGTGTGAGCAGAGCCCAATGAACGAGCAGCATTGGCTACAGATCCACTCACCAGGTGAAGGTTGGTGCACACTCTGCTTCCTGGCTCACCATTGGGCCTCCGCCTGGGCTCTGTGATGACTCCCCACAATGACCGCACCAGCCTTGATCCAACTTCTCTAGACTGAGCAGTTGTTGGCAGGCCTTCCAATGGGGAGCAGAGGGAGTTGGGTAAAGGGATCAATTGCCCAGAAGCCCAGTGATTTAAAAAGGTCCGGGCAGATGGGATAAAGCCATGGGGGGAAAGTGAAGCTTCCCTCAGAGAGGCTAGCTCCCCATCTTGACTCTTCCACCAACAGGCCCACCCACACTCCAGCCCCCTCCAATCCAGGCACTGCTCCCACCCCTGCTTGGACCCCTTGCCAACTGCATCTACTTCCCCCCTTTCACTGCTCACCATATCCCTCCTTGCCACCTATATGCGTCCCTCCTTTCCTTCTCCACTCAGCCCCCCCTCTGTCTCACAACTTCAGGGGAAGAGAGGCAGCATGGAAGAGAGGAGGAAGGGTTGAATGCAGCAGGCAGTGAAGCCTAGCAAGGATGGGGACGGGGTCTGGGGTGGAGAGAGTGTGGAGTGTGGTGGTAGGGGTGAAGGGGGGGTGGGGCTGTGGATGAAAGAGGCATGATGAGGAGCTAGCCTCCCCAAAAGGAAGTTGAATTTCTTGAGACCCTGCTTGATCTTGTTGCTGTATCAGAGCTTTGGCCTTCCCCAGCATCACGGGTAGCTTTGAGGTTGCCATAGAGCACAGCCTTTGGCAGATGATCTTGAGGCACATGCTTCATGTGTCACAGTCAATGAAGCCTGCAAGCATTCTGCATAGACTGTAGGCCAGTTCTCTCAAGAATCTCATTGTTAGTGATCTCCTGGTCCCAAGTCACTCCAAGGATTTTTCTTACACAATGAAGGTGGGAGCTGTTCAATCTCCACTCCTGCTTGGAGTACGTGACCAGCTTCCACAGCTGTAAAGGAGGGTACCGAGGACACAAGACTGAAAGAAGCTGCTAATCCTGAATGTGTCTGTTATTCTAGATATATGAGGTGAGTTCGCCAAAGGTGACAGAGACTTTGTCGATTTTCACATCAACTTCTGTATCAAGGCTAAGAGAGCTGGTTAAAAGTGAGCCAGGATTGCAGAAGTGATCCATGTTGTTCAGAGCTTCATTACTGACGTAGACTTTAGGTAGGATATTAGTGGCCTCTGACATGACAAGTTTTTTCTTATATTAATTACCATGCCAAACTTGATACATGCATGACAGAACTTATTCATCATGATATGCAATTCATCAGTTTCCATTGTGGAAAGCCAGTCCATTGTGGTCCATTCCTCCTGCTGTCATTCTGGCATCACCCAACTCTCAACCGGCCCCCATCCTGCATCCTGCGGGTGGGTAGGCTCATGAATCAGATCATGTTGTGCTGAGCCCAGCTAGGTTACATAGATGGCCTGGCCACCACACACTCATCTAACACCTCTCCCCCACCTCCAGATCTCACACAAGGTGGGTCCCAATATCCCTAATCCGGGCGAGGTTTGCATGGTCATTTTTGGGCCTTCATTAGGGTCAACAAGATTGTGGCTCATCCACTTTTCTGAGGACATTTCCTGAACCTAGGAGGTTCCACTACTCCACCCTTGGGCACTTCCCGAGGAGAAACAGGTTGTTTATTGACCAGCGCCTGTCGCTCATCACTGCATCACTGGCTATGCCACCAAATGCACAGACAGCAATCCCGAAAGGACAGACCAGATTAATAAACAACTTCAAGCCAGAGGGTGCTGCTGTAACCTCAGCACCTCTACTTCCGGCACCTATGCCAATAGGTACCCCACACTGCTGCAGTTATATCAGACTGCTTTCTCTTTGTCCTCTATGAAGTCTGAGAGCTAGAAGTTCATGTACCTTATTTGCAGGTCGATATCATTTTATAATTATTAGCTGCTAGATTGGTTGCTAGAAATTGCATTTCTTTTTTAAAGATATATTATAATGTTTCTTTATTTGTGCATCTGCTTTTGACTATGCCTTCCCACCTAGATTATAAACTACTTCAGACTGTATCCTTGATGAAATATTGAGTAGATACCAACTTCTTGGTGGTGAGAATTAAGATTTAGAAGCATAGGTAATTATATACTAACAAGGACCAAAAAACCCTGATGCTCACCAAAGTATGAAGCAAACATATAGATTGTTTCATACATTATGAACATCATCAGCAGATTCTGAAATCTCTCTGGAATGATTGTGAATTTCTCAGCTATGACATCTTTTTCTTTGAAACTACTGCTCAAAACGTGATGTGAATGCAGAAGTCTAGTTAATCAATATTCGCTATCAGTAAATACTAGTTTTTACTGAATTCAGCCACAGGCAGATGAGAGAGATTGTGTGATCTGTCTGAATGACACTGCCAGATTCTCCCCACAAGGATATAAATAACTGATTTTGACTTCACTTGGATCAACTGATGATTACCTGTTCTATTCATTCCCTCTGGAGCACCTAACATTGGCAACTCTCAGAAGACAGGAAACGGGGCTAGATGGACCATACATCTGATCCACTATGGCGGTTCTTATGAACTCAACAGAGTCCTGTGGCACATTTAAAGACTAACAGATTTATTTATCGCATGAGCTTTTGTGGGAGTTATTTATTTCTTACATAGGAAAATTTGACTTCATTACTGTTCACCTCTGAGCAAACAAATAGAAATGTAATGATTTGTCACATGGTCTTTTCAGCCAGACATGAATTAGTTTCCCCACATTCCACCACCTAGTGTATAAAAATGTTAGATAGATTTCTGCAATAGAAACTACTTAGGTTATAAAAGAAAACTAATGCCATCTGCAGACCTAGCTAAAGAGTCACGAATACTCAAGGAAAATAATAAGTAACAGTTTTGAACACAAATGACATTTTGCTAGTATATAAAAAAAATCATAATCACAATCATTTACCATCATGATAGTTTGAAGCCCAACTAATTATAAACATACACGCACAAATGCAATCATATTTCCCCTTGGTTTATATAATAAGAGGTATAAGCCATTAAGAGATAATTTACTTCCTATAGCCAAGCTCTGAATGCTTCACATTTTATTGCATTGTCACAGTTCATATAGCTACTGCTTTGAAAGTAACAGCCTCTGGAAAGAGTAGAGAACTTCCTGAAGTGCTACACTGTCATTTCCAATTATCAGAAATGTAATTTCCAAGTTAGTGATACCAGATATATAACTGGAGTACACATTATGAAATGCAATAATACCTAAAAGAATTGTTCCTCTCCTACGTAACTTTACTCCACTTTTCTCATCTCAAAACTACCACTTTAATATAATTTTTCTTTCCCAAAAGAAACAAATTTTATTGCATGATTTTCTGACCTCTAGTTTATTATGACGTCAACATTAGACAATAAAAATGATAACACCTTTTTATAATCTACTTTAGATTTCCACTTACTATACTATGGCTATTATTCAGTACCAGCATCATAAGAAAATGACATAATACAGACTAATTTCCCAATCCTGTGTCCATTGCACTCTCAGGCACTCAAATACTATGATGGATAATTAGATAAAGACAGATATTGCAACCTCCCCCACTCCAGTGATTTCAAATGAGAGCTACCACACGCTCTTATTGTGCTCTCAAAGAACATAATTCTATCTATTAAAAGGCTCTTAGGAATTGTTACTAACTAGATTATTACACTGGACAAATATTCCTAAACCAGCAGCCATGATAGGCAATGCATTTCTGGTTGAAAGAATCAACACATTGCTTGGAACTGTACAGGTATAAAGGTGAGACTAAATATTAAATATGTAAAAATAGAACCAGTCGTGTGTGAATACTAAAACGCTCTCAGTCACACTAGGTGAAATTCTGGCCCCATTGAAGTCAATGAGACTTTGCCATGGACTTTAATGGGCCAGGATTTTACCCACTGCCTTTGACAGGGCCCTAGCAGTCCATTGCCCAAGTATCTTATTGATATTATCTGACTGACTATTAAACAAGATAAAACAGATTCATTTTTTTTATTGTGCATTACCAACACGAGTATGTGATAGGGATACATATGATGTGAAAAAATGGAAGAAAGGGAATAAAATAAATAAGTTGAAATATCCAAAATTTAATATACATCCAGATTTTAAAACCATTCAATAATTGTTAGAAGAATGCTTTTTAATAAACATCCATGGTTATCATTAAAAACTCCTCATTTGCCACTACATGGTGTCTGTTCTTAACACAGACACAGAAAATCTCATTCTAGGATAACCAAAACCGACTACATCAAAAGCCTATCGGGGTTTATCCAAAGACTCCCATTGATTTCAACAAGGCTTCTGAACGATCACATGATTCAGGTGGCAAATGTTGAGCATTTAGCAGGTAACCACAATAACTGATCACTGCTATCATTGTCACTGTTCTATCATTGTAGACTATTCTGTTTCAAGACTATTCTGTTGAGAATTCATAATGGCAATATCTCATTCTGTTTTATTGTATTGTTGTTTTTCTTGATGTTAGTAAGCATTTCCAATCAGAGAGGTTATATTTCATATACTGAGGATCCATTTTCAGGTCAAAAACAGTGACTCAGTGAAATCCCAACCATAGCAAAAAATATAATTTTTGTTCTAAATACATGGAATATTTTTGTACCATTGAACATTGCTTCCAAAGGGGGGAAGTTAGTAGGAGTTAATACCCAATAGTTCTAGGCTTTATTCCATGTGTGCAAATCTTCCAGCCGGAGGGTGGGAACCACAATGAAAAACCCTAATAATCAATTAATGATTTGCAGAGTGACTCAAACATGGCATTTGGGTGCTTGTTTCCTTAACACTGAGGATTTCTTGTCATCCCACAGTCAGTGACTATAAAATCCAAATAAAAATATGATCCCCTGCAGAATACACACTTACAACACAAGAGTTTAGGTTTCCCCTCATATCACACAAATAAGCCTTTATGTAAACAAATATAAGAGCCCTCAAATTGAAGGATTCTCATTAAAGTTGTTTTGCTGTTCCTCATTAATAGTTAACATCTAATGCAGAAATTATCTTTTAACCCTTCTTCTTCCAAGCAATCAAGTCTAGCAAATAATTACTCTGAAGCATTTTAGGATTTGCATGAAATATATTTACATTTAAATTAACCCGATTTAAATGCAAATCTGGATTATTTGTCTAGTATTATATGCCATTAGAAAAAAAAATTCCCTAATTAATTCCATTCAGTCTCATATGCATTTATAGAGGGGAAACGTTGCCTTGAAGTAGTTTTAAAATATGATGGGATAACAATGTTACTTTTTCCAGATCATTTCTCTGTCTAGAGTAAAAGCGTTATTCGAACATGAGTAAGTGATTTATTGAAATTTTTTTCAGATGATAAAAAGTATGATGTAGCAGCTTTGGAAAATAGCATTGTTTACTAAAAAAAAAAAAGCATCTTTGCTATCCCATTATTTTTAAAGTGATTTAAATTCAGAGGGGCTTTCTCTTTAAATAATTTTTTGTGCTTCTCCTTTTCCCTCCTTCTCTCACTTAAACTCAGTATATGAAGATTTGATATCAATAGTTTTCAACTATCATAGCATTTTCTTGTAATATAACATTTTGGGAGGAAGCTGTGTTGGAAACGTCTGTGTGAATTGTTCATCTGTATCTTCTGTATTCTTCAATTAACTGTCTATACTCTGTATATGTAACCTTAGAAAGAAGTTGGCAAGGAATTCACTGTTACCACTCTGCCCTTGCATAAAAATGTATTGCCTTGTTTTTAGAAAAGAAACATTATCTCACTATCTTGTTAGCTTGCTATTGTTATGTTGTAATTTCTGCTAAAATTGTTCTTTGTTAACTTGCTCTGTTTCATGATTTGTGTATGAACGAGAAATGTGTGCATGTAAAAACATCTGATAAGGGCAAAGTGTACTGTAACTCCATGATACCAGTCTGTAGAGCCCTGCGCAGATACAAATATGTGGATCCACATCCAATCTGCATCTGCAAGAAATGGTCCACGGATATCCGTGCTGTATCCGCGGATGCGGATATAATGCGGATATCCATATATTTGCAGGGATCTCACCATGCACAGATAAAAATATGTGGATCTGTATTCGATCTGCATCTGCAAGAAATGGTCTGTGGATATCCGCATTGTATCTGCGGATGTGGATATCCACAGACAAAATGTGGATATCCATGGATTTGCAGGGCTCTTCCAGTCTGATCCAGTGATGAATCAAAGAACAGACTGACAACTTTGAAGCCAAGGCAGGCACCCCTCAAGGAAAACGTCCTAAGATGATGAAAACTACATTAAAACCTGCGAGACAACTCCTGGGACCACCTGCTGCGAAGGTCATTCTCAAGCGGCTGATTGTGCTTACATGTGTCAGGAAGCAGCAGTGTTGGAAGCTATCAGGAACTTAACACCTGTGAATAAACAATGACAGTGCAAAACCTATAGTTTCATGTAAAGAATTTATTATAAAACGGGGATGCTCATGCCAATGTACTCTGGGTTTGTCCTGCTTCAGCCTTGGAGTCTCGGTATTGCGACCGACTGGACCCCGACTATCTATCACAGCTGGTCCAACTGGCCATTGGACCGGGGTGAGTTACATTCAGGTAACTAGAACATCATAGCAGGACTCTGTGTGTGCACGCACGAGTGCATATGCTTAATTGCTTAATACCTTGTAGCTTCATTAAATGCGACATATTGCCTTTTCCCCTGAAAAAGATCTCAAGTGCTTCTTTTGCACAACAGCTGAAGAATACTCCAGTCAAGGCTGTAACAAATGAGACACTGCTATTTGGCACACACTAGAGCAGCAGTTCTTAACCTTTTGCAGGCCATGACATGCTTGGCAGCGTGTCGTATCCCTATGAATGTGAAAAGGGATGTGGATTGTGCTAAAATATCATGAGGTCTATGGAGTTAATGATTAAATCTGAGATAACTTGCAATACATATTTTAGTCCACTTCCTTCCTGTGAGCCTTTTATAGCCCCTGTAGCCCCCAACTTTACCGGCTTCAAATAAAGAAATTCAGAGTAACATTTGTTTTAGCTTTCCTGATCTCACAGATGACTAATTCTGCATAGAACTCTCGATAATTCTCACTTCTCTCTCTCTTTGAAAAATATTCAGTATTTACTATAATGGGGTTCAAAAGAGAACCAGATAAGTTTATGGAGGACAAATCCATCAATGGGTACTAGACACAATAGGCAGGGATTGCTGTTTGCTGGAGGCTGGGAATTGCAGACAGGATGGATCACTTGATGATTACCTATTCTATGTATTCCCTCTGAAGCATCTGACATTGATCACTGTCTGAAGACAAGATATCAGACTAGATGGACCATTGGTTTGACCCAGTATGGCCATTCTTATGTTCTAATAGTTGAAGAGAACAAGTTAAAAGCTCAAAAATCAAAATAAATCAAATCACATGCATTATTAATTACATATTCTGGAGTAGTTGCATACTTAAAAAGGTCACTATAAACTAATCCTTTAGCCAAAACAAAAACATGGATTAAAAATGCATGCAAGAACACCCGGGGGTTCTCTTTGTTCCAGATCTGTAAAAACAGTAGTTCAAATCCGCAAAGTTCCTGCATTCCCTTGCCCTCCCCAATAAAAAAAGATGGGGGAGTTTTTCAAGAGACCTAGAATCACAAGTAAATATATATATTTTTAAAGTGTGAAAGTGAATAGCTGCTTTTAAAAATGTAACCACATCGTGGACTGAGAATGGATGAATTGCAGAATTCCAAACCCAGAAGAGGTAAAGGCTTTGATTGGAGCCTGAGTTCTGGGACACTCCTACCTTATAGGGTTTTAGAGCTCAGCCTCCAGCCCAAACCTGGAAAACTACACTGCAATGAAACAGTTCTGCAGACCAACCCCCATAAGACTGGGTCAGCTGGCACAGGCCAGCCATAGGTATCTCATTGCTGTGTAAACATACCCTAGATATCTCACAACCCACTTTATTCATTTCAGGACATCTGTGAACCAGGGTGTACTACAGTGTGAAACATGGTGGTGGAGGGAGAAATCAAGGAATGCAATGGTAGAGGATAAAATTGCATTATGAAGGCCTAGGAGGCCAACGATAGGGTTGTGGTCTCACAATTTCCCCTCAGACACCTGAAAACACAATGGTTTCATTCATCTCACAGGGCAGAACATCAAAGTAGTTCCATTATCATTCAGGGAACGTTGTGCCACAGCTCCAAACTAGAGGGGATAATCAAAATATGGTGAAAGCATTATCTCCACAGCTCCAACCTCACTGATACAAAATTGCTCCTCCTTTTGGGCATGGGTTTTGTGACATGCCATCTAGAACAGTCCTATCATGGGGACAGCTAGAGAGTGTGCAGTTGCACATGGCATTCCTGGACCTACTGCTCCCTCTCTAAACTGCTGTGGCCATTACAGTCTGCAAAACATAT
The DNA here is from genome assembly GCA_007922175.1 of Pelusios castaneus. Classification (NCBI taxonomy): domain Eukaryota; kingdom Metazoa; phylum Chordata; order Testudines; family Pelomedusidae; genus Pelusios; species Pelusios castaneus. The sequence goes on from ML685818.1 coordinate 7,827,012, forward strand.
TCCACCCAGTGGGTGGCACCATAGGAGAACAGGAAGTAGCAGCTTCCAAAAATCCATGATACTAGAGGTTATGTGGCAGCATTTTCAGAGATGTACCTAGAGAAGAAGTGAACTAGACATGGATCACATCTGGTGGAATAAGTGCAAAAAGGAAATGATTTTGTTTTTAAAATAACAGGACATTATTTTGTGCCCACAAGAGTTATTAATTATCTGCCAGCTTTCTGGTCCCACTGTGGATTGCATATTTCACCAGGCCCCCAACACTGCCAAAGTTCCCAGTAGCTATAACAGGGGTTGGCAACCTTTGCCAACCTCTGTGCCAGCCCCTCCTCCCTGACCCTCAGCTGGTGTCTCTCTTCACCGAAAAAGAGCAGTGGCCACCTGAAAATTTAGTGGCGGCCACAGCTGGAGAGGAGCTGCTCTGGGTGGTTTCTTTCTGCAGCATGCCTGGGGCATGGACATGGCAGGGACCCCCGGTGCCCCAGCCACCCCCAGAAGAGTGGCTTTCAGTGGTAGGAGCAGCAATTTCTGTGGTGCTGCAGAGCGTGCCATGTGCCGCTCTGAATGGGCTCCCATGCCATTATTGGCACACGTGCCAGGGGTTGCCTACCCCTGAGCTATAACTTGTGCTTCTGATTATGCAATTATTTAAAGTACATGGGAAAAGATTTGTTACAGGTTTTTGCTAGGAAGTTTCCACAAAAACTGAGCATAATTGGGACAAAGATTTCTCACTAACATGATTCTTAATGGTAGACTATTGTTTTTATCATATTCTACTTCTCCCTGACCAGGGTAATGGATGGCAACACACTAACAGTTGTTTGCCCTGTTTACAAATGAGAAAACTCTTCTAAATACAACTGGTTATGTCAATTCTAGTTCAGTAAAACAAACAAAACAGAAAAACCCCTAAAAATAAAAATAAAAACTTGTGTTCTAACACATGCTTAAAATCATGACTGAATGAGCTATGACCTTGAGCATGTGAACTGCTAAAAGCTTCCATCTGTAAAAAAATGGAGTCAATTTGTTAATTTCTGAAGTTATGAACTCTGAGGAAACTATACAAATAAGAACAGAAGACAACACTGTGATCTGAAAAACATTACATTTAGATAAGCAAAACAACCAATTATATAGTGCTTTAAAGATTAAGTTATCTGGAAAAACAAAAATCAAGAAAAACCCCTAAAAAAACCCAAGCCTTGTAAAATGTCCACTCCCACCCTTCACTTTCATGCAGTTCCACTTCCCTTTGACGTTCTCCTTCCCTGGCAAGAGAGTTTCAACTCAAATTCATTTCACAACCAAGTAATGGCTACAATTCATTAAGTCACACAAAGTGTAATGCATAGACATCCACACTTTGAACAGATGACGGCTAATAATTTAACAAGAAAGCTCACAGTCAAGTAATTACAGTGGCTTTGGAAACCACAAGATGGCACATTCATTGATCACACTTGTTACTGTAAAAACAAAAGATCATGTAACAGATTCAGAATGAGTTTTACTTTATTATTATTTATTTATTATTTCTAGATCCCCTCTGATATGGAACCCTCTCTTCCATGTCCAGTTCTGTAACATTTCATAGTTCACTGCTGTAACACCTACCTCTGAATTTTCAGAAGGAAGATTCAGGCTCCCACATGTGGAGCCAGAGCAATTGCTTCCACCTCCAAAGGGTACACAAGTAAGCATCTTCAAATAATAACTACTTTTACCTAACCATTGGCTGCAGAGTAACAGGCACATTTCAGAAGATATAGATTCTATATCTATAGATATATCTATATAGATATAGATAAAATAGATTTACAGAATATGGATAATATTTAAGAAAATGAACAGAATAAACATATCCTGATAACTAATTAAACTAAGGAAGATGGGGATCAGTACAAGCACTGAAAGATCAATAAGGAACTGGCTAAAGGAGAAGGCTGAAAGACAAATTATCAGACTGGAGGGAGGTTACTAGTGGAGTTCCTCAAGGATTGGTCTTATTCAATTAATTTTTTTATTAATTAATATTTTTTTAAATGACCTTCGCAGAAGATGTGAGCTTCTGAGAGTTGCCGATAGAAAATTGGGAGGTATTGTCAAGAAAGAGGAGTCAGTGTGTCCTTGTATTATCTTCCAGGAATGTGTTTACACCTTAAATTTGGATTGGGGTGTTCTGGTACTACCCTTCTGGAATGTGTTTATGTGAATACTTAGAACCTAGGAATGCTTGTGTTTTTGCAATGCCAGCCCTGTTCTTGCCAAGTGCATGTATTAGACAGTAAACTTGCAAGCAAGCATCTGCTTTGTAACAAGGCAGGGGCTTACTTGGCCTGACTCTTGTTAACTCTGCTTTAAATTAGCAAGGCTTGACTGTCTTTGGGCCTTAGCCCTTACACTAGGCTTTATGTCTCTGGCACTCTCTTTCTACTACAGTCAGCTATTCGCCACTTGGTAGCTGTGCATTTGCTTTCTCCCCCTTCTTAAGTTCAGTACTTTGCACTTGTCTTTATTGAATTTCATCTTGTTGATTTCAGACCAATTCTCCAGTTTCTCAAGGTAGTTTTGAATTCTAATATTGTTCTCCAAAGTGTTAGCAACTCTTTCAGGCTTGATACCATCTGCAGATTTTATCAGTACACCCTCCACTCTATTATTCGACTCATTGATGAAAGTATCAACTAGTATGGGACTAAGACAAACCCCGCAGGACCACAGTAGACACATACACCCAGATGGAAACAGAACTATTGGTAGTACTCTTTTTGAGTAGTCTTTCAACCCACTGTGAGCCAATTTCATGGTAATTTAATCTAAACCATATTTCCCTAATGTGATTATGGGAATGTCATGCGGGACTATGTCAAAAGCCTTTCTAAAATGAAGGTACATCACATCTACAGCTTCCCCCGTCCCATCTACTAGGCCAGTAACCCTGCAAAGACAGATGTTAAGTTGGTTTGGCATGATTTGTTCTATAATTTATAACTATATTATCGTGTAGGTATCCTTAAAAGTTGATTGTATAGTACACACATAGGCTTAGAAAGGGTCATTAAGTCTAAACCCTGCCAAGATGCAGATGTGTTATCTCTAAATCATCCAAATCACCTGTATATGTGGAATGTAATAAAGGGAGTAAGTGGAAGTAAGTGAGATGACCTCATGCTCCTGGAAACTAAGGGTAGTTTTCAGGGCCTTTGGATCTGTTTTTAAAGACTCAAGTTTTGTCCTATTTTTGAAACCCCTGGTCTGGTTACCAACCAGTGAGCTGATGAAATTGATGCATGGCTTCCTCAAGGATTGCACCTCACCAGATTCACATTGCCATGTCCTTTCCAATGAAGCCACCATATGATCCTTTTATCTACCCCAGCATAAGTCTCTTTCAACCTCCAATCAGCAAAACCCTCCTATGAAATTCTTACTGGCACCACCACCAAAATTATAGGCCTCTGTAATCTGCTTCCACGATTTACAATTGTCCCAGTTTCTCTCTGTTGGGAAGGGTTACCAGAAAAACATGGAAGCAAGTAGCAGATCTCCTTCTGCCACAGTTCAGAATAAACTCTAATATCTGCAGAGATTAGCCTAACATATTCATTAAACCACTCAATGTGTCTTCCTATGTTCACAAAGCTAAATTCTACCATGAGGGACAACAAATAACTCAGTCATAGGCCTATTGCTGGAGTGGGTGGGTGAGGTCTTGAGGCCTGCATTTTGCAGGAGGTCAGACTAGATGATCGTACTGGTCCCTTCTGACCTTAAAGTCTATGTGTCTAAATGTCATGAAATTTAAATATAATGAATCCATACTAAGTGAACTAGCAAAGCCATTCTCCAGGTCCCTTAATAGAAATAAATACATAGATTGGCAACATTTTATTTCTGGTTTTAAACCTAACCGTACAACTCAATTTTATATGGTGCTTAACTAACAGAGGATAATAGGAGTCTTAGATAGCCATTATTTAATTCAAATCATAGCCATTCTATCTTTCTGCTTATTTATAACACTGTGCTTATGTTACTTGACATCTGACGGCAACCACATGCATGAAATCCATTATCATGTTACATGGTGAGAAAGCCCATGGTGGGGGTTGCCTTTCTAGACAGATCTAGAATTATTAATCATCCTCAGCCAAAGAACCGAGGCCTATACCCTGAATACCCAAATACAGCATAGTAAAACCAGTTATTGACAGAGTTACAGAACTGCCTCCCACATTAGTTGATAGAGGAGCAAGTATGGGCAGCAGGGGCATAGCTAGGGGTAGGCCCATGCTCACCCACTTGGCCAGCAGGCTCACCCACCCCCACCCGCCATGACGCCCAGCAGCAGCAAAAGCCCTACCACTGTGACCATGGACTGGCCAGCAGCAGGTGCCCGCAAGTAGTGGCAGGTGGGCAGATGGGAGGGGGTGGGCTGCTATTCAACCGTAGCTCTGGCACTGGGCAGCCGCCATGGCCTTGCTATGGCAGGGGCTGGGTCATCTCTCCCCCTCCCTCCTTCTCCATCATCAGGAAGCTTCTGGTCACATGACCAGAAACAGACCTGGCTGGGCCCCCCCCGGAGACTAAGGGGCCCAGCTAGAAAACCGGGGCTGGCTGATGTGAAGTATAAAAGAATAATAATTTTATTGTCTAAGGTTCTTTGCTTTTGAAGTTCCCTCACACTGGGACATGGGGAAAAAAAAAAAAGAAGACAGCAAAAAAAGAGAAGATGAAGACAGACAGCAGGAGAAGAGAGGGCTATCTATATTCCCCAAAGGTTAGTTACAGACATGAAATATTTATGCAGTGGAACATTTTATACAGAAGTTTCCTTTCCTTTTCTGATTAGAATAAAATCAATTTTGTATTCAGTTCATGTCTTTAATAAATGTGAAAAACAGAAACCTAAAAGTTGCACTGCCGTTCAATAAAGGAAAGATCCAATATTTCAAGCTGCTTTCAACCATTAACCCATATGCTGTGCTGCAAAACAGTATTAGATGCTGCGTATGTGATGGGTTGCAAAGTATGTTGCACTCAATCAACTGCAAATTAAACAATGTAATGGAAAATTGCTTACAAAATCTGGGTTCTGTAAAATATCACCTTGCAGGATTCTCACTCCTGGGTCTCAGCTTAATAGCATGACTGGAACTCCCCAAGGTGTAAAAACTACTTGTAACATAGAGCAGGCACTTAGCATAAGCAGACTAAGCAAATGCTTAGGGTCTTGAGCAACTCAAGGGAGCCCCATATTCACTGTTCATTATAAGAATTTGCCTGTTTTAACATGGGCGGGGAGAAGAGACTCAAAAATATTCCTATTTAGGGCCTCTAGTAAGCTAGCACTGGCTCTGTCCTAATAGTAGTGATAGTGACTACAGGTGCTAGAAAAGTCAGCCAAGTATAAGAGGCACTAACAGAGGTAGCATGATTGAGTCAAGATCACACATAGCAGAGAAGTGAAATGTGAAAGGAAAACTGACCTTACCAGAAAAGTAGTTCCAGAAGACTTTTCATTAGCTTGTTCAGGGATCTACTAAGATCCCACATGGATATTTAATGCAGGGCTGAAAACCATCATATCCTGAACAAGCCTGATGATGCAATATAGTATAGCTGTCAAATAGACTAAGAACAGTCAGTCTTTAAGTTGAGTTCAAAGATGAAGGTGATGGGCAAACAGGCATATCAGGTCCCTTGCTAAAGGATTTGGGAGGACAGAAGATCAGTCCACCTGCTTAGAGACACTATGCCTTAGGCAGACAGGAACAGGGCAGGGTGCCCTAGCAATGGGTACCTTGGCCAACTGCAGTAGAGTTGAGAAGTAAACCCATCAAGGCTAGTAAAGGGCTATTGCCATGTATTTTGCTAGGACCCTTATTATTAGAAGAATTAGTAAACAGACACACCTAGGCTTCCTACAGTCCATGAGGAAAGACCATGTGAGCACAGCACTCTATCCTTGGTGTCATGACCAGAAAAACATACTTTTCACTCAGGTCAGTGGCAAAAGAGGTGTACCTCTAACCTCCACTTTCAGAAGAGGATCTGACAGCACTCTTAGATACAAAGAGTCTCAGAGAGACATCTGTAGGCCTGCAATGACATTTCTGTCAGTTTCTTTTGGTATTCCTCAGGGGGATCAGAGGGTAGTGGCTGGTAGAATGTGGTGTTACAGAGTTGTCTAGTAGCCTCCCATTCATAATCCGACTTATTCATGATGACTACAGCACCTCCTTTGTCAGCCTCTTTGATTATAATGTCGGAGTTGTTTTTCAGGTTGTGTATAGCGTTGCGTTCAGCACGGCTGAGGTTGTGGGGCAAGTGGTGCTGCTTGTCTACAATCTCAGCTTGTGCCCATCGGCGGAAACACTCTATGTAAGTCTATTATGTTGTTACAGCCGTCAGGAGGAGTCCATGCAGAATTCTTCTTCTTGTAGTGTTGGTAGGAAGGTATCTGTGAGATAGTGTGTTGTTCCGTGGTGTGGTGGAAATATTCCTTGAGTTGGAGACGGCGAAAGTAGGCTTCCAGGTCACCGCAGAAATCATTTTTTTTTGCCCTTCTATGTACTTTTTCCAATTCTAATTCATCTTTTTTAGAGATGGAGAGAGCACAGACGCACACAATATTCAACGTGTTGGCTTACTGTGGATTTACATAGTGGCATTACAATATTTTATACCTTTTTATCTCTTCCGTAATGGTTTTAATGGTTTTAGCTTTTTGTCAGAGTGCTGCTGCACACTGACCAGGTATTTTCAGAGAACTATCGACAATAGCTCCAAGATCTTTTTTTTTATTTGTAACAGTTAATGATAGTAACCCATCATTTTCTATGCCGAGTTGGGATTATGTTTTCCCCATGTGCATTACATTGCACTTATCGATTTTGGATTTCATCTCCCATTTTGTTGCCCAGTCACCCAGTTTTGGGAGAACTCTTTGCAATTCTGCACAGTCAGTTTTGGACTTAACTATCTTAAAGAATATTATATTGTTTGCAAATTTTGCCACCTCACAGTTTGCCCCCTTTTCCAAATTCCAGTACAGATTCTTGAGAACTCTACTTTTTACTTCTTTTCATTATGAAAACTGGCCATTTATTCCTAACCTTTGTTTCTTAACTTTTAACCAATTACTGAGCCATGAGAGGACCTTGCCCTTTTATTCCATGACAGTTTACTTTGCTTAAGATCCTTTGGTGTGTGAGTTCATCAAAGACATTCTGAAAGTTCAAGTGCACTATATCAACTTGATCACCCTGGTCAACATGTTTGCCGACATCCTCAAAAAATCTAATGTATTGGTGAGACATGCTTTCCCTTCACAAAAGTTGTGTTGACTCTTCCTCAAGTGATTGATTTAATCTCTGAATCTAATAATTCTGTTTTTTCCCATATTTTCAACCAAATTGCCTGCTACTGGATTTAGGCTTACAGGCCTCTAATTGCCAAGATAGCTTCTAGCATACAGCAAAACAAATTTCTTCAGGCATAGGCCCTAATGGACTGAATGCATCTGATACAAAGGCTGATTTAAGCAATAGGATGCATATCAGCGTTAATAGTTACACAATTTATTATCCGAGTTCCTTCAGAACTTTCGGGTGCCCATCATCTGGTCCTGGGGACTTTAATTTACCGACTCATTCCAAAACCTGCTCTATTGACACCTCAGTCTGGGACAGTTCCTTAGATTCACCACCTAAAAAGAATGGCTCCCTCACCATCTGCAGTGAAGACTGACTCACTGGGCTTCTCTGTAATGGCCTGGTCTTCTTTCAGTGCTCCATTAGCACCTCCATAGACCCCCCCACTGATTATTTGGCGGGCTTCCTGATTCTCATGTACTTAAAACAATTGTTATTTTTTGTATTTCAAGCTAGTTGGTCTTCCAATTCTGTTTCGACCTTCCTAATTGTAGTTGTCTTGCCAGAGTTTATGCTTCTTTCTATTTTTCTCAATAGCATTTGACTTTCCATCTCTCTTACTCTGCTCTTTAGCCATGGTGGCATTTTTTAGTCCTCTTCATTTTTTCCCCCTCTTGATTTGGGGTAGACACATAGTTTAAGCCTCTATTATTGTGTTTTTAAATAGTTTCCATGAAGCTTGCAAGGCATTTCACTCTTCCATCCCAACCTAAGGTTAAAACACATGCAGTGGTATATGAAATAGTATATTTCTACTCATATTTCTTTTAGGTCTGTTTTGTCTTTTTTCTTCTTCTGAAATAAATATGGATTAGAAATTTGTTATGTAAATTAAGGATCAATAATATGATATCTAGTATGCTATATGAATCATCTCAGTGATAGCACAGTGCAGAAGCCTGCAACCATACCATCATGCATTTTCTATATTCTCAACAGGACATAACACATACAATAGAATTTTATTTATATATAAAAATGATTTGAACATATCTGAAAGGAGCTTTTGATAAAAGCAAGTGAAAGAACTTGGCAATACGAATCCACAATTCAATGCAGGATATTCTCTGCTTTAAGTAGAAAAAATATTTTACAGCTCTCCAGTTTAAATATGCAAAGTAGTTGCCATCCTACAATAATTTTCCCTCCTCCTGGTTCTTAAACTAATGATAATAAAATTACAGAATTACATACTTGATTTATCATAATCCAATATAAATATTTATATATTATGGGATATTAAAATATAATCCCAAAAGATCAGTATAATCCATCAGATAAAACAGGCTTAGATATGTTTCATAGCTAGAAACAGTTGTTTTGGGGTTTTTTTGGCAAGGGAAGAAGCAGCAGAACAAAGATAAAAAGCACCAACAAGAGGATTTTTTTTTAATTGCGATGCTTAATGACCAAAAAGGATATAATGTGGCATGTTTTATAAGTGGTTATTTAAAATACGAACATAATAAATACTCTAAGTTATCCTAATATTCTATAAGTTATCCTATATTAGAGTACACAGAGCATTTCAAATATGACTTTTGAAATGATCATTTCTGAGAAGAATAGATTTGTGAAAGATTGTGATTAACCGTTCACTATTATAAATCCAGCAACACAAACAAGGAGTCCTGTGGCACTTTTACAGACTAACATTTATCTCATGTTAGTCTTTAAAAGTGCCACAGGATGCCTTGTTTGTTTTGCTGAACTAGATCAACACGGCTACTCCTTTGGAACTCTTCTAAATTCAGTCATAGCTACCAGGGTTACAATCTAATCATTCCTCAAAGAAGCTTTAAACTCTTTTGCACTGTTTAGTTTTTAAACCTTTAAAATGCATAGATAAGTGAGTAGGAATCCTTTGATGATGACAAACTATCCTTACAGTCACAACATTTAATTATTCACCTATGAGTGAGAGAGCTGGATGGGAATAAAGTATTAATTCCTCAGATAGGTAACATTAACCAGCAAAAATGATACTCAATTCCTTAAAATGTAATTCTTCTCCATATTCTGTGCCTGATCTCTCCCTGATTTCCATATATTCATGGCTTGAACAAAAGATACCCATAAATGGACTACATACATCACCTTGTATTAATTTTCACAGTGCATATAATAAATGTCATATAAAATTGTATTTTAAAGATTTTGGGTGAAATCTCAGCCCTATGGAATTCAACAGAAGTTTTGCCAAGGATTTCAGTGGGTCTAGGATTTCTCTGTATGGGTCACATTAAAATGAATTGCAACTTATTTAATTTTTCAACCTTTCCAACACATCTATTTCATCTAATTTGGGGAGGTGGCTAAAAATGGTGTTTTACTAAATTTGGTGAAAAATAGAATGCTCATGTAAGTTGTAGAGTGATTCACAATCATTAACTATTATTAGCATTTTGTTCTTACTGTTACATGAAAATCGTTTAAATTTTCTATTTTCCCCCATATAAAAAAATATAGATTTTCATGAACTCACACAATCCCTAAATCTGCAATTTAAATTGGAAACTTTCCTCTTTTTTCACCAAAGCATTATTAGCAAAGTGCCGACATGAAATGCAGTATCACAAAGAAGGCTTCATTATTTTACAAAACATACTATATAATATTTGCTGGTATTTGTAAAACAACAGTTAGAGCTAGTTGAATATGAATAAAGTACATTTAGCAATTTGTTATGTTTACTTTATTCAGTTTGTTCATTTACTTGATAATCGAAAATCTTAATTTATTCATAACGTGTCTCCCAATCATTAGTGCAAATTAGCAAAGACCTTTGGTGTACATATGTAATATACTGTTGATATCATGTGTTCATCTAAACACATACATACACTGGCTATATTATAACTTCAACCTCCTTTCAATATTATCCAAGATATCCCTCACCAATATATTACCTGAAAACAATTCAGACTAGTTTTGTGCTTCTTCAGAATGCGTTCTTCCAAACTCTGTCGCCATTTGAATACTGTAAGAAGAGATGGCCACTTGATTTGGCTAGAGTCTTGTTTTTTTCCTTTCTGTCCATCCAAAGAACACCGTTTCTGGTAAGGTGGACATAAGCTGTCATGGGACGTAGATCCCACACTAGGTACACTTCCTCTGTGGTTCAATAAGGCTGAGTTATTTACCATTATATAGTTCATTTCTCACCCACCCCTGGTCTTCAGAATGCCTGTATTTTTCGTCCCCTAGTACAATATAGAAAAGGGAAAAATATATTTTCCCTTAATAATTTTGCCTTCATAACTTTATGAAACACTATTTTGGTTTTCAGAGTAATGTAACATTCCTTTGATTAGTAACCAGCTATATCCTGAGATTTGTATATAAATTAAGTAAGTTATTTGTGGTTATCCTGACACTGCTATTTAATTACCACAAATAGTTTTTACTCTGAAATCATCATGGAAATCAATCATAATATTCATTAGAGTCAGCTGGCAGCCCCAGAGAGGGTCATACTTCATCACCAACTTTGAAAGTTTGATAGCAAGAATGACTTTTATCCGTTGTGCTGTGCCTCTCCTACTGTAACAATGCTGCCCTTTTCTATTTCACAGTTGCCAAAAGCAGATCATATCAGTGCAATCATGCAGCATGAGCACATAATGGAAAACCATTCCACTGACATATATTCAATTTAGCCAATCAAGATGCAGCATCCTTATGAAAGAAAAAAGATCTCTCTGTACATAATTTACAGAGCCACATAATTAAATGCCAGGAGGCTATGAATTCCACTGGATGAGCTGAATTAGTTTTTGGGTTTTTTTTAAATCAATCACCTAGAACTGAGCCCATGCAAGGGTACACATGCCTCTTTTCACCAAAGCCAGAAACTAAAGCCAGTAACAAAGGTACAACTTTGGGAAGCCTGTCTGTGCACACACCTCCTCTCCCAAATACAGGAAATGGGGAAAATTCCCTACAACTTCTTAATTTGTAGAACAACCCAACTTGGCTCTCATCTGTAAACAAAAGATGTTTTATATATTGCTACAAAAAGAAACTAAAATTTTGCTTAACTGAATTTAGATGAGACTCATTATACTGAACGGGTTAAACTTAACTGTAAATCTTATCATGTAAAGAAAATTGATAACGTCTAGGCTCATCATCTGCCTAAAATATAACAACTTCCTTTACATAATGGATTTACAGTTAAAATTTACCCAGCCTATTAATGGTTGCTGTCATTCCTCACACTTGTGCATTATTCCTCATCTTCCACAATGTGACTGTGGACCACAATGCAAATCACCGCCCACTACAATTATTTGCAGTGAGATTTCAGATTTACTCCGAGCCACTTCTAAAGCTAGTCACAGACTCACTAAACTGGTTATTTCAACATGGCTAATCACTTCCCTTGCCACACAAAATAATTGTTATAGGTATATTAAATATATATTACAGTACCCTACAATAGATGCATAGACTAAGATCAGAAGGGGCCAATATGATCATCTAGTCTGACCTCCTGCACAACGCAGGACACAAAACCTTATCCACCCACTCCTGTAATAAACCTCCAACCTAGGACTGAGTTATTAAAGTCCTCAAATCATGTTTTAAAGATTTAAAAGTATAGAGAATTCACTAACAAGGGAGCCGTGCCCCATGCTAGAGAGGAAGGCAAAAAAACCCCCAAAGTCCTTGCCAATAGTTTTACTGCAGAGTTCCTCTCCCTATTCCTCCCCAGATTTCAATGGCAAACATATTTTTTGCTCCTTTTTTCAAAATCCTGGCTCAGCTGTGTGTGTGCCATAACCCAGGAAGCATGGACCCCTCCATCCCCCCTCCTCAGCTGTGCAGTTTTGTTGTGAGCATTACAAACATCTCATGCCTTATCCTGCAGTATTTCCAGAGCTGAGTCAGGAGCTGCCATGTGGAAAATTGTGATGTCCTTCAAGCAGCCCTGCTGCAAGCTATAGAACAAAAAAAAAATCCCAGTTGCTGCTGGGAGTCACACAGAGCTGAACATAGTGGAGCACCGTTTCTGGTCTCGGGAAACAAGCACTGACTGGTGAGATCACATCGTTATGCAGTTATGGGATGACAAGCAGTGGCTGCAGAACTTTTGAGTGTGGAAAACCACTTTCCAAGTACTGTGTGCAAATCTTTCCCCAGCCCTGAAGCTTAGCAACACTAAAATGAGACCTGCTCTGACAGTGGGCAATCAATTTGGAGCTGGTAAATCCACTGTTGAAGCTGTTGTGTTCCAAGTGTGCAGGATCATTAATTGATTTCTACTAAGAAGGATAGTGACTTTGGGCAACGTACAGGACATAGTGGATCATTCTGCCGCAACGGAAGTCCTTAACAGTGGTGGGAGGACACAAGACACGCATATCTCTATCTTGGCACCCAACCATCATCCATGGTGCACCATTCTCTGCATCAATGCAAGCATTTCTAGTGAGGGTGCACTCCACTGATATAATGAGAGTAGTGTGGGTATGTGCTACTGACTTAATTACTGTGGAAGATGGATGTTGACTTAAATTAAACCAATTTAATTTTGTATTGTCAACATGCCCCAAGTAACTAGCCCAAACTTGGGACTGTGTGCATTATAATATATGAAAAGCTAAAAGCATCAATGTGGAAAAAAAAAAGGATTTTTGCAGATTTCCTTTGTCATTTGAACTTGCTGGTTAATATATTTATCCTTTTTATCTCATGTCAAATATGTGGTATCATTACTGCAATAAACAACACTTAGCATTTACTTTGAAGGCACTAGGCAAACTAATTCATCCTTACAACTTCCTGTAAGGTAGAAAGATGTTATGTCCATTTTATTAATGGGTAAGCCGAGACATATAAATGAAGTTACTTGGTGTAAATAAAAGAGCCAGGATTAGAAGCCAGGACTTCAAAGGATACTATAGGTTTTATTTTAATGCTGTCTCCTGTTATGAGTGGTGGCCTCTCTCACCTCCATGTATTTTGTTACATCAATATTTTAAAATGCATTAAATTATCTTTTTCAAAGTTTCCTGTATTGCTCATCACTGCCATAAGTAAGCATTTATATCACAATTAAAATAATTCATTCACATTCAGTTCAATTTATCAACAATCTAAGCATTTGTATTCTTGACAGCCCTTCTGTTTCTAATGGGCAACAGACTTTAAAAGGTGGTAGGACAGCCAGTTTTATCTTTTTGAATAATTTCACACTTCTGTCACTTAAAATCAGTTAAGCAGCTGTGAAATATAATCAAAACCATTTTGATAACCAACTTCTTCTTTCCTTTGTAGAATCAGAATATTAATACACTGCTCTTCTTCAGTACATGTCAAATCAGGATTTAAAGTTCCTTTGACTTATAACAAGTTGCTAAAAAAAAAATGTCATCTCAGAGAGAACAAATCAGAGGAACTAAGAAAAGTCAACCTCAACTGATTGAAAAATTGTAAATTGCCCCTCTGACCTGAATACCTAAGACTAAATCAATACTAAATATACTATTATTGTGTATACCAAATAGATCACATATAAACTATAGAAAGGGAGACATGAGAAAAATGTGGCGGACTCGCCGAAGTATCAAGTCACATATTGTATACAACATCCAGAGCAGACAATTATGAACTGGATATGGCAATAGTTCTCTTTGGCTACAAGAGGAGTTGAATGCCAAGCCATGTGAGTTGCTGAATTCCCTGTTGCTAGCTACATGGAGAAAGACTGCTGCACAATGGAAAGTATAATAGGTTCTTGGTTTAAATAGATGGATTTACAAAACATAGGTGATATTAACAATGACAAACCATCAAATCAAGAATTATTTCCTATCAAACCAAGAATTATATGATTCTGTTATACTACTTATAGGATAAGAAACTAAAAATTCTGAACACCATACGTGCATTTGCTTGTTTGTTTTTTAGGTCTGCAAAAAGATTTAGACTGAATTGAAGATTCTAGATGCAGGAACACTCTCTAAAACATGTAGAAACAAAATGAAATAGCTTGCACCTTGGTCTTTAATTAAGAGAGATTTAGAACAATCCGAGATAAAAAAAGAAAGGAAAGGGGAAATATAAATAGCTGCATAATTCTATTACAAAACATACATTGTACTATAGCCTGTTTCTCTGTAGGGAGAATGAATAGACACATACCACTAAGAAATTGCTATTACAAAACACTGCCATTTGGAGGAGACAAATCATTGACTGTATCTGGCTACTGTACAGTTACTTTTACAGATTGTAACTATAGCCATGAAGGTACTGTAATATGCTGGGACAGGTGAGCCATGCGGTCCCTTCAGGTGAGAGGTTTTCAACATGGAGGCTGTAAGCAGATGCGACAGGGCTGTGAACAACCTAGCCCTTCCCTGTATTGCTGAACAGGAGGGAAGTTCTCAATAGTTTTCAGCTACATAGGAGGAGGATCCCACATGCAAAAGGTTGAGAACTGCTGTTCTAGGTCCATACAATCGTCGCAATAGAGGTAGAGAAATTCAGGCTAACAGCTTCTCCTTGTATTTATATAAAACAGATTCAAATCTGATTAGTCTGATGTTCAGAGTGGTAGAGACAGTTATACAATAGAACAGCTGAGTGTTTATTCAGAGCTTTGTATTTTTCTTTCTGAGGTTGGCTGTTTGCAGCTTTTGTTTTTTCAGTTCAGTTAACACTGTGGGTTGTTGGTGGTGCTGGTGGTTTTGTGCCTCTGCCAACCTTTTCACAGGTTCCTTTACTGCCTGATTACATGTGGGGACAGAGGCATCAAAGAGAACGTCTCAGGCTTTGAACGTTGTCTCAGCCCTTGTACCATGATCATTTTATCATGCAGCAACAGAAGAAGACAAGGCTCAATTCAGGGACTGTCAGAATCCATGCACAGAAATCAGTGAAGTAAAGTTAGAATTCTCTGGGGATGGTCTCACCCCTAGGTTCAGGATTTTAGCCATGAAGCTCTCATTAATATTAACAGTAGCAGCATACTAGAATTCTGTGCATCAAGTTGATATTACAGCTGTGTCTGCAAAGCTAAATCATCACTTAAATTAATCCATGACTTGGATGGAAAATGCGGACGAAAGCAATAAAGTCTCAAATTGCATGATGTACAATGTTCAGAAATGTACTGGACTTGCTTAAATAAGTTTAGTTACATCAGAGCACCATATCCTGCTCTGTTACACCAGTGTAAATACAATACCACGTTCACTGAAGTCAGTGTAGTTACTTTGGATTTACACTAGCATAAAAGAGCAGAATTTGGCTCATGGAGTGTAGTGTAAGTGTGAGGGGTTACCCTGGGATGTAACCTGGACTGTGGGACCACTAGGCCCTATGTCTCACCAACCTGGGCTACCTCTCCCACTGTGATGTTGTGTCAAATCACAAACTTCTGGCAGGTACTGCACTTACAAAGACATCCACAAACAAGGACACACCCAGCTGAGTTATATGAATGCTTTCCCCAGCCACTCATGGATCTACAACAGAGAGCCTCCAGTCAGTTTTCCTCAGCTCAGCAGCCTTGCATCCCAGAACTATACTGCCTCTACCCTGGGCAGAAACCTGGCCTGACCTAGTTCATTACCTAAATGAGGACAGAACATACACTATCAGGCCTTTGTAAAGTGAGCGGAGATTTCCCAGGGACTTCAACCAAAACACCCTGTCTGAGTTAAAATGTAAAATAGATTCACGAACTACATAAAGATACATTTTTGTGATGATCAGTTTAAGTGTAGAGATCAGAACCAGTTACTTAAGAAACAAAATAAATCCACAGTGTAACTTCTACAAAATAACAGGATTTGAATCAAGCAATGTCTCAGCCTGAAAGATGGTACGAGCAGGTTACAGATCTTCAGTGCAAAGGCTCGGACTCTTTTTCAGCCTGGGATCACCCTTCCCCTGCTTAAAGTCTTTGTCCTCCAAAGGTTTCTTCCAGGTGTTGAGTTGGGGGGAGGCAGGAAGAGGCCATGTGATGATGTCACTTCCTCTCTTTTATAGTTTCTTCTAGTTTGCTGGAAACATCTGTGCTTGTGAGGTGGGGAAATAAACTCTCATTGATCAATCAGCGTTCATTGTCTACATGCTCTCACTGCAACATTTTCATTGTATACAGTTCTTGAGATAGTGGATTCTTCCTTGACGGATGCTGGTGAGCCATCAACACTTTCTGGCTACTCCACTATTATATATGAAAGGCTTGTTGTGTGTGTTCCCAAACTCACATGCTTTAACACACACACACACACACACACACACACACACACACACACACACACACA
>ML685818.1:7843750-7935733 GCA_007922175.1 Pelusios castaneus
ACACACACACACACACACACACACACACACACACACACACACACACAAAGAACTTCATAACTTCACATATAGTGCAACCCAACAGGATATTGATGTTCAGCAGATCAAGCCTTTGTACAAAACATATCCTGATTATATGCCAATTGTGAATACAGAGTTCGAGGGTGCTACTCTGAAGTATAAAGTGCCACAGTAGGTTTCTACACAAATTGGATAAAATTGATGCATTTTGCCATTTCTAAGCCAAGATTTGACAATAGCTAAAGAAAATGCCAACAGCTTTAGCAGATGGTTGCAGTCCATCCTCTTATAATTTGTACTGATATTACAAATTATTTGTACTGCAGAAGCACGTAAGAGCCCAACCAAAGATATAGAGTCCATTATTCTAGACAGTGTACTAACGTACAGAAAGAATGTCTCCCCACTGAAGAGTTCACAGTCTAAATAACCAAGACAGATAAAGGATGAAAAGAGAAACAAAGACATGAAACAACTTCCGAAAGTCATGTAGCAGGTCAGTGACAGGGCTGGGAATGAAATCCACATCTTCTGACTTCAGTCCAAAACCCTGCTTGCTGGATCATGCTGCCTCTATGAAGCTAGCATTAGGACTTTCGATTTTTTAAAAAATTGGATGAATTGAAGCATTTTTAAATAGTAAAAATGTATTTTCCCTTATAAAGGGACATGTGTCCATTTGCCCTGTATAGGCCACATATACATATACAATTCTGATCCCATTAGTCTCAAGACAAGCTAATTGTGTACATCTAAGGCAGACTTTGGCCTTTTATGCAGTATTTCTTATTGGGTCATCCTAAATCAGTATTTTTCTTCCTTCTGTATGCTCAGGAAGCTACAGAAACTGGAATTTTTTGGCAAGAGTCTACTGCAGCCCTGGAAGAATTCAGAATTCTTCCACAGAATCTGACTAAGGCCCTATGTCACATGACCACATCTTCCTAGCTAAAGGTGTAACAAGATTTCCATTAGAATTCTAGTCTACCAGTGAGGGATTCACTGTGGAATGAAGAAGCAATCACTCCCAAAAGCATGCATGTTATATGCTACCTAATACTAATTTATGAGAGTATGTTACCACTATTTGGGTAATTAAAGACATAAGAACATAAGAAAGGCCGTACTGGGTCAGACCAGAGGTCCATCTAGCCCAGTATCTGTCTACCGACAGTGGCCAGTGCCCAGGTGCCCCAGAGGGAGTGAACCTAACAGGCAATGATCAGGTGATCACTCTCCTGCCATCCGTCTCCATCCTCTGATAAACAGAGGCTAGGGACACCATTCTTAACCCCTTTCTGGCTAATAGCCATTTATGGACTTAGCCACCATGAACTTATCCAGTTCCCTTTTAAATATTGTTATAGTCCCAGCCTTCACAACCTCCTCAGGTAAGGAGTTCCACAAGTTGACTGTGCGTTGTGTGAAGAAGAACTTCCTTTTATTTGTTTTGAACCTGCTACCTATCAGTTTCATTTGGTGACCCCTGGTTCTTGTATTATGGGAGTATTTAAACAACTTTTCCTTGTCCACTTTTTCCACATCCGTCATAATTTTATATACTTCTATCATGTCCCCCCTCAGTCTCCTCTTTTCCAAGCTGAAGAGGCCCAGCCTTTTCAATCGTTCCTCATACGAGGCACTCTCCAAACCCCTAATCATTTTAGTTGCCCTCCTCTGAACCTTTTCTAGTGCTAGAATATCTTTTTTGAGATGAGGAGACCACATCTGTACACAGTATTCGAGATGTGGGCGTACCATGGATTTATATAAGGGCAATAATACATTTGCAGTCTTATTTTCTATCCCCTTTTTAATGATCCCTAACATCCTGTTTGCTTTTTTGACCGCCTCCGCACACTGTACGGACATCTTCAGAGAACTATCCACCCATAAGACCCAGCATTAAATTGCTGGAAAATACATCTTTCAATGTTCATGCAAACAATACTAGTCAAAACTCTTCATAAACATTTACAGTTAAAAAGAAGCTGCTGTTAGTTTGCAGGGGCATTAAAATCTAATTAAATCATTTTCATAGTAATGAAAGACTCTTTTAGGACATTTATATAATGAGCTGCTCTAACAATGGATCCTGGAGCTTCTTATACTGTGTCCCAGAGCACATAAAGAGAGAAAACCTGTATTGGTACAATGTTCCTAGCAGATAGTTAGGGGATGAAAAATCTGTGCTATCGTTTTAACTTTATTGATAATGAGACTCCTCTGCTAAAAATAACTCTGCTAAGGGAATCTGGTAACTTTGGATGATAACTTCCTATAAACTTTATAAATACTTAGATGATAGTCTAATAATAGCTACACATGTTTATTTTTAAGTAGGAATCTAACATTTTTCTTTAAAGAACTACATGTATGAATGCAAAATGCATTCATATTTCAGAAATGGGTGTATGTTACCACACGTGTTACAAAGGGATAGCCGTGTTAATCTAGTTCAGCAAAACAACCAAGGAGTCCTGTGACACTTTTAAAGACTAACAAATTTATTTATTGCATGAGCTTTCGTGGGAGAAAATCCTACTTCATCTTCAAAGCACCGGACCAAGTGGGATTTTCTTCCACGAAAGCTCATGCAATAAATAAATTTGTTAGTCTTTAAAAGTCCCACAGGACTCCTTCGTTGTTTTGTTACCACACATGACAGTTTAGATGAAACAGTGCGGCAATCATCTTGAGTAAGGTTCCTCTGTTATCCTAGGCCACATCACTGAAAACTGCTGTCAGAATATTTGTTAGAACAAACAAGGACTCTTGTGGCACTTTCAAAGACTAACCAATTTATTTAACGCATCAGCTTTTGTGGGAGAAAAATCTCACTTCAGATGCTTGAAGATGGAGAACTTACAGAATGGGAGGAAAATAAATGCAGGGAAATGTATGACATTTCATTAAATTCTCCAGTTACTGGTCTGATTTTCCCTTGATTGGGCAATGGAAGTTACTTTACCCCATTAATAGTGAAAATCATCACTGCAACCCTAATAGCATTGACTACACATCATTAGTTAGTGGGGAGGGGAGAGAAAGAAGGGGAAGCATGGCAAGGATTTCAGGTCAGGATGGCAAACAAGGGGTATGTCTACACTTGCACCATAAGTCGACTTAACGACGCTTAAGTCAACCTACAGAACACTGTGTCCACACTGGGCGCTTCCTTAAGTCGACTTAACGCCTAAGTCGACCTTGTTAGGGACAGGGAATAGCCGTAAGTCGACCTAATTGGAGTCAGGCTGGAGAGAAGGGGAGAGCCATGGCCGGGGAAGATCAGGCTGGGGTGAGCCAGGGCCAAGGAAGATCAGGCTGGGGTGAAGGGGAGAGCTGCGGTCAGGGATCAGACTGGGGAGAAGAGATACGATGGGGAACGGGGGCTGCGGAGAAGGACGAGACACAGTGGAGAGTGAGGGCTGGGGAGAAGAGACATGGCAGGGATCGGGGCTGAGGAAAATGAAGAGACGTGGCGAGGATCAGGGGCTGGGTAGAAGGAAGAGACACGGCAGGGATTGCCACCGTGCACCCACAGCTTAGAGGAAACATAGCTCCAGGCACCCACAACACTCCTCCGTCGACCTAGCACCTGCCAGTGTGGACACAGGCAGTCAACTGGAGTGTTTAGTGTGGACTCTTTAAGTCGACTTAACAAGGTCAACTTTAAGTCGACTTAACAGAGCCTGTGGTGTAGACATAGCCAAGGAGTCTAGTGGCACTTTTAAAGACTAACAAATTTATTTACCACATTAGCTCTCATGGGAGAAAATCCCACTTTGTCAGATGTTTGAAAATGGAGAAGTACAGATGAATGGGAACAAAATAAATGCAGGGTAGTGTAATCATAAGATCGGGTCAGACTGTTACAGCAAATCAATGAAGTTGTTTAGATTCAAACAGTGGAGAAAAGCGTATCAGAGGGAGGTGACGGAAAAAGGAAAGCAAAACTACGTGTTGAAATGGGAAAAAAAAGTAGTCCCTATTTAACCCTAGAGTTGACATTGTCAGATCTGTATGAATACTAATTCTGCAGTTTCTCTTTGAAGCTTTGATTTGTTATCCTAAGCTTTGATTTGTTATGCCTAAGTAGGGTTATTAACAAATGGTTAATGGAATGATCAGGAAGATTGAAGTGTTCCCCTATTGGTTTTTGAATGTTGTTATTTCTGATGTCAGATTTGTGTCCACTTATTCTTTTGCACAAAGACTGTCCTGTTTGTCCAATGTATAAGGAAGGCACAGGGGCATTTTTGGCACATGATGACACAAATCACATTGGTGGAGGAACAGGTGAATGAGCTCTTGATGAAGTATCTGGCTTGATTAGGTCCTATGATGGTGTCTTTTATGCAGATATGTGGGCAAATCTGGCAACAGGGTTTGTTGCAGGGATAGGTGCCTGATTTAATGTTTCTGTTAGGTTTATAGTTGCTGGTCAGAATCTGTTTACGGTTGGGGGGCTTCCTGTAAGCGAGGAGAGGTCTGACTCCCAAGGCCTGAGAGTGAGGGATCATCTTATAGAATAGGCTGTAGATCCTTGATGATGTACTGTAGAGTTTTGAGTTGGGAGTTGTAAGTGATGACCCGTGGCATTCTGTTGTTTTCTTTCTTGGGCTTCTAATTACCCTGAGTACTCTGTCAATCTGGTTTTTTTTTTGTTTGTTTTTTCCAGATCAGGATGATATCTGGCTATTGTAACCTTGAGCTGAATTTCAGTTAAATGTCAACTCCATGAATTCTTGTACCCCATCAGAAAACTTTCCTTTCTCCTTCCGTTCAGTTATCTAACAGCATATATTGTTAAGGTGTAGTGTTAATTTTTACCTAGCAACTTTTCAATCTAGATGCAAATGCTGGGTACTAAAGGAGATCTAAGGCAACAGTTTTCTAAGGATAATGGTGGAAATTTGTAGAGATCTAGACATTTTTCAGCCTATTTCCTGATCTCTCCATGCCTACAACTTATGCTAAGCATCTAGTTTTTTTGACATTGCCTTCTCTTTTTCGCAACTGAATGGTAATGACTTTATTTACTGATATCTTGCCTGAAGTCTAATTTCTTCCCTGAAATCCACAGGCACTAAGCCATGACAAATAGCTTTTCCACCACAGCAGTACATTACAGGAGAAAAGAGGGAGAGACCAGGACATATATATTAAATAAACAAACAAAACTCCCCTGCCCACAGATAAATACCCCTACCCCTATAACAAGCTCCATTTGTATTCTCCTCTGCTCTCTCATTGCATTTAGTCTTCTGTATTTGACTCATGTGGCCTAACCCTGGAAATCAATTCCTGTCACATGTTTGTCTTACTGAAAGCTATGAAGAATGTGAGACAGTTCACAATACCAAGCACTTCAATAAATATTTGCAGGGTCTGGACCATATATTATTCAGTTCCCAGGGTAGGCACTGGTGTATGGTCAGTACTTAGCAAATAATATTAAAATCAAAAATTCTAAGTAACTTACTCTTGATTTACATAAATAGCTGTACAATTTTTAAAAGAAATTAAATAATTGATAAATAAGTTATGTTCATTTGCCAATGGGCCATTTTTCTGTTATCTTTTCAGTTCATTTGTAAAATTGATCTGAGAGAATTATAGGGTTGAGAGCACACTTTAAATATTTCCTGAGGCTGAATTTGCATTTTAAAGTTCACAGAGAATTTATTACGGTAGCTCTACACTTAAAACGACACATTGTCACAGCCGCACTGCAGCAATGCTTTCAGTATGCTGAAGAGAGGCGGTAGCTTTGTCGAAGGGAGAAACTTTTTACATGGGGGGTGGGGCATAACTACATTGCTCAGGGGTATGGATTTTTCACACCCCTGAATGACATAGTCATACTGACATAGGTCTGTAGTCTAGACCTGGCCTTAATGAAGTTCTGTACTTTTCATAGATACTATCCTGTTGAAGCTTTTCCTTGTTACTAAGGCATTTAAGTTTTGATAAATTAACGGCTTCCTCCTAGACTACCAGCTCAACAGGATATGTGCAATCAATATGGTACTCCACAGGGGAAGCAAGGAACCTTGAAATCTTGCACTACTTTTTCTATGGAAAAAGCATTAAATGTTGATCCCATAATCTGAGACATCTCTAGCCTCACCTTTCTGACTTTTCACAACAACAGTGATCTGAGACTACATTTCAAACACTATGTATCTACAATTTAGACTTGTAAACCCTGCTAAAACTCAAACACTCTGACAGTAAAATTGTAAAAAAAAAAATCACAAAAAATTAAAAAAAATGTCAAGCCTCATAAAATGGGGTCTCCTGCACAAACTTCTAATAGAAATATTGTCGGCAAAAATGTCATGTGCAATTTCCCTTTATCTATATAACAAACTTGATATAGAGAGAGGCTTATATATGAGAAACACTCATGTCATCACAAGATTCAAACATATGAGATAACATAATGAACAAAATATTTTTCAGTGCAACGTAAATCTCATTTTGTACAAGACAAAGGAACTCATTTTCTTTTCTGTTGCTTTGCCTGGACATATAGGGTAAACTATTCTGCTAATAGTGACAAATGTGGACACACAAGACACAATATTTCAACAGTTCTGCAAGTCCCTAAGAAACAAGTTATCTGCATGAATTAAAGGGAAAATAAATTAAATAGAAATTGAATTTGACGAAGACCTACTAGGTCATGTTATCCAATACTACAGGACAGATACATTCTTGTCTACAGTAATAATTGACTATTCCTTTTGCCTAAAGGCCTAATTTAGTGGCTAGAACAAGGCATGCGATGTCAGACTTCCTGGGTTTTAACGCCAGCTCTCTACACATGTGTTCTGTGATATTAGCTAATCCAATTGAATTTCTGTGGACCTCAATTTCACATCTGTAAAAATGACAGACCATGTGAGGCACACTGGGTCTTGGGGCTTCAGCCCTGCCAGCACTCGTGACGGGATTCGAGGCTTGAGTTCTGCAGTAGGTGTGCTGGACTCCTGGCACCTCCCAAAGCGCTGAAGCCCCAAGTCCCAGTGTGTGCTGGCATGCCTGGCAGGGCTCCATTTAGAGGGGGAGGAGAGGTACACCTGCCTCCCTACATTATGAGTCAGACCCAGATGCCTGACAGGCCTCGTGACTGTCACAGACTCCATTTATGGAAGGTGGGGGGAGCACCTGCCATCCTGAGTTATGAGTCAGCCCCAGGCACAGCTCTCAAGCCAATAGCCGGTCACGTCTCTACCCTGAACTAGCCCTCTGACAGCCTCCCCCACACCAACCCTCCACTGCCCCCAGCCTCTGGCTCTGCAGATTTAGCACAATGGATGCCTACTGAGTGCCCCTTCAATAAGCCCTGGGTATCTTACACAGCATTGTATGTGTTCCTTGAACAGGGGCATTTGCAATGTGAAAAATGTTTCTAGGGAGTCTGGACCTTGTCTTTGTGGGGGGCAGCAACTGACTACCCCTGCACTAGAGTACCCATTCAGAATTTTGTTTCCTTTAAGAACTTGATTAGCTATCTTCGGTCTAAAATGGGTCTGAGTCCCCCCTCCCACCCCACCTCTGTTTGCCTCCAGGATTAGAGAGCATCATGCATAAAATCCCTTGCCTCTGAATGACTTGGGAACTTCCTGTATGGCCCCCGCAAGGAAAGACTGGAAATCCTGAAGTAGCACATGCTTTTTTTTTAATAAAAAAGGTTTTTTTTAATAGAGATGGCAAATGCCGTCCCAGAGCACTCCGTCTCATGGCAGGCATGGCCCTACTGGTATGCCACATCCAGTTCTCTCTGGCTTCCCACAAATAACCTGTTCACAGCCTAAAGTGCTTAGAATAAAATTCCTGGGGTCCAACTTATAAGTATTTACAAAATTAAAGTTTCCTTTGGCCCGTCAGATCCAAACCCCTACTGCTAATATATGGGCTTCCATAACCCTGCTTATGGGGCTGTGCAGTGGGCAGATTCCAGCCCTGTTTCGTAAAGCCTCCCTTCTCTCAACTCTCCAGGAGCTTCTGTTTTATCTCTGCACTAGAAGGCCTGATTTCAGCCACATGACCTGCCTGTCATGTGATTTTGCATATTTTCTTCACCTGGGAGGATCAGTGTGTCACAGGTGAGGCCGGACCCATCACCGTTGAATGGGCAAGTCATGCTGTGATGATAGAGAACTTAATGAATAACCCACAAGAACTTAACTGTAATACTGGTATAACGTATCCATCATGCACAAAGAAGAAGACAAATGTATAAACTTGGCTATGGGTTATTCACAGATCTATTTTTATCTTCCAAATAACTTTTAAGAAATAGAAAACACCTTACACATGGGAATGACTGCTCCACAAGTTGTGTAGTATTTTTTTGCCCATTTTTTATGTCCTCCAAGGATTTAAAAAAAAACCTGATTCCAAAATGTGTGATGAAAAGTTGAGTATGAATATTAATATTAAACACTTGTTTTTGGTGCTACTATTAGCGGAGAAATACTGCAGTCTTCACTTTGCTTTCCTAAATCTTTATTCTGAATAAGCAAAAGTCTTTCCACACTGAGATGGATGCTGGAGACCCCGAGCCTGCTCAGGAAGGATTTAAGATTCCTAAAATGGTGCTCTGGCAAAGAGCCAAGACTGTGAACATGGATCAGCAAAGTCACAGCTCTGAAGGTAAATGAGCATGTGCAAAATTGGCGGCTACTGAGCATGTGCAGTAAGGGGTGACAGAGATCAGTTGGCTGGCCAGAGCCCACTCATACTGGCCACAACTTGTTTTCAAGGGCACAGCTGTCAATCAGAGTTCTGAGGTGATGGTTAATAGTGGGCATGTACCAGTGAGGTAACTGCTTCTAAGAACAAAAAGAAATCTTAAAACAGCTACAATAGAGCATAAAAGGCCAGCTGCCAGCAACAGAGTCTGGAGTCTGCATAAAATTCTGTTATTAATTGCAACAATATCTATGTATTCTTTAAAGAACTTTATTGTTAGCAATTTGTTGCAAACTGCCCACTTGCAACAAATTGCGTTGCTTAGAATCAATTGAACTATACGTTGTTGTAGTTTGAGGGCTTTTTATTTGCAGTAAGGGATTGGGTCTCAGGGATTTTTGTACCTTTCTTAGGTTTTTTAGAGCACATTGTACTAGGAATTATTAGTTACATCAATAAAAAGATACTTGGTTTTGGAAAGGATGCTGCTTGTCTCAATTATTTTATTGGAAGCTTTTATCTGTGTCCTTTAGTGTTTCATTAACAAACTCGGAAACGTTTACCTCAGGAAGAGCAGACTAAGGGGGCAACAGGCAGGTTATTATAGGATCTTCCCAAAATTCATTTATTGGGGCACACTAGCAACAAAACTGTGATCAGTGCTGATTTTTTTATGAATAAACATGTATCATCTCCATAGAACTGCCTAAGGATCAACGGTAAAGAGACATCTGCCTGCCTCCTATAGGGTAGGAGAGGCAGCTGAATCCTATAGAAGTGGGCAGTAAAATTATGACAAAGCTAATTAAACCCAACAGGCTGGTCAGATAAAACAAACTAATAGATGCATTTGAGATCTACTTGGCTATTGTTTTAAATATTAATTATTATTTCTACTGCTGAACTGATGAAGAGGCACTGAGTGAAATATAAATCATGATGTAGTTTTATTTGGGATTTAAAACAAAAAGCCTTCTGAATTCACAAATGGTGGATTTAGGATTAAACACACTACTCTATCATTTTGAACAAAAATGCACACTGCACTTTTATTATTAGAGTTAACACTTGTTCAACTGAGATTCTCATTTTCTGACACAGCGGTTGCTATGGTTTTTCCTTTTACTGATTTCAGAGACTAGAGTACACTGCAAATTTATTGTCAAGTTCCAGAGGGGTATCCGTGTTAGTCTAGGTCAGCCAAACAAACAAGGAGTCCTGTGGTACTTTAGTCTTTAAAAGTGCCACAGGACTCCTTGTGTGTTTTGCAAATTTATGGCTCACTCCTGTCTGGAGATCTGGGCACACCTCCCAATGGATCACCAGAAAGATCTAACGATGTATGATTTAGAAAGGACAGATTTTGAGGTACATGGGTACAAAACAGATATAAAACTCACCAAGTAGGCATCCTATCATATATGATAGGACAGTATATTTTTCAGTGTATAATATTTCCACTGTTTTTGGAAGCAGGCTGCACTGTGGGTGGAGTTTTCATATTGCTTGGGCCCCTGGTAAATTTCAGCAATGTTTAATCCATAGCTGTGTGTATTTTATGAACAGGTCTCTATTTGAATGTTTATGTTTATCATAACAAACAAGGAGTCCTGTGGCACTTTTAAAGACTAACAAATTTATTTATTGAGTGAGTTTTCGTGGGAGAAAATCCCACTTTGGACGCTTTGAAGATGGGAAATTTGCAGAATGGGAAGAAGTTAAATATGATTATCATGTCACTCTGATTACTTAGTCCCAGCTGAGAAGGCATCCTTGACATTCCTTTATCGGCCAGGCAGTGAAATATGCCAGAATAGTACATCTGATAATCTTGCAGTACAGTTTTTGACTGAACAATACTGACTATATGGATTTTAGTAAGCATATACATGCGAAGAAAACTATTATATAAACATATCTTCCTCTATATTATATAAAATATACAACATTAAATATACATAGATACAACACAAATATATCACACTCATGACATAACGTATATATGTAGATTCACACACAAAGTATATAGGTCTGTATCTCTTACACCTTCATCCATCCACCCATTTACTACTATCATTATTTGCACAGCAACAGTGCCTACAGACACCAGTCAAGAAAGCATCAAGATCCCATTAGCCAGTCACTTTACTGACATTATGTCCACTCCTAAAGAGCTCACATTCTAGTTTACAGTGCAACAGGTGGATGAGATTATGAGAGTCCAGGAGGACAAGAAAACAGTCATACAAACAGGTTATTTGGAATAAAGCAAAGATGACCTATTTCACCACCTGCCTTGCCAATTAATATCTCCAGATTAATGATTTGCCCACTTATTGCAGTCTCATCAAGAAAGTTTATGCACAAAAGTATGTACATTATGAATAAGCTTTATAATACTTTGTTTAAATAGAAAATACCTGGAAGTATTTTCTGGAAAAATGAAAGGCATGCTGCATGATTCAAGGAATTCAGCAACACCATCCCATTTTCCATCAGCAATTTTCCTGCCACTTTGTTTTACACAATAATAGAAATGTAGGACTGGGAGTGACCTCATCAGGTCATCTAGTCCAGTCCCCTGCATTCAAGGCATTAGTAAGTAATAGACCATCTCTGACAGGTGTTTGTCTAACCAGTTCTTTAAAACCTTCAATGATGGATATTCCACAATCTCCCTAGGCAATTTATGCCTGTGCTTAACTACCCTGACTGTTAGGAAGCTTTTCCTAATGGCCAACCTAAACTGCCTTTGCTGAAAGGGTGCTCTGAAACTGCTCAAAACCAGTTTTTTGACTGTGTGTGTTATTGGATACATTGCAGTGCAGGTTTCAGAATTAAATAACTGACTAGCAAAATCTCACAAGAATTCCTACATGTCAGTCATACTGTTTTAAACAGTCATCTGTTATAATCAGAGAAATATCCCAGTCCGTTTAAGAGCTGTGAATAGGCTTCAAAGCATTATTAATATAGGTCATAGGTGTGTTCTATTCTGTTCTCTATAAGTTCTTATACTGCACTCCCCACAGTAGTAGAGGAGTGGCTTCAAATAGGATATTAAGCAGCATAACTAACATTTTCAGATGATTTGTTTTCTCTCATCTTCCTGGAGGGGAGAGAGATTTTGTTGTGGGAGGGTTTTGCTGTTTCTTATATGCAGATGCCCACTGGGTAAATGGATATTTCCCAAGGAGAATAGACTGTGTTAACTAGCTCTTTTTTAAAATAAACTTAATTGGTATCTATACTGAAGTTCCGTAACAGGTGGCTTATTGACACAGGGTTGACAGGAGTAGTGTATTTGAACAATAAGCTTGAATGAGTAAAAGAGATTTGAATAGTTTTACACATATTCTGTTAATTTAAAATCTTAACCAGCTTTCATATTAGAAATCCACACAAAATAACTCAAGCCTTCCATTCATTTGAAACAACATTACCATTTGCTAGTCTTCACTGTTATTCATATCCATTCAGGTTCCTGTTTATTTTAAATTGTTGTGACTCAGGAATTGGGTAATTTTATATTTGAAAAGGCTTTCTAAGGAAACAGAGTTTTAAGCACCTACAGAAAATTAGACTATTTAAGACAACACACAGCATGATCAGAGATGGAAAATGTACTGACGGGCTTGATGGTCAGCTGCTATTCTTGGCATGAAGACAAAAAAGTATGAAGGGTTTTTTTGGTTTGTTTTTGTTTTTTAATAGCTGTATTCAGAATGACAGCATGAAAACTGTTATTTTCTGGGTGGTTTTTTTTTTTTTAACTTGTGTTTATTTTTGCTTCAATGCACACATTTAATGAGAGTGCATATGCACATTAATAAGATGAGCCCATTTGTAAAGTACAATATGTTTCCTTTTACATATTGGAACTGCCTAACTTCAATTCAACTGATTCAGCTTTCACTCACAGCTAGAATATCCCCGGATGTATACTTATAATATACTACATTTATTTCTTTATGGTGTGATATATGTATATACTATCATTCAGGGCTTTTTTTGTGATGGTACTCAGAGGTACTGACTACCAGCATCTTTTTTTCACAGCAATGAGGCCTCGGCTCCTGCTGCCCCTGCTGGGGACTCCAAGTGCCCAGTACCGGCACTTTAAAAAAACAACAAAACATGGACAGCTATCGCTACTTCTGAACATTGCTTTGGGAAGATCAGGTCTTGGATTCTGTCACTGGATACTACCAATGTGACAGCAAGATTTATTATGTGTTACAGTACTCAGTGCACTCCAAACTGCGCTAAGGATCTCCCAATACAGACAAAAGACCCAAGCCCTGCCCTGAAGACCTCTCAGCCTAGTGTCAGCCATTATATAATAAGGTTAGCATCCACGGAGAAGGGAGACATGGACAGCCTCAACAAGACTAGAAACTCAGCTAAGGCATGATGGAGAAAAGGGGTTTGTGATTTGCTTGTTTTATTAGAAATACAGAGAGATGTATGTGTAGCTGAAAACCAAAAATAGATGGGATACACCAACTGCAATTTATAACTCCTTGATGCTTGAATTTATTTTTTTAAGTGATGCGTTCCAAACCTCAAACTTTCTTATCCTCCCTCTGCAGGATATTAGACGTGGCCAAGATTTTCAGAACAGTCTAATAACCTTGATTGCCTCAATTTCTGGACATCCAAAAGTATGGTTGAACAAGGCCCCAGAGGACATTGGTGCAAGACTATTTTAGGGCCCCAACTCCCTATTCTATTTCCACACTGTCAACTCACAGCTCCCCTCCAACTCCCACTCATCCAATACCCCACCAACAATTTGCATCAATCCCTCATCCACAAACCCCACAACCTTCCTGGCCACTCACCGCTGACTTTTCAGCAATGCATTCCCACCCCAGTTGCTACAGAATACTGCTGACATACATGCCCAAAGACCTTGGACCCAGCAGCCTTTCCAGCCTTAAGAGAAAAACCTATGGTCATGGCTCCTTACCCCCCTGAACATACCAGATGGGAGCATGGGGTACATCCTTACCATTACCTCCTCCACACCACACATCGAGGAAAGGAATAGTTACAGACACACCGACCTGTAAAAGCCATTTGCTGGTGTCTATGTCACCACAACCTACTATCTTGTGGTAAATTTTAGATACATGGACATAAGTGCTCACTGTTTACTTCATTTTTACTTGGGATTTTCAACTATGGTTCACCCTATTACAATGTCAACAGAACTTTAAACTTCTTTGCTTGGGATTCAGTTTGGTGTCCGTTTCTATGCACATAATAAAAACTTCTACTTTTGGAAACTCAGGGCACCTTTATTACACCGAGCATGAGAAAATTCAAAGGGGGAAGTAAAGATATACCCATAGTTAATCTCAGTAAGTACACAAGAGACACTATTTCATAAAAAGCGTTAGACAACACTATATGGCTGACTATTAAAACTATCATTCAGCCACATTCCTCCACGATTGGCTCTTCTAATCACCCTTCTGTCTGACTGTTCAAACAGACAGCCTATCCACCTTGCCTCCACTCCCACCCCAGCAGCAGCTTTTCTTCCTTCGCCTCACAGATCTTACGCAGCACACAATGTGCAGCTATACCCCTTAGTTTTCCTTACTGCTTCCAATCTAGTGAGCAAACAGCACTAGCATGTCTTCAGTCTACCCAAAGCACATCGAACAGGCTTTCTGCGCTTGTTTAGCTAGTAATTGAATTGTCAGAGTGGTCAAGTGTAGAGCTTCATGGGCCAGGCGAGTGAGTAGTCAGCTAGGTCCCCGGAATCACTATTGACATTTCAACATCGACAATGTTCCTCAGCTAGGGAAGGACGTCCCTGCTACCTATTTTTTGAACTGTGTTATGAAAGATGCAGCCATTGCACACCTTCCCTGTACAGCCAACACCAGCAACTTGCATAACCGTGGAAATGTATCCCTTTCTGATGATGTACTTACTGCAAAGTAGACTGGTGCCAGAATAGGAATATGCATACTGCCTATTTCCTGCTGCAGTTTGGGAAGCTATAACTATAAATCCATCTGCTGTTTCCTGTCCATTAGCAAGAGTCACAGTCCAGTGCAGCAGAAGACACTTAATGACCATACACACTTGAATGACAACAGCCCCTGCTGTGAATTTGCCAACTCAAATGATTGCCCACTATCTACTAGCAATCCAGCATCATAAGCACTGAAAATGTCACCACGACACACTTCACTGTCATCACAGCTTTCTTTTGAGTGCCCCTGTCCTAGAAATTGGGGTGAACTCAGCACACAGATTCAGAAACATGATGTTTTGCTCCGATAATTCTGCAGCCACTGCTAAACATCCAAAACCTGTGTTCCAATCCAATCCCACAAATCAGTTCTCACTTCTCCTGTCTAGAAGGGGCAATCCAGAGGTGGGGGGGGGAGGCCCCATAAATGGCTGCAATATAGTATTTTTCCTTATGTCATTCAGCATTCGCTTTTCATTCTTGAACATCTACACATCTTCCTCATCACAATCCCAGTTGTTGGAGTATTTGTTCAATCTCCACAAAAACAGGCAAATTATGTGCCCTATATCAGTAATGCTCATGAAATTTGTGCTGAGCTCTGCAGGTCTCATGCTTTTGTCAAAGATAACAGAGAACAAAAAGCTCTGCAGAAGTTTTTAAAAAATGACACCAAAATTATGGGATGTGGAAAGTATGAGATGGAGAGAGTGGCATGGTGAGAAGTTGACACCTAACTTCCAGAAATCACTGGGTGAATCACTGGTTCACAAAACACTGCAAAAATGTCCCACAAGACATTGAACCAGATGATGACACAGGGCACACTGGGATACCTATTCATGGTGTACCACATTTTATATTGACACAGCTACTAATGGTAAGTAACACTGACGTAAGCACTCAAGTGTGCACATGACAGAGTGATAAACTTTGGTAGCCGTGTGCTGATGTAACTTGCCTCTATGCAACTTTGTAGTGTAGACATAGCCTAATTTTGCAATGACTTGCCCTGGTCAAAAAAAGAGAGGAACACTTACAAAAATAAAAATATATTTCCATGGTATGAGAGTTCATATGACACGGATGACAATGGCAGGCCAGATGCCAGCTATTTTCTAGGCTGCCGGTATTAGTTAAGAATTGATAAACGCATAGCTGAAGACTAGACCAGTTTGTTGGTTTTGTTAAAATATTAGTCTTATAAAAATATATTTACTGTTTAGACTGGAAGAAATGCTTCTAAATTGCTGAATGCATTAATCTTACTTATAATGTCTGTATTCCATGCTATAAGAAAATATATAAATTTAAAAATGTCTGCTTTAGGCAACATTGCAATACAAAGGATTGGTTAATGGCCCTATCATAGCCCTGGAGAAGTATGGGCAAGTATCCACTTGCACCGAGTGCTGGAAAATGGGAATAAAAATAGCTTATATGAAGATTTTTCATCTCTTTTCTGTTTGAACTCTCATGAGGCCAGAGAAATCAGAGGTTATCTCAAGAGTCAACCCTAAAACACACTTTGAATTGACAGATCTTTATAACTCTATGACTCTTTGGGTTTAGATAACTCATTTGTGTGTGTGTCTACTTGCTTTAACCTGTAACTAACTTTTTTATTTCCTTCTTAGTCAATAAACCTTTAGATAGTTTATTACAAGATTGGCGACAGGTGTTGTCTGTGGTGTAAGATCTAGGGTTCCAACTGATCAGGCTTAAATGACTGGTATCTTGGGATTAGAAGCAACCTGAATACTGTTGGATCTTTGGAGTATGATACCATTTATCACAAAGTCCAATTTGTCTGGGTGGCAAGATGGACTGGAGAGCCATAAACTGTCTGTGACTCCAGCTGTGAGATTGTTATAGTGATCCAGCTGTTCACATTTGTTATTGACTTGATAAAATCTAATTAAATGCTGCATTTTTGACAGTCTGCTATGAGTGGTGGGTTGTTTTTTTTTTTTTTTTGGTCTGACATGGAATGAAAAGGAAACCTCTCAAAAGCATTTGTAAACAGGGAGAGAGACTCACCCTCACTAAAGACCAGTGGTTAAGACCCTTGCCTTTGGTATAGCAGACTACATCCAAGGCTAGTGCCCTACCCACCAGATCATAGTTGGGGTGGGTCTCTCTTTCTCTCCCCTCTCTCCTTATCTCTATCCAAGAAATCTTCTTGATGGTAATGTAGTCAAACAGATACTTTTCCATGAAACATTCCAGTTTCAATGAAAAATGGCATTTTTGACAGAAAACGGTTTCTCTGAAAATATTTTCACCATGTATTTTGCTTCTGGTTTTGTATTTCATCATGGTGAGAAAGAAAAAAAAAAGCATGTGGTACGCTGGTTGGGAGGCACTCTTATCTGTGTTGTTCTGCACCTGGCATGGAGGTCTGCTTGGCTGTGTATGTGTGTTCCCTCAGGCTTAGCTCTTTAAAGCTTGGCTCAGTGATCTAAAGCCTTGCTCAGATCTTTAGCGGGAACTTTATTAGCCTGGTGGTCCTGAAAAAAGGTGCTCCTTTCATTAACACTTTGGGTTACCTGTGGCTCAAATCTCTAGTGAGAACTTACTTAGCTCAGAGATTTGGAGCTTAAGTGTACTTGAGGTAAACTGAGAGGAAGAAACCAACACGACCACAGGTCTTTGTAGAAACGAAGATGCCGGGCTAGGCTTTATAGCAATGTGGAACAATGGCAAGCAACCTATTTCATCAGATGTGCTGACAGCATTTATACTCTCAATGAAACGGAACAGCTCAAATGACAGCAGGACTCTGTCACACCCTTCAGCTTCATGAAATCTAGGCTCTGGGGCTCCTGCTTTTATACCCTGCTCAGACCTATTGGCTCAGCTCTCTTTGGTGTCCAAATTTACCTTGATTGGTCCATGTACTCCTTTTTTGATGCCACCCATCAATGTAATAGGTTCACGCGTCCCATGACATCTCTATCCACCAAGGTGCCATTCTGCAATTATGTATACCCTGGCACTGGATAGTTCTCTTCTTATCTCCCTGGCAAGAGGCCGACTGGACACCTCGTACCTTCAAGGTCTTTTCCCACTTTTACTGCAGCTGCAGCTTACTTCTCACCAACTTCTGCAAAGTCAGACCGCCTTAGTTTGACTCTGTCAATTTAGCTAGTTATCCAAGTCAGGCCTACCGTTTTGGTTTGGTTTGCTAGGCCTTAGGTGTCAATCTGATCATTTCTACTTGTCTTTTCTATTTTGACCTTTTAACTTCTCCTCCTCCATATTTTCATCAGGTGGTCTTAAATCATATGTTTAATTGTAATATAATATAATCAAGATTTGAATCAGACACTGAGGAAGTCAAAAGGGAACAACCAAGAACACCAAATTCCCCAAACTCAAGAACAATGCACTGCTACTGAGAATTGCATATCTTTTGCATCCAGGGAGTTTGATGCCTTAATCTATGATGGAATGTTGTTTAGTTATGTATTTTGCTATGCATAACCAATAGTTCATTATTCATAATTATATTAATATGTATTTTTCTCTTGATATGATTCTAAGCCTTCCTTTTGAGTCATCATAATCATTTGGGGGAAAATAAGTGTGTGAGAATAATGAATTAGTAATTTTGATCCTATATTTTGTAAAATATTAAAATCTAGTTTTAAGGCAAGATCTCACTAGCAAATGTTTATCTGAATACGCAGAATAAAGACAATTGCAAACTGCATAAAATGTGCATACAAAAACCTAAACCATGCTGTTTATTCTTCTTATCTTAATTTCCTACCTTCCAACTTCAACCTTGATATCCTCCAGTGTAAAATTCCAACCCCTTCACCAAGGTCCCTAATGACTTCCTCCTAGCTAAATCTAAAGAGAACTTTCCCCAGATACGCCATCTTCTTTTATTCTCTCTCAGCTTCAACATTCCCATAGGTCTCCCTCCTACCTTGCACCCTTTCAGTGTCCCCTTCAATGGTTCCTCATTCATGCCTCTTTCATTTGTTCACATCCCTCAAGGAATGTTTTCTTTCTTCTCTCTCCTTTTATCCTCAGTCAGGTCACGTGAGTAATTTCCATATCTACCTCTTGGCTCCTAACCACTACATTTTATCCTGTTAGCATGGATAACTGCCACTTTGCTAGCCTCTGTCTGGCTGTCCAGCTACTATCTAAAACACTATTGTAATGTGAACTCCTCACTCGGATTCCTAATCGGTGCCCTCTATCTTGTGCTGTTCTTTGCCTTGAAGCTACAAGAGCTGATAATTATTTTGATGTTAGTATTCCATAAACTGAAATCAGGATCTGCTGTAAGACGCAAATGACCATGGTCTGATCTGCCTCTTGCAGTCTGAACTCACACCTTCTAAAATCGAGGATGAGATCTGGCCCTGCAGCCAAACCCCACATCCTTACATGACCAGAGCTGTTCCACCTGCACCACCCTTTTCTACCAACACCCAGGACAGTCATCTTTGAGTCATCTAATTCTCCTCTCCTCTCCTTCCCTCACAGGCGGTCACTCAATCTTAGCAACAAAGCCCACCCTTTTCTATCACTACCCTTTTATATCACTATCCACATGCTGTTTTTTTCCTCCCAATTATTGAAGCCATCAGCTGTCCCTGCACCTCACCTCTCTCCTTCCCTATATGAGGAATCTACTATGCACTGGCCTGTTTCCAAGGTAACAAAAATAATACCCAGCTTGTTACATAAAATTGATTATGAAAGGCATCAAAAGCTGGAAACAGACTAGTACAAAACAGAACACTAAGATAAATGAACTGTAGGAAGGGGTCTTCAAGGTTCCTGGTGAAGTCACAGGTTGGCATAATGGAATGATTCATTGTAAGAGGATGAGATTGCCATCCCTTTTGGATGGGAAGGATATCATTAAAATGTACAGCAGGACACAGGGACAGAAAGAAAGGAGATTTATCATTGTATTTGCCATCTCTGCCACTTGGGATGCCAGCATCCACCATTTTACCACTGACCTTCCAGCATCTTTATGTTGAAAAGGCAACCTGAACAGTCCAGGCCTTTCCTGAATGGCATTCATGGTCTTAGTGTTACCATTCATCCAGGACTGTCTTTGAGTCCCCAGGAATTAAGACTAATCTTTAATTAAAGATTATGTCATGTGCCAAAACCTCCAGGAATGCATCAAACCAAAATTGGCAATCATACATGGTTTTGAAGGGATGTACAGAAGGCCATCCAGAATATATTCCGGTACTGGCACTGGTTTCAATAGTGATCATACTTAATTTTTCAAGCAGTTTCGAGATGTTTACTAGATTGACAGAGATTTTTATAAATTTACAGATTTTTAAAGGTAAGAAGAGACTCTTTTATGATTATCAAGTCTGACCTCCCGAATAACAGAATTTGTGGAACTGCATCCAGTTATTCCTGCATCAACTTCTATTTGAGCTATATCAAGTATATCTTTTAGAAAGGTATCCAGTTTTGATTTGCTCTCCGTGTAACTGGGAAAGTATTTCAGAAGGGTAACCATTTTTAAGGGTGCCTGACATCAAGACTTTTCTTGCTTTGACCTTGAATAGGCTTAAGGAATATCACAAGATTTACGATGACTATTAGATTCAAGCAACTTCTAAGCCATATCTGCTTAACTACTTTTGCTATGGGAGCTTTTTATTTTAGTGAAATTTTATGCAAAAGAGCATTTTACAGAAACTGATTTAGTGCTCTCAATGCATTTTTTATATAAGAACTTAATTAAAAAAGCTTTTCATACTAACAAATATTGCCCCAAACAGAGACTACATTTAATAAATATGCTTATTATTTTCTTTAATGAAAGCAATGTTTAAAGACTGTAAGTAATCCCATTACACTGCACTCCAGTTGTACAATCCTGTTTGTCTAACTCTTCTGCAAACAGGCAGCTACATCAGCTAAGTTTTCTATTATGTATATTAAGGCCTTCCAAAACCACCTCCATTATTACACATAGCGTGTTTGGCTCGATCAGTAAAGATGTTGTAATTAGGAAAGAATCAAATGCATTTTCAAGTCCAAGATAATTACAAGAAAAGTTAATTATGTCAATTAAAATAATCTTTCCTCCACTCAGCTGATATAACCCATTTCTCTAGAGACTCCACGGGCCAAATTCTGATCTTTGTTATAGCACCATAACTCCATTTAAATTAGCATAACTGAGGGTATATCTGCACTGCAATGTAAGCCCAGGGTTAGAAAACAGGCTCAGAGCTAACGCTCCCCTCCCACTTCTGTCTAAGAGAAACTGAGCAAATCCAGAGCTCAGACCAAAAGATCTCAGCAACCCGAGGGATGGAGCATTCGAGCACAAGTCAAGCCAGGGCCAGGGTTCAAACCTTATCGTTCTGAAGCACAGACATGACCCCCCCTGGAATTGTGCTCGAGGAATCCACAAAAAGTCTCCCACAATCCCATCAGGTGACTGTTTTTGTCCTCTAGATAGTCAAGTTTGGTGGACATTCAAGTTTTCCTATATTGTACCATGGACAAAGGGCTAGAAAGGTCACATTTTGGGAAGGCGCTTGGAAGTCTGGGATATGGGTGGGTTGACTCAGCTTGAATAATGCAGTGCAAACGCTGGAGTTCCAGGGTTGAACAATTCCTAACCTGGTGTTTAGACACTCAAGCCCTATGTTAAACCTAGGGTCGGTTAACTCTACTTCTAGTAACTCTGGGCTTACATTGCAGTGTGGACCTACCCACAAGGTACGGATGCGTTTAATCTTGAAGGTGTGATTCCTAGCTTACATACATTACCTATGCTCAAGCTAGTGCCTAAAAATAGCAATATATCTCTGGGGACCTGGCAGCTGCTTGAGCAAACCAACCCACATACAGTTCTGCTTTACCCCCTGGGTACAAACTCCCGTAATAGCCTGAGCCACCTCAGACATACTGCTATGTATATATGCTAACTTGAGCACAGCTAGTGGGGCTATATCTATGGGAGTTGGGAAACAAACCTCCTAGCTCAAATGTAGATGTACATTCAGATCAGAATTGTGACTAATGTGTTTGGTATAGAGTCAAACTTAGCTTTAAAAAGCAACCGAGAAACAGTTGAACATGTTGCATTCCCAGATTTCACCAAAAGCTAGAAAGACATCATTAAAATATTATCTCCTGTGGTGAGGAGCTCTACAACAAAAGAGAAAACAACATTTAATAAACTTCATTGCTTTCTATGATTCACATCTCGTTAGAAACCTGACAATTTGCTCTCACGACACTGTTAGCTTTCATTGCCATATGATAAAAGCGTATTGCAGTTCATAAAACAATTACAAAATTGAGATGAAAATATTTCTCATTCTAGACTTCTAATTTTTCTGATCCTTCCCTCACTCCTTCCCCAGTTGGTGCCTGATACTTGGTACCTTCACTGACACTAGAGCTGGGATCACTGCCAAAAATGTTTACTTTAATTTTATCTCCAGTCCAGAATTTAATTCTCTTAGTCTTTATTAAATCGGTTAAAATCTAAATCTTTATTATTAATTTAAGAGAAACAAGACAACACCTTGTAAAACATTTATGCAGCAATAAATGAAGAGCCCACTTTCCAGTGATCATATGGCATGTCTAATTTACTCCACATCTAAATATTTAATTGCTAATTTTAGCTAAACTAAAAGGTGCTCTGCTGAAATTAAACCCTTTTCTGGACGATGAAAGGCTTAATTCTATTGTATGCAGGGACGGACAATTTCTAAGAGGAGCAATAGGAAACACTGTCCTATTTGAAGGCTTTTCCTTATCAGTAATGCGAAGGCTCACGTACTTTGCAACAGGCTGTATCAATCGTGTGATTTGGTCTTCTATTCACTGATATCAAAATTCCCCAGAGTACTTTTAATACAGAGAGGTTTGAAACACCATTCTAAATTACTAAACAAGATAATGCATGTCATGTTAGGACAACAGAAAAGTGAAAGCTGTCAAGAAAAGGTTTAGGCTGAGGGTAGGTATGCTCTTCGCAGAAGACTACATTAGTGTGAACTCGGAACCTTCAATATCGCTCCCACAGTCCAGCACTTTATTGCAAATGGCTATTTGTACCCAATTAGTCCAAACTGGCAAGGCAGAGAGGTATTCTGGAGAAGGAGTATATCCTGCACTTGAAGCATATTTTCCCCTTCCCATCTCTAATTAGGATAATCTTATATTTCAACTGGCAGGTTTTTCATTTAGGCATTCTGACACACTGTTTATGGTGCTAATGTAAAGCACCTAACCTCAGTGCACAAGTCACTTTGGAAAATGGCACTTACACTGTGAACATTTTACTCCCTAGTAAGAGCATCTCTCCAAATTTTGAACAGCTTGAACAAACAATAACATGTCACTTAATAGGTATCACATTTAGAAGATTTTTTTCCTCTTCATAGAATAAGCCGAATGCCACAGAACTTGTGCGGCATGAAGCAAGTCAGGCAAAAGAGGTAGCAGTAAAAGGCACAATTGGCTTAAAATTACTAGGTGCATATACTCTGTGTAGAAAAGAAAATATCAATAAAACAGTAGTTAGATATTTATTTTTAAGTCCAGCCTTTCTTGGAGGTTTCAGTGACCTTGGTAGGGGGATCTGGGGAGAGGATGGAGAAAGAAATTCTGTATGTCTGACCAGAGAAAAGACAGACAAAGAAAACAAGTAAAAAATATAATCTGAACATTAAGAAACTATAGTCCTCTGATGATACTATCATCTCATGAGAAAGAGTGGAAGCCCTACATCAATTTCTAACAGCAAACTAGAAAACATCCATGCATAGCAGGGGGGGGGAAAAGTACTCACAGAGACCAGATAAAACTTATCCATCATAATTCCTGCCCTTCTTGAACGATTTCACTAAAGTATAGTGGAAAGCATAAAGCACTTTCCCTTACCATCAAACTTGTGTGTTATTTCTGTAAGTTAATATTTGTTGAGACCCCACTAATATGAAAAAGAAAGAAATCTAGTCCCTGCTCCCAAGAAACTTACAATCCAGAAAGATAATACAGTACAGATCAAAATATTAGCACAAATTTTAGCCTCTAAATTCTAATATGTCTTTCTTAGCCTATCTCAGGGTAATTGTTTTAAGCAGATCTTGCATGGTGTTAGAGACATTGACTATTTTGATCTGATTTCAAGGATTTCAAGAAGCAACTGGAAATAGTCCTCCTCCCCTCTCCCTTTTTACAGGGGTTCTCTGTTTTCCATTGCATAGTTGTTATCCTAAAGATGTGACTTTGCACCCATCACTGT
Organism: Pelusios castaneus; assembly: GCA_007922175.1. Lineage (NCBI taxonomy): Eukaryota > Metazoa > Chordata > Testudines > Pelomedusidae > Pelusios > Pelusios castaneus. The sequence goes on from ML685818.1 coordinate 7,867,747, forward strand.
CAAGGCAGTAGTGTTTCAAAATAAAATATTTTACAAATGGGAACCCTGACTCTGAGACCAGGGTCTTTCATTAATTTATGTTCAAGCTAGGGTGTTGCATAAAAACAGCTAAATTCTATCTTTTGGGGGGGGGGGGGGGGGGGGAATTGGTCGACATTCATGTATCCATAATGTAGGAGAATCAGTGAATGAAGAGTAGATTGCCATGTAATGGCTAGCTGGAGAGCCGGTACTACAGTTTAGAACTTAACCCATGCAAGTCAGCTGTTGAAATCCAGCACAGGTTGACAATGACAGTTATTGCATTGGTGTTCTAGGTTAAAAAAAAGAGTATGGTCATATACCAGTTAACGTTGCAGAGATGTCCACTTTACACAATGAATACCTAATGTAGCATTAGTTGATACCCTCATTGGTAATCTCAGAAAAGGAGCTAAAGCCTATGTATGAGTTGGAGACTACTGTCTCTATACCCAGAGGTGATCACTCCAGAACAGTGTTGAGACACAAAGAACTGAGATGAAGCTAAGCTAACCTGTTTCTTTAGTTATGGGCAACCTGTGATCAAGAAGACAACTTCAGTCTGCAGAGGTTTCAAGCTAAAGTTTTACATGCATACTTAGGACTGGTCATCACTAGGAAATGTGGTAGGTTACCTTACGTTAGCTAAACCATAAGCTACCCTATAATGTTTATTTAGAACTGCTAATGTGTTAAACTATATCTGCCTTACCTTGACTAGGATTTTGGTTCATTTTAGTTCCCTCATGGCAATGAAAACACCTTCCCCACAAGTACAGATGCACCATTAAAAAAAAAAAAAAAACCCAACGTGCATGCATAATGATAAGAGTTACCTATAGGGAATCATTGAAATCACAATGCCTATGACTACACTTGTTAATTTAAGTCGACTTAACTAAGTCGACTTAGTGCATCTACACTTAAAAATAAAGTCGACTTAAAGGGGAACTTAAAAAGTCGACCGAGAACGTCCACACTGGATGCCTAGGTCGACTTCTAGGGGCTTAGGGGGACCTAGGGGAGGTCCACAGGGGCAGGGGGGCACCCCTTGCCCAATGCCAGGGGGCTCAGCCTTTGCCCCATTGTACCTAGGTACAATGGGGCAAAGGGGGACAGGGACCCTGGCAGGGCATAGGGGCAAGGTGGGCAGGGCTCTGCCCTGCTCTGTGGGGGGGCATGCCAGGCTCCCCCTGTCCCCGTCCCCCCGGCAGGGAGGGCATTGGTGTAGCCCTGGGGTAGCCCTAAGTCGACTTAAGCCTAGGGAGTCGACTTAAGCCTTAGGTCTAATTGAAAGGTGGTGTTATAAAGTCGACTTTATTTTCCTTAAGTCGACTTTATTTTCCTTAAGTCGACTTAAGCAAGCTGCTTAAGGTGACTTAAGGAAACTGTAGTGTAGACGCAGGGTAAATTAAGTCAACTTAAGCAAGCTTAACTCGACTTAATTTACCAGTGTAGACGCAGCCAATATGTCCAATTCTCATTTTCACCAAGCCATTCTTACACCACGCTGGCAGCACAAAGACACCTCAGATAGAAGTATATTTCATTTACGTCCACTTTATGGTCATATTACACTGTCAGGGTGATGTAAAAAGGCTTTGCAAATGAGCATCAGGCCCAATATAATTTAGAAACTACAGTTAGAATTCCATCAGTTTCTCAGAAGGCCTTGACTCCCTAGGAGAGTTTGTTTCTTGTCAATTTATTAACCCGATCTATATCTGCATACATGTTAGAGATGTATGTAATTCAGAACCCATGTCAAACGTATTATGCTATATTTTGCATTGCTTATTCAAGATACAGAAGAAGTAACTGAGGCCAAAGATATTCACACTTCTGCATTACTCAAGCCATTTTCATAATGGACTTGCAAATTGCAGAAATATGCGAAGAAAAAAGCAAGTTTCAATAAGTATGGGAAACATTTGAATTAAACATTATATTCACAATGCTACACATCGGAATTTAAGAGAATTTGATATAATTATAGACCAAGAAGGAAAAAATCCTATTACATTGCAAATACAGTTCACTGCACTATATTTAAGAAGGTTATAGCCACACAAAAATTTATAGAATACAAAGTGGAAATTATTTTTCCTCCTTTTAGAAAACACTCTTCTGTAGTTGGTGGTAATAAAGCTGGTTATTCATTAGAAATAGAGCCAGACTGATTCTATTCAAGTCAGAGCATGAGCACCCAAAGTAGTAATTAATTTAGGCACTGGTGTGGAAGTTGTTTTCCAAATGTCATCTTCTTTCTTTTTGTTTTATTTTTATGTGGCAGAGGTGAAAAGTTAAATGGAAAAATTACAGCTACTATTTCTGAAAAACTTTGTTAAGTCTTTAAAAGTGCCACAAAAGTCCTTGTTTATTTCTGAAAGTTTCACAGCACTAAGTTGTTTTACAAGGCATCAAGGTGTGATCACTTTGATTATAAATTAAACAGCACAGCTCTACATTATACACAAACCGGGCGAGGGTGCAGGGCTCGACAAAAATCCAGGCGCCAGGTCACCATGGCAACAGGGATTTGTAGCCCGGCTCCTAGCTCTGCAGTGGAGGAGCGCCCTCTGGTGACCAAAAGAACTGTTGGAATCTAGCTGGATGCCAATTTAGTCGAGCCCTCCCATTGCAAGGGTGTGCCAGTAATTGTTTAACAGAAACTTCTTCAGCCAATGAAGGAGAAATACTGTTTGACCTTAACAAGAATCCCCTCTATTTTTCCTTATTTGGGAGTTCAGTGGCCATGAAGGGGAGTGCCTTGCAGATGGAAACACAACAGTACATTGCAGGATCCTTCAGTGATGCATGCGCATGCACGCGCACGCATGCACACTTCTTCCAAAAAACAGCTAAATTTAGAAGGAGAATGAAGGACTGTGGGGAATTAACTTCAAGACTCAGGTGCATAATGAGCTATTCATGATTCACTCATGTATATCTGGAGGATTATTTGGATTCATTTTATTATTATGATTGTAACTCACGTCTTTCTAAGAGATGTCTCAAACTAGTATGCATTAGTCATCATGTACACACTGCCTTAAAACATTGATTCTGCCCAAAAAACTAAACCAAACCAAAAAACAACAAAAAAAAATAGTTGCCCATATAGATCTAAATTAAGTCTCAGTACAAGGGGAAAAAAGCCTTATATTTATGGGCAAAACCCCACCACACCCAGTCAACACTCAGACTTAATTAAAACCCCCCCCCCCCCCCCCCCCCCGCATGTCATTGTGCTAAAGCAAATGGCACAGTGATGATTGAACAGTGCAGTATTAACACCCTTTTCAAATGGAGAGTCAGGTGCACAAATCCTTTTGCTTGGAGAGGTGAGCATCTCCTCAAATCCCGACAACATAACGTATGCAAAGAAACTTTAAAAGGCTGTTCCAGTGGAATGTCCTAAAGGTGAGGTGAGTCGTTGGTATGGCAATTCTTCCTAGCGGTGACTCAAAATATTCACTCACAAGTTTGGTCCCTGGTCTGAGCTGGAAGGGAAAGGGAAACCTTTCTCAGGGCTTGTTGGAAATTAGATGGGATACCCTTCAGTGAAGAGATTTTAAAACAGGGAGGCAGATTTGTTACAACGATAAGATGCAACCTGATACAAGGTCAACTGCAACCAAGTAAAAAATGTATTTCGTCTGCAGCCCTAAGGAAATGAAATAACTTGGTGAGATCTGGTTTGACGGTATGAGGCAGAAAACATTCCCCATTCTAAAAGATTTTCTCCCCCATTTTGCATTAGGACAAACACAAGAACTTGCAAAATTTCTGACAAAAAAGAGAGAGAGAATTTAAAATAGCCTTTGTTAGGGAACTCACCCAGGATGTAGGAGACACAGGTTCAAATGCCTGATTTCAAATCACTGCTTTGAATGAGCCATATGCAACTCCTAACTACTAGCTGCTTTTGGATGGGGAGGAGGGAGGGTGCACAGGGGCATTTTAACAACCACTCAGGTACCCAACCTACTGCCAATTATTGGGATGTACTACCAATTATTCTGCTTGCTGCTTTTAGCCATTTTTTTTGCCTCTGTAGATGTAACTAGGCAAACCGGAGGGGAGGGGTGGAGTCAGACAGTGAAGTGGACTTGACTGTGTTCTCTCTTTCTGAATGTGCTGAGGCAGATGTCTGTGAAGAACAATAATTCTATTTATAGTTTAGGACTGCAGTTATGGGGAAATTATTACTAGACTTACAACTTAAGACTGCTTGGTTAATTTTTTTTTTAGCGACATCCCTTTGTAACTCCTTCTTTTGCCGAGTGATTGATTTGTTTGGTCAGCTATGTACCATTCTTTCCATTATCATGTTTCTATAACTTTTCAGGTACAAGAGGGAGGTAGCAAGTCTGAGTCAGCTGGATTGATCCATGGACAACTGAAAAGGTGCAGATGGAAGGACCGGCCACCTTGAAATATGTGACAATCGCCCAAAGTAAGAAACGAGAAGTAATTCTTCCGCTCTACTCCATCCTTGCAAGTAAGACATGAGAAGTAATTCTTCCGCTCTACTCCATTCTCATAAGGCCTCAAGTGGAGTATTGTGTCCAGTTCTGGGCACCACATTTCAGGAAAGATGTGGACAAATTGGAGAAAGTCCAGAGAAAAGAAACACAATGATTAATGGTCTGGAACACTTGACTGATGAGGGAAGATTGAAACAGCTGGGTTTGTTTCGTCTGGAAAAGAGGAGACAGAGGGGACACTGTAACAGTTTTCAAGTACCTGAAAGATTGTCATGAGTAGGAGGGAGAAAAATGTTCTTCTTCACCACCAATGATAAGACAAGAAGCAATGGGCTTAAATTATGGCAAGGGAAGTTTAGGTTGGACATTAGGAAAATAATTCCTAACTATCAGGGGCTATGTCTACACTGGCAAAGTTAAGTCAACTTTGTTAAGTCAATTTAACAAGATCGAATTTAAATCGACTTAAAGTCGACCTAAAGTTGACCTTGTTAAGTCGACATAACAGAGTGGGAATACTTTAAGTCAACTTAAGTCAACCTTGTTAAGTCGAATTAACAGCTTTAACTCAACTTAATAAGATCGATTTAGCACTAATCCCTATCCACACTGGCTTTAAGTCGACTTAAGAAGTCGACTTAAGGCTTAAGTCGACCTCAAAGGAGGTGTTATTAAGTCGACTTAAGTTCTTATTAAGTCAACTTAAGGAAGGGCTTAAGTCAACTTAATAAGAGTTGTGGCAAAGCCAGGCCAGATGGCTTTAGAAGGGTAATTGAAGGCAGGTTTGTCAGCCCTAGAATGCTGAAAGCACTATTCCCAGCAGGCAAAGGAGAAACAGCTGTGGGGCAATTAGGGACACCTGGGCCTTGTTAAGGGCTGTTCCTGGCCCAATAAAAAGCCCCACCTCCACCAGCTCAGGTGTGGGAGTTTAGAGGAGACTGGAGGAGAGGAAAAGAGAGGAAGCGAAGCGAAGTGAAGCGAAGCAGAGAGGAAGTGAAGCAGAGCCGAACAGAACAACACCAGAGCAACATCAGAAAAAGTTAGAGGAAGGGAAGGAGACTAGGCAAGGCCTGGGAGGCTTGCCTCGTCCACTGCAGCAGGGGCAGCAGAATACTTCCCTTCTACAAGGGCTGAGTCCAGGGCAGTGAAGCCACGGCCCTGACAGGGAGAAGTGGGCTTGCCAGGGAGTCTGACTTACCATAGGCCCTACTACGCCAGGGGATTGGACATTAGGTGACACAAGTTGGAGAGTACTCTGCCACACGGTCCAGTGTGGATGCAGCTTTGTTTAGGTCGACTTAAGCCTCCTTAAGTCGACCTAACTTGCCAGTGTAGACGCACCCAGGGTGATTAACCACTGGAATAAGTTGTCATCCCCCAATGCAGCCACAGTCATCAGAAAAACCTCATTTAAAGAGATTGGCTGCACATTTCCCCGTCTTGTTCGAAACTGGTTCAAAGATGACCACAGGTGACTTGGCAGATCAAAATCCAATGGACACATGGATGGGTCAGTGATGAGAGAGAGCAATTAATGACTGCCATCAATGACCACTCCCTGCACCAAGCAGATTCTACCATCATGTCTTGTGGTGGCATGAATTATCATAATATCTATAAGTTAGGTGAGTTGGTGGATGACTGAAGAGGGCTGCAGACAATGGCAGCTCACTATTCTAGTGGATCTAAGCCAACAACATGACAGAGACCTTTTCGCAGCAAACATGGGGTGCTGCTATGTTGCTAAGTATCAGTAGCCAGGACAACAGGATTGCCCATAAAGTCCCAGTAACAATATCCATAGGTTTGATAAGCTCTACATTGACCAGTCATGTGAGATGAGTGACATCAGACAGGAGCATGGGACTCTGCTGTCCTCCTCAAGTGGCTATGGTATATTAATGAGTAGAATATCAAAAGGGGACTCTCTTTGGTTTCTAGTTAACCAAGGTAGTACCGCAGAAGCGCTTATGTTGCTGGTTTGGTGAAGTTAATTATAGAATAAATAACCAGTTTTGGGGGACTGTCTGCCATATCTCTTGCAATCTGCCCTGAACGTGGCACCCCCAGTGTGGACCATCCCAGGCATACTGTCACAGGAGTAAATACTGGTATTACTGAATGTCGTTTCTCTCAAGTTAGCTAGCTGAAGAGCTGCTTGTCTTGGAAGATATATCACCCTAATATATATTACTATTGAGGCAAGCCACATTAAAAATAAAGACACAGGAGAGAAATCAAGATTATACATTCTGCCATGAAGAATCAGTTGATAAAAGTAATAGCACTGATGTAATATACTTAGACTTCTATAAAGCATTTGACTTGGTACCATGTGACATTCTGATTAAAAAACCTAGAAAGATATAAATTTAACATGGCACATGTTAAAGGGATTCAAAGCTGGATATCGGGTAAACCTCAAAAGGTAATTGTCAATGGGGAAATCGAGCTATGTTTCTAGTGAAGTCCTGCAGGGATCTGTTCTTGTCAGAGCAATACACAATGTTTGGTAAACTGAGTGCAAGAAAACAATATGTATTTTAATACAGCTAAATGTAAACACATACATCCAGGAACAAGGAATATAGGCCATCCTAGGAAGCAGTGCCTCTGAAAGAAAATTCAGGGAAGCAAAACTCTGACCAAAAGGGTTAATGCAATCTTTGGATACAGGAAGAGGGCAATCTCAACTAGATAGAGAGAGATTATTTTACCTCTTTGTTTGGCATTGATGTGATCCCTGCTGGAATACTGTGTCCAGTTCTGGTGCTCACAATTCAAGAAGGATGTTGATAAATTGGAGAGGGTTCCCAGCAGAGCCACAGGAATGATTAAAGGATTAGAAAACATGCCTTATAGTGATAGACTCAAGGAGCTCAATAAATTTAGCTTAACAAAGAGAAAGCTAAGGGGTGACTGGATTACAGTCTATCAGTACCTACATGGGGAACAAATATTTAATCACGGGCTTTTCAATCTAGCAGAGAAAGATAAATCACAAACCAATAATGGAAGCTGAAAGCAGACAAATTTAGAATGGGACTAAGACATTCATCTTTAAGCATGGGTAGTTAACCACTGGAACAATTTACCAAATATTGTAGTGGACCACTGTTAATTTTTAAATAAAGAATGCATATTAAGATAGTCTCTTGTTCAAAATGAATTATTTTGGAGGATGGGGCCTTTGTTATACAGGAAGTCAGAATATATAATCACAATGGTCCCTTCTGGCCTTGGAATCTATAAATCACTATTTAATCATACTATGGACTGTATTCTATAAACATTTCTGCCAGGGCATTTATAGAAAATTGCATTTATTATACATTCCAGCTTTGTCAGCCTTTATAAAAGAAATATTTTCTGTCTTTTTGTAAATACCTACCCATTTTATTTTCATAGCCAACCATTAACCTCCAACAAAGCAAAAGGACTGCCAGTACCAAATACATTATCATGCTTCAATATCAAGAGCCTGATTCAAATCCCATGGAAGTTAACTAACAGGCACTCTTTGCCCACAAATGCTTTTTATTGGGCCCCAAGTGCTTTACTTAAAACCATTCACTTCAATGTCAATGGGAATTCATAATATTTAGTGTCTGAACACACTTCTTTTTATTTATATTTCCACCTCTTACTAAGTAACTGTTATATTGAAACATTTAAAACCTGACGCTATCTGCATTTTATATATGCTTATAAGGAAAACTCTGCTTCTATTTTATGATATTAAAAAACATTCTCCTGAGGTGGCTCATATTGTGAACTACAGGAAAGTGGTTCTTAGAATTGTGAAGGTAGTAAATAAGAGCACTTTCAACATAAGAAAAACATTAAAGACAAGTCATTCAAAACAAAATGTACTTTTTTCTTTACTCTTTTATGAAAGTTCATCAATTTATGCATAGAACTGAGTGAATAATTGATTTTTTTTGTTTGATAGCTAAACTGAAAAGTCAGAAAAAAAATTGATTAGTTTCTAATGAATTGATTCTTTTGTTTGTTTTGTGTTTTTGTTTTTTTCTCACCAAAATGAAAACCCCCATAAATTTAGATTAGGTCCATTTGAAATAACATTTCAATTCCCACTGTCAATTAGTATTAGATTTCATTTAAAAATGTTATTTCGAATCAGTGTTTGGATTTGAAATTGTCATTTTGAAATGAAATTTTTCATTTAGAAACTGTGGAAATGAAATGTTTCAACATTTAAGACTCTGTGGATTTTTTTTTTTTTTCACGTTTAGTTTTTGTTCATCCAAAACTATACACTGAAATTACCCAAACACTTCCGGTGTCCCAAAGTTTGCATTTTTCTTCACATTTACTGTTAACTGAAAAGATTTCATTGTGATATAATTGCTATAAAAAAGCTGCCCCACAGTAATTTGCTTTTAAAACATGAAACCCATTGATCTAATATGACATAATCAAAATACATTCCATTTCAATCTGTGTTGATTTTTATATTTCTTTCCTCAGATGAAATTGATTAATTGCTTACCTACCTTTCTGCACCACTTCCAGTCATTTACCATACTTATTTTTACAGCTTAATCACATGAAGTTAACATCTCTTGATTTTTGCTTGATTGCAGTTTAATGAGAAAAATTCAAACTATCAATCAAAAAGCCTGTCTACATGGAGGGGTAACAGGCTCTATAGAGTGAGGGGGTGATTTCTAAAGTGCATATTCATTAATTGGTCTGTGCTTGTGCACATTAGAGGGTCCTTACTGCGCTTTATGTAGTGCTGTTTCAGACAGAAGTATTTAAAAACACATCAGCAAGGTCTATACAGTACACCCGCAAAGTACTTTACCACCTTTAACTATACAAGTCTCACAGGTAAATCCAATTGTCTTAAGTAGCCTTTTCTCAATATTGGTAGTCTTCACTACCTTTTGTATGAAACTACTTCATAGTAGCATTAGCAGTAATATTGCAGAGTTAAGAAGTCCCAGTCAGAATTGTGTCCCCACTATGCAAGGTGCCATATACACACACACTCACCCCATGTCCAAAGGAGTTCACAATCTAAGAAATACAATAAAATATCAAAATTTTGAAAAATTCTTATCTTTAAGGCAAAACTGGAACATTTTAAGGGCAACTAGTAGAGATAAACAAGGACTATCCCCTTTTTTACTTACAGGGAAACTGAGGTTCAGAGAGGCTAAGCCTGACATCTGAAATTTATGGCAGAGCCAAGTGTAAAGCCTAATTCTCCCAGTTTTTAGTCCCTAGACTAAACCTATAAATAATTCATTCTTTTCTGCATGTATTTGCTTTTAAAAGCTATGTTTTTAGGTTATTATATTCAACAGTCCATTACTGAAAGCACAGCTAATTTAAATCATGCCCACACAGCAAAATATCAACCCTGTTTTCAGGTACAAATATTTGAACAAGGTTAAAAAAGCCAATGATTATATTGATTATTCCACTGAGCAGTACCAATAACAAACATTACAAAAAGTCAGGTGCTATTTTTCATTTACTTATTATTTGAAACTATCATTGACAATATGTTCCTGCTACCAAATTACTGGACTGCAGATGTCAGTGTTCATCAGTTTCCGATCACCACTAATACTCAAGAGGGAAACCTATGTGGCATAGTAGGACATGGATTTCGTCCTGCCACTGGTACATCAGGGTGATTTATGAAAGGAGTTCTAAGACACTGTAAGCACTGCAGAAAGAAAGAAAGAAAGAAAGAAAGAAAGAAAGAAAGAAAGAAAGAAAGAAAGAAGCACAAACGTGTGGTTCTAAATATTAGTTCTTATGACATTCCACTAGACGACAATTTACTATTACAGTATTGGACCAAGATCATGCAAGCATTTCCCCTCAAAGCTCTCGATAACAGCTCTGAAACATGAATAGCACTGAACAGAGTGGTGGATTGCAAATGTCTGATGGAAGTTCAATAGAACTGAATAGGTATTAACTCAACAGGTTTCTACAAAAGCTATTCTACAAATAACTAAAGACTTTTATAGGCAATGATACATTTACTATATTTTAATATTCTTTTAAACTATGCTATACAATTCTATAATTGTCTATTAAATTCTATTGTACTTCAATAAGGTTTTTTAAAAAAAAAACATGTATATACACTTGTTTTATATAATGCATTCTAGACCAGCTTTAAAACTTTCATGTGTTTCTGTCCAATGAATATTTAATCCCTCAGGTGCCATTTTGGGGTGGGGAAGGCTGAAGACTCCCATAGAAGGAGGTGGTTAAGCCTTAAGTGTTGGGGTGCCCTCCCCATCTATCTACCACACACAAAGAGTGTATGCATGCACAGAAGTTTATTTGGTACCACACATAGTTGCAAAAATGAAATCAACAAAAACAAATTGAATAAATCTTGCATTAAGCCAATGGAATTTGAGAGCACTCCTATAAGAATGGGTAAAAAACTATCATGTTTTAATTAATTAAGATGATCTTTGGATAATTTTCAAGGACGTGGATGTTTAAGGTACAATCTGTCGGAGTTTTGATGCTATGCGTTTTTCACCACTTGGAACCTTGAAAAAAGAGAGTCTTGGAAAGTCTCTCTCCCCATTGCCATAAAAACAGTTGTTTATTTTCTGTTATCACTTGTTCCAGGTAAAGGGCATCTTCAGATACTAATGAATTTAGATGAAGGAGTAACTGTGTGCTGGGTTGCTGACTGTATCACAAAGAAATATCAAAGAAATAATAAAGCAGCCTCTTTATGAATCCTTTTGCTACATCAAAGATAGAAGAAGGCAAGGGAGTCATCAGTCAGAAGTAATGAAGACAACTTTACAGCTTTATAGTTCAATCTGTTTTCCCCAGCCTACTGCTCAGGGTTCCATATTTGGTGAAAATGTCCCATTTTAAAAATGGTATCTCTCATTTTCTTAATTCAACACAAATATAGATTATAGAGCTTATAAATAAATATCTTCTATAAATCAAAATGGAAGACTTATCCCCAGTGCTCTTAACTGTAAATTCTAACATATTAAGTTTTGTTCTTCAGGGAAAGATGACAGAGGTATGAAGACTTACAGAAAACAGCTGCTTAAGCAGTTACATATTTTATAAAAATGGTCTTATGACATGTAAAATCAGGGTAAAATAATGCTAGAAATCAATGACTAATGGATAAGATTTTAGCCATTTATATTTAATATAGCTACTTCCCTTTTAAATAGGAGGAATCAAAGCTGCAATACAGCATTTCAACAAGTACCATGAAATACAATCCCCAACCATTTTAACACTTACCATATTAAATTTTGATTGGTGCCATATTTTAGATAAAAATATGCAAGCAGCAAAAACCAATGGTTGTTTCAGAATCCAGTTCTATAGTCATAAAAATAATGCAGCACAGCAACAAGTTTGCTGGGGTGTTCCCTGAACATGCAAGATACCAGATGCACAGTTGTTTATTTTGCAAAAGGAAAGGGCCATAAATACTTGGGAAATGATTACCTCTTGAGCATTTAAACAAACTGACAAGCAAAGAAACATGAATCAAGAATGTTTGCATGAAACCACATAAATAGTGATAGGTCATTTTCAGTGTATTAAAAAACCTACTCAGATATACTACAGTTATGCAGCAGGCAGCTTACAAGAGAGGTAAGGCTAATATTCCCACCAAGAACATACCTTCTCTATTTTTGCTTTCCGGGCATTATGCACAAACCTGCGTCCCAGCTTCTTGGCATACCAAATAGAGGCAAACATTGTAGTGATCAGATTTCAGTCTGGATATGCAGCACAATAAAACTTCCACCAGCTCTCAAATACAAGTCTAATGATGGTAAATGCCTCACTACTATGCTCTTGCTTTCTCAGGTCCAGTCATAGTGGTTTCTGAAAAAGCCTGTATAGCCAGTCTGCAGGTGTATTTACATACTGCCAGCAGGAGGTCCAGGGTGAGGCATCTTTGCATCCAGCTCACATCCCGTCTGCTAAGTGCTTGTCTGCAGTTCCGTAGCACTGTCACCACAAACTACATGTGTGTCAGTATGAAAGGAAGCTGCAGTAAACTAGTGTAGCAGACAGCTCACCTCCTTCTTGTGTTCTGAAATTTAACTCTTTGATTCTTTTTCATTTGCTAATATGCAATGACAGGGACAATAGTTTAAATGCAAGATACACAGGTAAATCAAATGGGGAAGTACTGAGAGAATAGGATGTATGATTCCTGTTAGGTGAAGGAACAGGTGTTTTACATGGCCAAATGCAATTAAAATGGGAAAGCGAAATGAGTGAATTAATTCGCTGATAACACTGCTGTTAACCCTTGTTATACCTGCACAGATGCATATATTCTCAGATTGTTCAACTGACAAGTGAAAAAACATCACAGCCATTCAATTCATTTGTGGATACCAAACATAGCTTTAAGAGGTGTAAGACTCACTTGAGGATCTTTGCTGTATTTCTGAACTCATTCATTATGAAACAAGAAACTGACAGTCTTAAATTTCCTCTTTAAATTCTGCCTCACAAAGCTTTGTTTGCTCCTCTTCCTTTAATCACTAGTCATTTTACATGGGAGCAGTGAAATGCTTATGAATGCTTGTTTTTACAATGAAGCTGCTTCCCTTTTGCCATATATCTTGGCTTTAACCCTTCCAATCACTATGCTCTTAAACTCTCTTTTAAGCATTAGGCAGAATATCCTTTTTGGCTGCAGATTTAAGAGTAATAACCAGATGTTCCTCCCAGCCAACAGCAGTATTGAAGCCATAAACCCGCAGGGTTTTCAGCAAGGTTTCACATTTGCAGTTGATTAGCATCATAGGGCAAATCCTGGCCACTCCCCATCCTCCCAAGATTAAAGAGTAACAAAACCAGTGCTTTTCCATCATGCAGAAGCAGGATTTGTGGAGTTTGCATGCAGGAGTTTCTACTGCCTGCCATGAGTGTTGAGGTAAGTAGCTGTACATGACCAATATGCCACTACTACATGGATCACAAGGAGTCCTGTGGCACTTTTAAAGACTAACCAATTTATTTATCACACGAGTTTTCGTGGGAGAAAATCCCACTTCGTCAGATGCTTGAAGATGGAGAACGAAGTGAGATTTTCTCCCATGGAAGCTCATGAGATAAATAAATTGGTTAGTCTTTAAAAGTGCCACAGGACTCCATTTGTTTTGTTGAACTACGCGGACAGGAATGGATCCCATAGTTACTCACTCCTTGGAATGAAGGCACATAAGGACTGAGAAAGCTGCTACTGCCTCATAGCTTCAATTAAATGGATCTAGTAAGGCTTCAGGGCCAAGAGTTTGGGAAGGAAAGGATTCCTCCCCACTTTAAGACATGCACACAAGCCCAGCCACACGAGCCACATATTGGTGTCCAAGATTTGAGCATGTGGCTTGTCAAAAAACATCCACCCAAAACAGAGTGCCAGCCTCCTAGATGACTTTGGGTAAGTCCTTTCAAGTCTCTGTGCCTCAGTTTTCTCATCTGTAAGATGGAAACAGTGATACTGAATTCCTTTTTAAAGTGCTCTGAGACCTAAAGGGGACAAGGCTTGCGGAATCTCCAACATTGGAAGTTTTTAAGAGAAGCTTGGACAAACACCTGTCAGGAATGGCTTAAGATGGTACTTGGTCCTGCCATGAGTGCAGGGGCTGGACTTGACCACTCATGGCCCCTTCCAGTTTCTATGGCTATGTCTACACTGGCAAGTTAGTTTGAATTAAGGAAGCTTAATTCGAACTAACTAAAGCCATGGCTACACTAGGCTTTAATTAGTTCAAATTAAGGGCTTCCTTAATTCGAACTAATAAATTTGAATATGCTATTCGAATTAACCAATGTGGCCATGTTAGTTTGAACTAATTGCTTAGTTCAAACTAACCGGCCCGTTGAACTCAATGCAATTCGCTAATTTGAACTAAGCAAGTGCCATTCATGGCACTTGCTTAGTTCGAACTAATTTTTTCTAGTTTTTTCTAATTTTTCTAATTCGAATTAACTTTAGTAAGTGTAGACATAGCCTAGGATTCTACAGGTGACAAGGGTTACGTAAGAACAAGTTCTTATTGTTTCAATAGGATTTTTTTTGACAAAATGGAAATTTTCATACAAAACCTGCTTTTGTCAAAATTTTTCAGGTTTCTTTTCTTTATTTTTTTAAAATGAAAATTTTAAAAATTCTAACTAAAATTTTAGTATCTGGTGAAATCTTTGGGAAACATTTTTAATTATAATTATTGCCAGTCAGTTGTAACTAAATTAATTAATAACTAGTTAATCCTGTGAGTCATAACAGTGTAAGACAGGTCATCAGGAAGGGGCAATATCTGGAAGATCTGCAGTGAGGATATTGAAAGAAAGTCACCAGTCCCATCTCACCTTCCCCTACCCGTCCATGCAACTTTAAAGAGTGGGTAGTTGAGTCTCCAAGATGCAAAGACTGAGTACATCAACTCATAACTGGATTGTGTTTCACAGGACTCTTTGACATCCCAGCCAGACTAAAACAAAAGTCACCCAGCTTCAAGGGGTATGATTTGCAAGATAAATCACCCTCAAAAGGAGCATTAACCTTTATTAAAAGAATGATATCCCTGAAGATTCAGCAGAAAACTGAAGACCTCACATTTAAAATGAATAGATGCAGAACAGAAAAATAGAAGGATGAAAGAGTAATATCAATGCTGCTTTTTAACCAACACTAGAAATTTTAATGCAATAATATAATCCTACTTGAATAGATGCACACACACACTGGAACATTCTCCTCCAAGTTTTAGATACAAAAAAAGGTATTCTTTGAAATTACTTCAGTACTATTCCATGTGAATGTATTTCTTGGTCTTATTTTTCTTTGAGAAACAGAAAAAAGCAACTACTTATGTAGAATTTACAGCTTTCTTCATCTGTATGCTCAGCTGCAGAAGAAGATTTGGCAGAGGAAATACAAATTTTACCACTGGTATCACAGTAGTAGTATTACTGATTTGTTAATCACAAAAATATGAAGTATACAAAAGCCAGATTGCAGCCCCATTAAAAGGAAAAGAAAATTGTTCTCTTAATGGAAGAAAAGGGTTAAAAAAGACAGTATTAGGAAGTTTGTTTCTTTCTCCCAACCAAAAAGTTACAGGCAAAGGATGGCAAGAAATGTAAGAATTATAAATGTATTTCTAAAACTCAAAACCCACACGAATCCCAAATATACACTGAAGAAATAGTCAGATTATAACACATTTAATTACAGTTCCTTCATAAACTAAGCATTCACAAATAGGCAAAAGGGGGTTTAATTGGATTTGTACCTCCTGATTTTTTTAATTTTATTTTAATTTTATTTTGTAAATATATCAAAGTCTTGTTTTCCAGAGATGTTAAAAGTGTTCTGATTTAGAAAATTGGAGCTCGCAGCTGTCGTTTGCTCACAGGAGGAATAAATACTATAGGTTGATCAGTGAAGTGCTATGTTCAAGGATGTGAATGTGATTGTGTAAGACTACAATTGCCAATAGGAGGTAATCAGTTAAGAGCGAATTTTACAAGAAGCTTCTTGCTGGGAATGAGTGGGTGCTTTCAATCAAATGTTCAGATCTTTACCATATATTAAATAAGATTCTCAGGATGATGTGAGCAGAGTTAGTCTGTAGACAAATCTGCAGGTCCACAAACAGAAAATGAAATGTTTGATTGCTGCCTCTATAAAATCCTATTATTCTCATGACATCACCTATAGTATTAATGGAAATGGCAAGTGATGCTCAAAATACTGAAACAGACAATTATTTCAAACACCTTGCTATTTGTTGATATACTCTGTATGTCGTTTTGACTGACAGCCTATTTCTTTTTATTATTAATAGTGTCTTTGTACTTAAACAGCACATACAAAGCAATGCAGGGTCGCTTCAGACGGGGCATTAATCTTCACTTGTTAAGGGATGCACAAGTGGTAGCGTCATCCCCTTAGTGGTGAAGATAGATGTCATCTCTAGGGTAAGCCAGTGCATGTGAGGTGTATAAAATAGCTTCTTGAGCTCCTACCAGTGTGCGTGTTTGAATAGACACATACAATAAACAAAGTGTATATACATGACATATGAAGCATGTAATTAAATATATAGTTCAGCCATAGAATAAAGTAATTTCTATAATAATATTAAAACAGCCATATTAGGAATAGGTTAGGCAGTTAGGGGCTGGAGTGATGTGAATATCTGCTACTCCAGATGAAGCTTAAAGTCCCATTCACGAGTTAAGGAGATACAGTTAGGGCTAATATAGTAACCCAGCCCCAGGTTTATAAATTCACATTGGACAGAGCAGAGGGTGGCGAGAATGGGAAGAAATCAAGTTACCCAGTCTCCCTTGAAACGAGGTTTTAAAAATGCATCGGACTGACTATATTCAGCCATCAGTTTGCTCTCCTTGAGAAAGCCACTGTCCTAGCTGATCATCTCATACAGCAACATCATGTTGTGAAAGGCTACTGAAAGCTGTAGCAGTCAGTAAACACATCTAGAAGTGCTATGAACCTCAACTTGCATCACTTATTTTGGGAGCCCAGATCTTAGATGCTCAGCTCACCCAAAGGCCAATGTAGACAGCCGCTCTGGTGTCACTGCTTTCTATATAAAAGGTTCTCACAGGAGGACCCCTTCTCCTCTCAATTATAAACAGCATTTTTTCCTAGGCATGCCCAAAGTGAGTATGCCTGTCTCAGCAAATACTAAAGCCCACTCGGCCTCATCTGTAAAGATTCTAAATTCCTCATGATCGGGAAGATTGAGCAATGATTAAATACTTCGCACATCTATAAAGTCTTTCATTAGAGGAGCTTAAAATGTTCATAAACAAATTAAACTTTTTCATTGTGAGATTGGTATTTTATAGACGGGGAAACCGAAGTGAATAGAGGTTAAATGAATCACTATGGGTGATGTAGCAAGTCCCTGCCAGAGTAGGGAATAGAGCCCAGGAGTTCTGATTTATAGTCGCTTGTGCTAACAAAAATGAAAGAGAAGTTAAAAGCTGTTGAAAGGAAGATTGGGGCAAGAAAATGATCAGGAATAAAGATGAAAAGATGGATGCTGAGGAAGGCAGTGGCTCATATTTTCTCTCTTCCCCTTCCCTTCCACCTGGGTTTTAACTTTTATAGCCCTTCTTTTGCACCCAGTCCCTTTGGTCTAGAATTCTCCTTCTAAAACTCAACTTCAACAAAGGGTCATCCCTGGCGCTAATGTAACCTTAAATTATGGCCTGCTACTAAGAACCAGGAAAGTTTCAAACTTAACCAGTTCTCTCATCTTTTCTCTTTTATTTTGTTAAGCTCTGGAGTGGAGACGGACTTAACTATGGTACTTAATTCTCATTTTAGAAATTGATTTTCCACTCTAATTCCTGCTGGTGCTTGGGAAACTCTAATGTTCCACACAATTAATTTTGCAAACTTTAGCACCGTAAAAAAACCCCCAAACCTGGCAATGCCTGTTTTACTCTTACCTTTGTCTATAGTTCAGCATAAATGAATAACCAGAGGTGTGGCAGGGAATAAAATATTTGGAAGGGCACCGTTTTTGGAGGGGCATGTTCTATACAGCCATCATTACAGCTTGCCACTCCCCATTCCTCAGTCCCTGGCCCTGCGAATAACTTCAAAGATTTCTAACAGAGAAACTTGTCAAAATTTCTTTCAGCAGTTCAAGTTAACAGTACAAAATTGAAGTGGCACTAAAGAACCCTAATTTACCATTGAACTGCTTGTGATCGTGCAACAAATGAAAGTGAGGCACATACTGTTAACATCAAACTTGTATGGCAAAATAATAAATACAATAAAAAAACCTCATACACTTCATCAATGAGGAGGGAAAGCGAGAAAAAAATAAACCACATGTGACAAATGCTAGTTATGTATGTTGCTAGCGCACTTCTTGGTGACTAATGCCATGTCTGAAACTGAACAGAATGCAAATTATTTCACTAAGAAGAGGCTCGTGCACTTACCATCTACGTATTTATGTCAGGTACTTGTATGGTGCCCATCACTGTGATATCAGAATGGTTCACAATCTTTCACATCTTTCTCCTTACAACAACCCTGTGAGCTAAGGCAGTGCTCCCATATTTCCATTTTCCACAAGTGGAGAACAGGGGCACAGACAATATGTCTACACAGCAGCTTGGAGGTGTAACACCCAGCATGGATCATTACATGCGTTAGCTCAGCTCAAGGCAGTGCCATAAACAGTAATGTGGCCATAGCAGCACGGATGACAGTTTGGGCTAGCCACCTGAATATGTCAGGCAGGACCTACACAGGCATCTAGCTAGTACCTGCATATCAACCCACTCTGGATATTACACCTCCCAGCTGCTGCCTAGACATACCCAGAAAGGCTAAGTGACTTGCCTAAGGTCACACAAAAGAAGTCTGCAGTGGAGCAGGTAAATGAATCCAGGTTGTCTGAGTTCTAAACTAGGTTCTTAATCACTGGACTTTCTTTCGCTCTATTATCTACCAAGAAAACAGCAAGCTGAACAATCTCTGATGAGCTCTAAGTCAGGCTGTCAGTCGGAAAGTAAAGGCACTTGTGGAGACTCTGATCAAATCAGTGGAACAGAGGGCAGTTAGCTTGGTTGCTATAAATATCAGTTTGTACCTGTTTATCAAGCCACTTCCTCACCTCATGGAAACCCTTCCTACAAAAGCTGTAACTATATTGCATACAATTCTGCTCTGTCATCCGTGTGAAGTCCATTTACAGAATCACTGAGATGTTTACCTCTTGCACTAAGAAAGCGTATGAACTCTTCATAAGTTCCAAAGAGGTAGCTGTGTGAGTCTAGTTCAGAAAAACAAGCAAGGAGTCCAGTGGCACTTTTAAGGACTAACAAATGTATTTATCACATGAGCTTTCGTGGGAGAAAAATCCCACTTCGTCAGATGCTTTGAAGATGGGGAACTTAAAACCTGGGAGGAAATAAATGCAGGGAAGTGTAAGACATAGGATCAGGTCAGACTGTTACAGCAAATCAATGCAGTAGTTTAGATTCAAACAGTAGGGAACAGTATATAGAGGAAGGTGAGGTCAAATCACTTGTTGTAATGAGAAAAAAATGCATAGTCCTTATTTAACCCTGAAGCAACAGGGTCAAATTTGCATATGAGTTCTAACTCTGCAGTTTCTCTCTGAAGCTTCCATTTGTTATCCATTTAATTGAAAACAGCTATTACCAAGTCATCAATGGAGTGAGCAGGGAGATTGAAGTGTTTCTCTTGTCCCTCACCATTTCCCTCATCCTTTTGAGGTTGCTGTATTATTTGTGTAGTTATATTGTAACATCTTTGGGGTGGGATTAGTTCAGCAAACTTTGGGGCACTTAATTGAAAAAGAATAAACGAACAACATTGCTGGAGTGAATAGAATTGGGGCAAAAACAAAAAGGATCTTACAAAAGTGAGAGATTAAAAGAGAGAAGTCTACTTGCTACCTCTACTTTTCATGCATTACTTTTGAGCACAGATTCCTTTAGACAAACAGTAAACACAACAAAAATATTTAAGGATTGATCTTGTATTTTACTTCCTATGAGCAGAAATATAAAATGATTCTTGACCATTCTGGAATCATCTCATCAGCATGTTGACAGGTTTCAGTGGGATAGCCGTGTTAGTCTTCATTTTTGCTGAAAACAGAGTTGTCCTCTGGCACCTTAGAGACTAAGAAAAAAAGGGGTTTTTTGGTCTGGCTACGTGGACTCTCCTCAAGCCCTTCACTACCAGCACTCCTAGGTAACTTCGAGATACCACTGAATTACTGAGAAAACTATAATCCATTGGTGATCTTCTGGAAAACACCATCCAGGCCACTATGGATTTAAAAGGCCTCTACACCAACAACCCCCACACAGATGGACTACAAATCACCAAGAACAATATCCCCGATATTATCATGGCACACGTGGTAGCTGAAGTTCATGATTTTGTCCTCACATACAACCATTTCAGATTTGGAGATGGTTTATATCTTCAAGTCAGTGGCACCACTATGGATACCAGCATGGCCGAACAGTATGTCGACATTTTTAGGGCTGTCTTAGAACAACGTTTCTTCAACTCTCACCCCCAAGTGCCCCTCCTCCACCTAAGCGACACTGATGACATTTTCATCATCTGGACCCACAGGAAGTAGTCCTTTGAAGAATTCCACTGGGATTTCAGCAATTTCCAGCCCATGATCAACCTTAGCGTGGACCACTCTACACATGAGATCTAATTTCTGGACACTACAGTGCAAATAAATGATGGCCATATAAACACCACCCTATACCAGAAACCTACCAACTGCTACATATATGTACATGCCTCCAGCTTTCATTCAGGACACATCACATGATCCACTGTCTACAGCCAAGCCCTAAGATACAATGACATTTGCTCCAATCCCCTAAACAAACACCTACAGGATCTCTATCAGGCATTCCTAAAACTACAATACCCACCTACAGAAGTGAAAAAAAAAGACTGACAGAGCCAAACGGATACCCAGAAATCATCTACTACTGGACAGACCTGACAAGGAAAATAACAGAACACCACTGGCCATGACCTACAGCCACCAGCTAAAACCTCTCCAACACATTATCAAGGATCTACAACCTACCTTGGAAGATCCCTCGCTCTCATAGACTTTAGGTGGCAGACCAGTCCTTGCTTTTAGGCAGCCCCCCCCCCCAACCTGAAGCAAATACTCACCAGAAACTGCACACCATATAACAGAAACATTACCCATTATTAGTAAAGATCAAGAGATCTTCAAAGCAAGATGTTAACAGACAGAAAATTTTAACTAGGCACCTTACTCCATTTGAAACACATTTTGATGATAAGTTAATTAGTCATGTGCTAATGGAGGATGGCAGAAGACATCCTCCACCAGTCTGATTGATCTCTTTTAGTAATGAAATCCTTCTAGAAACTCTAGATAGAAAACTGTGCACGAAATGTTGGATCCCTCCCTGTACCTAGGAGGCACAGAAGTAAATTGCCAAAAGACAATAAGTAACTCGTATTAGAAAAGGGAGCTTTCTAATATGAAACAGTAAAGCCTAAGGTGTTTATTTTCTGAGTAACCCATAGATGTTTGCTTCTCATTCTATTTTAATGAATTTGTGGGATTTTTTGTATTAAATAAACATTTTATTCTTACCCCAAGCAGGTCTCTGCTTTGGAAAGTGTGCAGATTTTGTGCACCAATGTGAACTGGTAACGGGGGGGCGGTGGGTGGGGGGTAAGTGAAGGCCTGATTCAGACATGCCAACTCTCACAAATTAATCGCGAGACACATGACTTCTAAGTAAAATTAAGCCTGATTCATGTTCTCATGACAGAACTCTCAGACGTCTTTCTGACATTTGAGAGTTCCATTTGGGAATCATGGGTAAGGCTTAAACAAATTTTACTTAAAAATTGCTGTTAACCTGCCATGGGATGGTGAGGTTCCTGCTATCAGCCAGCTGTATGACCTCAGAGCACCTTAAAGGTTCAGGAAGCAGAAGGGAAATACAGAGAACCCACCTTTCATTAAAAAACAAAAAACCCTCATGATTTTTAAGCCCAATCTCTTTATTTGGGGGGAGGGGAGGTTGGAGGGAGAGTCTGACTCATGATTTTCCAGTGGTGAGGGTTGGCAACACTGCTTCTTTCACACTTTCAGCAGTGACGAACCAGAGGGGAAACGGTTCGGGTGTCTGGTAATTAAGAACACAGGGAAGATGAAGTTGGGAAGACTCAGAAACGGAACAGCTCTTGGTATGAAGAAATAAAGTAGGCTGGTGACCGCAATGGTGAGACCTTATACTTGTGAGCTCACTAGTGGCATCAGCGATTTGAACCATAGCCGAACAGCCTCCAGGCACCACAAAGTTACAGGCAGGGGGTGACGGGACCCCATACTGGCTTAGATAGGCCCCAAAATATCACAGGCACCCATAGGGTTAAGTTGCATCTGTAAGGCCTTTTGAAAACAGCAGTTCAGGTGACTTGCCCGACCCACAGTTGTAGCAGAATCTTTGATATGTTGGCATCACAACTCAGGCGCTCTCTGTCCCACATCTGTTAACCATGCTGCCTCCCTTTACAGAAATACATTAGCGATATATTGTAGATAGCTGCCACATTATTCACATGTACTGGTGAACTGCAAGATAAGATAAACAGATGACACAATCTTTAGGCCTCAGAACCCCTCTGATTAGCTCTTCTGGTATGAAGAGTAAATCACTGTTAAAGCATAAAGTGGATCAGGAAAACAGAATTCCTTACGAGGATTACAGCTTGAGTTGTTTAGGAAATGGGTCATGAAAGAAATGTAACATGCTGTCCCCATCTACTTCTCTCCCTAATGTGGGCAAGGACAGATTAATTCATGGGTTTTGCCTCACCCACTGTAGGCACAGGGCAGATGAAAGTAAGGCTATAATGAAGGAACAGCATACGCTAAGTCTCATGTTTCTCTTTACCGCTTGTGAGAGGGCACTGAACATTAAACAGCTTACCAGTAGGAGTTGTCTCTCCAGCTGTTTCTTGGAAAAGATGCACAATCTGTTTTGGTTTCCATTGCCTTCACTTCTAATACATTTAGGAGTGCTTGCTCTCACTCACTGAAGACAAAAAGGTTTTATTTTCAATTAGATCCGTGCTGGGGGTGGAACAGCATTGGCAAGGCATACTAAATCACAGCCACAAACAGCTAAGAAACAGAGAAAACTATAATCCTACAAGTATATAAACACAAACTGATCTATTTTAATAGCAGTGGGTCCAAAATTATACAAAGGCATTTTTCCATTTTCAAGTCCAAGATAATAAAATGAGTTATAACCCATTTACAGTAAGCTCTGGGCTTCATAAGAGAAGCTAATTTCTCCATTATAATTCTCCACACATCGTAGCCTAAATGTGAAGGAAACTGAAAACAGAAATACTGTAATCTGATTTATGGTAATATTTTTAAAAGTATAGTCTGCTTGGCTTATGTACATTGATAAACTCTTGTAAGATCAACCAAGCACAACCTCAAAACATAAATATAAATACATGCATATATATATATACACACACACACATATATATATATTTAATAACTGTCTTTATCCATGTGTCTTCCTTGTGTCTATTTTAAAATGATATAAATAAAATATGACTCTACACTACCACCAGAATGAAGTATAAATTAGTTTAAAGTTCCAGATGCTCTAAATCTGTATCTTATTACCATAAGATTTGAAGCTGATTGATATCATGTGCCAAACTCACCCTTGGGGTAAAATTCCACTGAAGTGAACACAGTTACATGAGAGATGAATTCAGCCTTAATGTTTTTAGAATGTCTAACCAGTTTGAGTCACACTGGTTGACGCAGTATTACTCCTTTCTGAGGAGGCAAGGGGAAGAGGGAATTACTGCATCGGCAGGAGAGCACTTCCGGGTCAATTGTTCGGGTCTCCACTGTCTACTCTCAATCGATCCCATTGCATCGATATATCGAGCCCGATGCAGCCCCAGCAGAACAGACATACCCACAGTCAAGCCCTTTAAGGCAAAAGCTGTGTCTCACTCAGTGTTTTGGAAGCACACAACACAAGTTTGGGCGCTATTAAAAATAATAGAAGACTAAGGTCTATGCAGGTAGGAAGCGTCTCTACTTTATATTCTGTAAGGCAGTAAGCATGCTGGGAATTTTTTTTAAAAGGTTCTTATGTAAACTCTACCCGTGGTCATCACCCACCAAACAGAAAGCAATATAAATAATTAATCAAAGTTGAACATACATAGCGTTAATTAATTGGAGCCCAGTAGGTAATTAATTTGCTTATTTTTAATATTAACATTGGTGCCACAAACTTTCATTCATACAACTAAATCTGTTTTGAAAACAAACTCCAAAATATTTGAGAACATTTACAAAAAATGATATCATTTTCACTTATCAGACTTGTGAGAACATGTGAAAATATTTTTTAAATGCCCCACAGCTCAGAGAAAATAGAAATTGAGTAATAGAAAAGCTCCAAATGGATTTATAAATAAATAGTTACTCTAGCATTTAAAACACTCAACTGAAATCTAATCTTACAGGGATGAAGAAAAGTTATATAAGAAGTAGCAATTTCTTCTTTGCTTAGCACCTATGATATGGTACTGCTTTAATAATCCAGCCTATAATAATTATTTTTTGTGTTAAGTTTTACATTTCATATTTTAATTGTGATTAAATAATTTCCACTTTGTTTCATGAAGTATATTAGTATTATTTAACAGCATTTTAAATCTTGGACAGAGCAGGAAGAATGGATTCCAAATATCTGAAGCATAGTCTATATCAATGTTTTATGCTGTACTGAAGTACAGTGGAATATTATCCAGTCAGGGTTTGAAATGCAAAAATTCAATAAGTGCGTAACTTTAATTAGACTGCAGCTGAGCAGAACTGCTCATCTGGCTTGCTTAACAGCTGGCCCAAATCTCTCGAGTGAGGGGCATATTCTCAATGAACCTTTTATGAGGCCACACACTGAGAAACTCATGATTTTATTATAAAGGCAGATAAGCTGTTTATATTTCCAATTCAAGAAGAAAATTTGGTGCTTAGGTGGCCTGTAGATCATCCTGCAGTATCTTGAACCATGTTTTTCTAGGTCTTCCTTGTGGTCTTTGTCCCATGACTACTAGCACTTAAATTCTCTGGCCAAAGTATTGCACTTCTCATTGTCTCACATGGCCAAGCCAGTTCAGTTCATACTCCCTCCATGATTGAAGCAACCTGCATCATGGCTTGTAGTATTTAACTGCGTAGCCTAAGAGCTCTCCTCCTACCTAGCTTCCACCTGAGCATTCTCACATCAACAGTGTAAATTAGTAGTTCCCTCTTCTCCACTGTCCAGCATTCCAACCCATAAGTCATGCCTAGCCTAATAATGAACGTATACACTTCACTGTCTAATTTGCTCCCCCTATTCTTATAACAGAGAATTCCTGTCAACTGACTCTATTTACACCAACTGTTAATCGTATGGGTCCTAACATCCCCTTCTACATTCCTTTCATGTCTCAACCCTGAACAAAGCAGCTCCACAAATCCAGGAAAACAGATGTCTTCCTATCCACCAACCCTCAACAATTCTGCCCCCTCGCATTCCCAAAACCTTACATCCTGCAGGCCTTTCTTAGGAATATCCACTTAGCCTCATGCAATCAAGACTATATGATCAGGAGCAGGCTTGGAAAAAAGATTGAGCTAAACAAGACTTAAAAAACAAGCATCTTGTGCCAGATCCCACTTAGAAAGTTCCTGGGTTCAACCTCCAACAGATATCTTGGTCACCATTGAACCAAGTTGAAACCAATCATGGTAGATGCACAAATGGAAAAATCAAGGCCTCCCCAGCATGTGAGTGTGGCTTCCCATGATAGACCATCACTATCTACCGCCCAACTTATAGAGAGGACATTACTGCAATAAATTCTGCCACTCTTGATGTAGCCATCTGGCATGATGGACTTCAGGTGAGATTGTAGCTGTTGTTCTACACCAGCCATATGGAAGAAGACGACTGAGGCAAGGTATTTAAATTGTTGCACAGGCTAACTCTGTGCCATCTATTTTTACTGGCTTCTCATTGTCCCTTTCAATGAAGCATTGGAAGCATTCCATTAGCATATCGATTTATGCTTATACATTTACAGTCTCACATGTGGATCTTCTGACAAGTTTGCAAATAATTATATCTGGCATTCTTCATAAAAGTATGAAGGAAATCGAAGCATGAAGCAGCTGAAATGGACGATCACAGCATCCTGGTTCCAAGCCAATTTAACATATGCTAGCAAAGTAACCAGAGAAATGCAAATGGTAAAGAAAGCGCTGAAGACTGGAATGGGTCAGACATACAGCCGTGACTCATGTTATTACTGAAGTTACTGCAGAAGGTAGATGGTCAACTTTTGCACAATATTACTGGTTAAAGGGTCAGATTTACCCGGAGCCAATTTGGAAGAAGGTGCCACGTCAGTCCCTGTATAATGAGCTCAAGAGTCTGACGCTTTCCAAGCTGCACACATGTCTTGAAGGCTACAGGTGCTGGAAAACTGTACCACACTTACTCAAAATGTGACTAACACAGAAGCCCAAAACACAATCCAAAAGTTCTACAGCAGAAAAAAAGGTCTACAGCTACCTAGAAAGTGGTGAATGCTTAGAAATTAAACAAAACCACAATATCCTTGCACTCTATATATCATGCACACAGTTGGGCTATGCAAAAAACAGGCTTATGCTACTATGACTCCCCGCCCCCACCGACCTGTCCTCCCCCGGCCTATAGTAGTTAGTTCCTGTTGTACCTTGATGTTAGGCTTCGTCTACGCTATAGACTTATGTCTACAATGGGGATGCTAAGAGCCACTGAACCCAACTGTAAACCCTGTACATAATGGAAACCCCTTCAAGCTAGGGAGTCCAGCACCACCCCCAGAACCTCTAGTTCCAGTACTTATGCCCCAGAATTCCCCTGAAAAGACTTCGGGAACTCAGCAGTCATTACATCACTGCCAGCATTTGGAATTACAAACTGTGATGTAGGTGCTATTACAGTTTACCCACTTTAATCTCTCAATAACTCTCATTCTTTTTCTTAGCTAATCAACCTATAGTTAGTTTACTATAGAATTGTAAATTAAATTTCCTCCCATTCTGTAAGCTCCCCATCTTCAAAGCACCTGACGAAGTGGGATTTTTCTCCCACGAAAGCTCATGCAATAAATAAACTGGTTAGTCTGTAAAAGTGCCACAGTACTCCTTGTTTATAGTGATCCAGAGTTTCACATGTGTTACTGGCCTGGTGAAATCTAATTAGAGAACACACCTCCACTTCAGGGTGTCTGTCTTTGTTTTCTGACCGTCTTTCCTAAAATATTCACTCACAGTCATGAGCCACTCCACACAGGGTGACAGTATCCTAAATATCAAATCAGAATTCTTGATAATGCAGTCAGAGCACAGATATTTCTGAAAGTGGGAAAGATTCCAAGACCAGGCAGCTTTTGCTGGCGTTCTTCTCTTTTGAACTCAAAAGATAAGCTAAAATAAAATTAATTCCAGAGAAATAATGGTGTCAGTGGGTCTCAAAGGATGCCAATTTCACAGTAATATACAAACGAAGTAGAGGTCTATAATTACAGGTACAAGAGCCTTTCAAAAGAGTTTGCAAAGTTGTTAGATTCAACAATATAGCTTACCTTACACCAAGCTGGTTTTTATCAGAATATTCAGCCTCATCCAGTATACCCTGTGTGACGTTGGCTGGATTAGGGGGACCATTTATGATATTATTTAACATCAATATGTCAAAATTACAATAATTCACATCAGATACACCATGTCAGGTACCTATAGAAAGGTTACAATTTGCTAAGTATGATGATATTGTTTATGTGTAGTGTCATATTTGTATTGGAAGTAATGGCTATGTTTGATGTATCTGTATTTCAAGTTGGGCTGTGTTTCTGGGCCACACCCCAGACAGGATGGCTGCCAATTAAGGGAACTAAAATGTAAAATAAGCCCAGTGAAAGAACCCAGGGACAACCCTTTATGATCCACTAGGACTTACTCATGCGTCACTGTACTCCATCTTATTTCTGTAAATTTCCACAAGCAACCTGGCAAAGACTAAGGGACATAAAAGGCAGCTGCACCACATTTTGCATCCATTTTGTCTTCCACCTTCGCCTATCTCTTGATGAGCTCATCTACAAGTGAAGCTGTGAATCAAAGGACTGAGACCCAAAGGGGCTATACAAGTCTGCAATTCTACTGGAAACCTGTTATATATGGATTTTCAAATCAATTGTACATATGTGATTGCTTTAATCATGTAACATTTCTCTTATCATTTGTTTCTTTCCTTTATAACTACCCTTCAGTTTTAATCACTAAAGTACTGGCTGGCAGTAATGTGAGTAAGATCCAAACTTACATTGCTCTGATAATATGGCTTTGACCCTTTCTGGTAAAGAGCATAGAGTTTTAAATAACTTTTTGCTTTACTAGACCTCGTGGTTTGCTGGGAACCAGTGACTGAAATAAAATAAAGGGGGTATTTATATTTTGCTTTGGCTTCTTTATGGCTAATATGGGGAATGAGAAGCACTGTTTGTAGCTGGTTTGGAAGTCTGACTTCAGTGTCTCCCACACCCTGTATCATAAAACAGAAATATTTTTAATGTAATAGTTCAACTAAATATCTATTAAGGCATCCAAGTGACCATTAAAAGTGAACACTTATGAAAAAAGTCCTATATAATGCCAAAGAAAATGCAGACCTGTGCTTTTTTCACAATCCTATAGAAATAGAGAATTACATCCCATTTATAGAATTCAGTAGGTTTGGCTTTTGGCTATGTCTACACTTGTTAATTTAAGTCGACTTAGCATGTCCACACTCAAATTTTAAGTCAACTTAGAGGGGACCCTACAAAATCGACCTAGATCATCCACACTGGATGCCTAGGTCGACTTCTAGGGGCTAGGTGGACCTGGGACAGGTCCACAGTGGCGGGGGGGGGGGCACCCCTTGCCAAGTGCCAGGGGGCTCAGCCTTTGCCTCATTGTACCTTGATACAATGGGGCAAAGGGGGACAGGGACCCTGGCAGGGCATAGGGGCAGGGTTCTGCCCTGCCCTGTGGAGGGGCATGCCAGGCTGTGGCTGTGCCAGCCACCCTGACAGGGAGGGCAGTGGGGAAGCCCTGGAGCCCCTAAGTCAACTTAAAGTCGACTTAGGGCTACTCCACGTCTACACTGGCTTAAGTCAACTCTCTGAAGTCGACTCAAGCAGCAAGTCAACTTAAAACTAGGTTTTATAAAGTCGACTTAATTCTTCCTTAAGTCGACTTAAGCAGCTGCTTAAGTCGACTTAAGAAAAGTGTAGTGTAGACGCAGAGTAAATTAAGTCGACTTAAGCAAGCTTAAATCGATTTAATTTGCAAGTGTAGACGCACCCATTGAAAGATCACGACTCTGACACAATCATACTGGTTCCATCCCTATTAATGACAATAGGAGTTTTCCACAAGCACCAGAAGAGCTCAGAAGAACATTTGATTTAATAATAGAGTACTTACTTATTAATAGAGTAATAATACTTCAGTATCGGGTCACCTGAAAATCCTTCAGCTAGCTTTGTACTTTTCCAAAGAGAGACAGAAATGCTTGTTTTCCTATTCACTTGCCACACACACTCAGCCAAGTGGGAAAAAAGCAGGGGTTCATCTAGTCCATTGGACAACAGGTACATTTTGGTCTTCACCATTTTTAAAATTCTGTAACGCGTTTACCTATATCTGCCTTAAGTTCCAACAACAGTATGTGGTATTCTCTTGTGCTGCCCAATAAGAACTCGAGAGGAAGTTCTTCTTGTTTCTGGCCTTGCCTAGAAAACATGCCCATCCTTGTCGATGAAGCAAGTCACGTCCTAAATCCTGTATACTCATTTTAGATGATGTTTTTGATTTGTTAGCTTCAGACTCTGGCAATAACATTCATCATGTAGTCAGGGATATTAAAGTTAGTCTATGGTCACAATGTTCAGGAATTGAAGTTCCAGAAAAAACTCAGGGACTTAAACATTTACTATCTTTCCTCTACTTGGTACAAGCCTGAGTGTTTTAAAAAGATGGAACGTTATCATCCATTTCCTGTCAGAGACAGATAACCCCTGTACAGACAAATGTGCTGCCCAGGCTCCTCTAATGTCTCCAAATGTATCATTTTAAAATTTCATAAGATTTTCTTTCCCCACTAAGCTGAATAATGCTTATAGTGCTTTCTCCTGTATATTGGAAGCCAAAAAAAAAAAATCCCACAAAAACCCACTAATGCCAAGGGTGCACTTAAAATTTGCCATGTTAGGACATCACATTAGAGTGCTTCAATCATAGAACTCAAATAAGTGATCTTCAGTCAGAGTCCCTGAAGCATCATTCCTTTCCAGCTATCTTTTTCTGCTATGTTAGACTGCACTACAGTAAGCCATAAATGGGAAGATCAGGACACCAACAGAACTTGTGTTATTCAGTGATCACTCAATGCTTAACATGCTAGCAAGAAATCTTTTTATTCTATGTCTGGTTCCAACTGGCTGTGCCCAACAAGAGCTTTAAAATGCCCTCTCTGGATTTCATCTGGGAAGCTCAACTCTTAAAGGCACAGCCCCCAATTCCACATTTTCCCTTCTAAGCTAAAACTTAATACGTAAAACACCCAACAATATAACACAATTACAAATACTTGTATTCCACCAAATAACTAAATTTGCTAACCATGGTCAATTAGTCTTTGAGGTGCCCTGTATCATCATGGCACACATTAAACATATTAAAAGCTGTAATACTGATGAGTCTCCAAAGGTGATCATAAAAAGGGAACCATCAGAATGGATGTGTTTGTTTCCAAAGGTTTTCCACAGGAGTTCTTGGTTCTATACTATTAAACATTTCTGTTAACATGTTGGAAAAAAACATAAAATTGCCACTGATAAAGTTTACAGAAGACCCCAAAATTAGGGGAGCGGTAAATAATGAAGAGGACAGGCCACATCTGGAATACTGTGTCCAGTTTCGGGCTCCCCACTACAGAACGGATGTGGACAAATTAGGAAGAGTCCAGCGGAGAGCAACAAAAATGATTAGGGGGCTGGGGCACATGATTTATGAGGAGAGACTGAAGGAACTAGGCTTATTTAGTCTACAGAAGAGAAGATTGAGGGGAGATATGATAGTGACCTTCAACTACTTTAAGGGGTGCTCCAAAGAGGAGGGAGCTAGGCTGTTCTCGAGGGTAACAGAGGACAGAACAAGGAGCAATGGTTTCAAATTACAGCTGGGGAGGTTGAGGTTGGATATTAGGAAAATCTTTCTCACTAGGAGGGTGGTGAAGCATTGGAATGGGCTATCTAGGGAGGTGGTAGAATCTCCATCTTTGGAGATTTTTAAGGCCCGGTTAGACAAAACCCTGGCTGGGGTGATTTAATGGGAGAGGTCCTGCTTTTTAGCAGGGGGTTGGACTAGATGACCTCGTGAGGTCCCTTCCATCCCTATTAGTCTATGATTCTATCACAGGTCATTGATACAAAGCAGTCTGGATCACCTAGTAAACTGGGTGCAAGGGACAAAACATGCATTTTAATATTGCTAAATGTAAATGAGTATACAGGAACAAAGACTATAGGCCATACTTATAGGATGGGGGCTCTGTCCTGGGAAGCAGTGATTCTGAAAGTGATTCGGTGCATGAGGGATACCAGCTGAACATGACCTCCCTAGACAAAGCTGTGGCCAAAAGAGCTAATGCAATCCTTGAATGCAGAAACCAGTGTAGAGAAGTTATTTCATCTATATGACTCTAGCACAACCACTGTTGGAGCACCATGTCGAGTTTAGTGTCCACCATTCAAGTCATATACTGATAATCTGGGGACGACTCAGAGAAGAGCCAAGAATTATTAAAGGATTAGAAAACACAACTCATAGTGATAGATCTCACGGAGCTCAATGTGTTTAATCTAAGTGAAAGTTAAGGGGTGACTTGATTAGCATCTATCAGTACGTGGATGGGGAACAAATATTTGATAATAGGCTTTACAATCCAACAAAGTACAACACAATCCAATGGCTAGAAGTTGAAGCCAGACAAACTCATATGGAAAATAAGGGGTACATTTTTTATATTCAGCATAACTAGCCATTGGAGCAACTTACCAAGGGTCATAATAACTGGTTATCTGAATTCTTGTTGGGCAAAATGGCGACATAATGCCCTTTCTCTTCCTCTATTCTGGAATATGGAAGGCATCTCCTATTTCTTCAGAGTGCCTGTCTGCAGGGTGACAACCTCATATGACTGCAACCACAACTGCTGTTTCTGGATATTGTTTCCCGTTACACCTGCATAGCAACAATTTTCATAAAAGAATAGCAGATCTTGTGACCCTAAATCATAGTGACATTTTTGTTTTGTCTTGTATGCCTCTTTATATATTTGCAAGTCCCCAAGTGACAGATGTTAATTTCCAGCAGTGAAGGCATTCTTGTTCTTAATTTTATGTTGAGTGAGATATCACCAGGTGACCACCCATGTTTCATAAGTGTCTTTCTGTAACACACTGCTAAACATGGAACAGAGTCTGACTCAGCAACCTTTTTCAACAGGCACTCGATTATTTTTGCACGGTTTTCCACCAACACATTCCATTGGGGTAATGAGGAGCAGCAGTTACATATATAAAACTATACTTCTCTGCAAAATGCTAACTCATGCCTCACTAACCTGGGCTCATCGTCAGACCTCAATAAGTCAGGTACAACCTTTGGATGTTGTATCTTCTGGTCAGGCTGTATGATGAGATTTTAGTGGGCTAGCAAAATGTCTAGACCTCTACCCATAACTGGAATCTCAAATATCATGCTGATTGCCAAAAGCAACTATAACAGGTAGATCTTATCAGGCCTCTGCAAAGGCTTTATCATACCTATTCAAAGAGCCAGAACAAAGGGGAGGAGTCAGTAAGGGAGTCAACCCTGTATCCTTCCTGATAAGACCTCTGATGAAATCGCTGAGGTGTGTGTTTTGGAAAAACAGGACATTTATCTATTTCTGACCTTAGGAATGTGTTTGTCAGGAGCCTCAAGATATGTGGACTCTGTAAAAACACATCTGTCTAATTAATTATTTGGGGAAACCTCTTGCTAAACTTTGAACTTGTTTGCTTAACAAGTTGGTTTTTTTGTTATTTTTTTAAAAAATCAACATGTTATTGTTATACTTATAACCCAATAAATAAGGAGAGAAAGTATGTGAGTGGACTTTTCAGAGACACTTCATGGACACAAAACAAATAAGGAGACTTGTGGCACTTTCAAAGACTAACAAATTTATTTATTACGTGAACTTTCGTGAGAGATCCCACTTCATCAGCTGCTTGAAAAATGGACACAGTTAAGGGTCCCCAACAGCAACTGAAAGACAGGCAAATGGGACGGGTGTCTGTTTACTACTTGAGAGCCACACTGAACTTTGGTAGTTATTGATTTTTGGGGTATTTTACTAATCCATTGCAGATGTATGTAAGTATTTGAGGCTAGAATAAAGTACAGTTTGTACTGTTGTATTGTGCTGTTTCTGCCAGCCACCTGTCAGACAGCCATGTCTCTATTGGTTTACTTCCTGTCACCACTTCGCCAAGAGCAACAGTTACCAAAAGCTTCAAAAGAAACCTGGCTAAGAAGTCTATCTTAGGGAGGTGAAAATTATAGCCCAGGACAAGTACATAGTTTTTCCTCTGGTCTGCATAGGCAATTCTATGCCTCCTGTGCTCCAGTGGACCAAATTTTTCCTGTGTTACCCAAATATGCTTTTTGTTTGCCTTGGCCCATATTTTTGGCTTATGCAACAACCTTGACAGTTGCTTCAATGTTTCAGTTGAGTCCAATATAAAACCATTTCTGGCCCTTCTCAGATTTTTCAATCCTTAAAAGTCATTAACATTTTTCTGTTCACCTTAGAATTCAGTAACCTGATGTCTCTAAAGATAATCCTCTCTATGATTGAGAGATACCCCTTAACTTGCTAACATGGGCTGGAAACATGCCATCCTTGCTCCTCCCCCCCGCACCACCACCTTCCCCCCACTGGAAAGTACTTAAGACTTTCACCCTGACAGTCACAGTTCAGATTTCTCTTGAGACCTGAAAAGGATCAGCCTCCCACCCCTTTCTTTCTTTTAAAAGTCAGATTGACACGTGCAAAAATCTAATTGTGGATTTTGCTCTACTGCACTTATATCAAATGCTCTTGAATGTGTGTCTACAATCACCTAATCTCTCCCAGGTTTGCATTCAGTTTGCAAATAATACACTCGTAACTAAAAATACAGTCTATTCTTTCATGGGAAGTTTGCCACACTTTTTTGGCAATGACAATAAGTGATAAATGGTCTACATCAGCTAACAGACCTCCCAGAAATACAGACTTGAAACTTTTTAGAGTAAAGCCAATACCTCCACCTGCATCTGAGGATATTGACACTCAGTTTATGTTAATGCCTTTGATCCATAAGCCACTGGTCTCTACTTTTAACCACACTGTTGTAAGAGGATGGTACCAATACCCTTCTTGAAGGCATCCATTAACATATCAGTTTTGCACTTAACTGTCACAGTTCCTTAGGCCAGGAAATCCTGTTTCCCAAATGCTTTATTAGATTTGCATCCCATGTTCACTGGATAAATCTGCATAGTAGTGTAACCCATATGCCTAAAACAGGCTCTCTCTTTAAGAGACCAATTCAGGTGGGTTACTGTTACTGGGCAGATTAGCTACCCACAACCAGAAACTTCTGGAAAACAGGGAGTGGTAGCATTTTGAGTATGCTCCACAGGGTACCCTGCTGGTGTGGTCAGAGTCAGGCCGCATGAGTGCAGCAGACTGTACTGCACTGAGAAGAGCCCATGTGCTCAGTGCTCATGAGAGAAGCTGAGCCAGGAGTGAACAGCAAGATGTTTTCTCCTTGCTATGGAGTCTTCTGCAGCAGAGTTTGTGCACATGCATGTGGGACTGGATGCTGGTTAACCAGCGGGCTGACCAGATGGTGCTGGTTCCAGGGGAGAAAGAAAAGCCTGCATGGAATTCTACAGAAGATTCCTGCAATGAAAGAAGAGGACAGCTACTTCTTTCCACTCAAGACTCTTGCTTCCAGCATGTTTGGAATCACACCGTACTGCAGCCCACACCAACAGAATTGTTATCCCACATCCAGCACCAGAAAAGACAATTCAGACAATAAAGTAGGTGGTGTTTTCAAAAAAAGAAGAAACAGAATACACAAATGTGAAGCTAAACAAAACTAAGAGCTCTTTCAACAGATACCAAAATTCCAAGGTAAGTCTGGTACTGAAAAGCTACAAGACACTGAAAGAGCTGGCTTAGTCATGTTCCACAGAGGATTTGTTTGACAGCATCAAATCTGAGACATCAAAAACAAGGAACTTGAATTAAGTCCTTTGCTAAGTAGTCATTCAGGAGAAATGTTGACTTTTTTCATCCAGGCTGGAAAACAAAGGATGATTTTTATGTTTTAGGTTATTAATTTAGTATGTTCCACCTCAAGCAATTCAAGGGTCACATAGCAGCATGAATTCTGTAGCAATAATACATAGCAAAGACAGCAATATCAACTCCTCTGTATACATCTGTGCTGAGGTACTACAGGGACAAAATTTTAACTTTGCTTGAATATGTGATAAACGTAGGGTTTGTTTTTTAATTCTTATTATAGGATCTGTACCCTATTACTAGTGTGGTGTTTCTGTACCATATATGGGAGTGGATATCATAGAATCATAGAATCTTAGGGCTGAAAGGGACCTTATCTAGGTCATCTAGTTCAACCCCCTGCTAAAAGCAGGACCACTCCCATTAAACCATCCCAGCCAAGGTTTTGTCTAACCGGACCTTAAATATCTCCAAAGACGGAGATTCCACCACCTCCCCAGGCAACCCATTCCAATGCTTCACCACCCTCCTAGTAGGAAAGTTTTTCCTAATATCCAACCTCGACCACCCCAGCTGCAGCTTGAAACCATTGCTCCTTGTTCTGTCCTCTGTTACTACCGAGAACAGCCTAGCTCCCTCCTCTTTGGAGCAGCCCTTCAATTAGTTGAAGGTTGTTATCAAATCCCCCCTCAATCTTCTCTTCTAACTCCCAGTCTCAACCTCTTCTTTTCCCTTTTGTCTGTTACATTTCCGATAGGTTTAAGAAAGGGGGTTACTCTGTTTTTCAGGACCATAGATCTAAATGTGGAGATAGATTTATGAATCTGGGGGGACAGTAAGAAGATACTTTAATCCCAGTCTCACATTTATTAAAAAAGAGGGCAGAGGTTGATAAACTTTGGTTGGTACCAGCCTACCTCACTGGAAGAGAAATGGAGCCCAGCTGTTTTGTGCTGGAGATTTTGGCAGAGCTGCCATTATTTGAAAGGTTTCATGGGAAATTTTTCAGAATCAACTGGAACGTCATATCTTCAACTGGACAGGAGGACACATGCACACTGCAGTAGATTTTAGATTAAATTCTGGGTGTTTTTTTAGGGGACAGAAGAGGATGGGTTTTAAAAACTAAAACACCCTTGAGATCCACAGAAACAAGCTAAATTAACGTATGGAGTCAGGATAGCCACCCCATTGCCTTTCTTCCAGATTTACCAAGACACAGGACATCTGCCAGGGCAGTGAAATATAAGAAAGGATCTTAAATAAATTACATTTACCAGTCTAAAAGCTAATTGTTTCATCCTCTGCATACCTTCATTAATCTTTTTTTTCCTCCTTCAGTGTTTCACACATTATACTCCAATCTGTTTAATTGTCCCCTTCTGCCTTTGAAAGACAGCATCTCCCTTCCTTGCAGTCATTCTTACTCTTTCATCTTTGCCTGTGAGATGATCACTGCCACACACTGAAGAATAAGTCGTTGCTAACCCATTAAAGACAGGTTGGAGGGAGAAAATGCCAAAGTCTTGTCTAAAATAAGTACTGCATTTACTGCAGACATGAAGCACTTTTTTAGGATTCAAGCAATCAGTATAGCTCCTTCCTTGGCAAGGCTCAAGTACATTTTGCGTTGCAGGAAAGGAATGAGGAACAGGTGTCCCAGT
The DNA here is from genome assembly GCA_007922175.1 of Pelusios castaneus. Classification (NCBI taxonomy): domain Eukaryota; kingdom Metazoa; phylum Chordata; order Testudines; family Pelomedusidae; genus Pelusios; species Pelusios castaneus. The sequence goes on from ML685818.1 coordinate 7,905,038, forward strand.
CCCATCTGGCAGGGAAAAAACAACAAAAAACAGCTGATCTGGCTCTGCTTTTTGATGAGGAGAAAAAAGGTGAAATTTAGGTGAGGGCAGGATCCACAACAACAAAACATGTTCAGAATGATTCTGGGTCTTTTTGTAAGGCACAGAGATGTATGTAAAAGACACTGAGGAATGGTAAAACAAGAATGGCATCAGTACAAAGGGGGAGAAGATGCAGTCACCCAAAGGTAATAGGAGGTGATATTTAAGAAGTGATCAAGGATGTGGAAAGAAGGGGAGGAAAGGGCCTGGAATTTGGGCAGGAACAACTGGAGAAGATCCAAAAGAAGCTATATTAAAGGCAATGGGGGCCTCAGCTCTATTCTGCAATCATGTGAGTGGACTGGAGCCAAAATGATCCAACTGCAGACTCAGAGCTCTTAAATAGCTCCATAGCCAGTCTCTGAAGCTTCCTCAAGAGATCTGTCTCATTTGGGCCCAATACGAGATAGCAGGGTGTTGCATATCCTTTCCTCTTAAAAACAAAATTAGAAACTTTTTCTGAACAATGTAATATTGAGTATGGTTTTCACCTTGCTACATAATTACGACATAAGGGTTTCTTGTCTCAAGTGTATTAACTTCAGAAGTAACTTGCAGAAGCAAAATGTCTACTGAATAGTATAGCTGCACTCATTATTTTATCTGCACAGACTAATTAAACAGAAAACAGTCAGATTTAAGAATAATTATGCTGGGATAAATTTTTTTGTGAAAGATTTCTGTGTGCGCGCTACATAGCTGAGCATTTCACTCAACAACAAACGAACTGAATTTTAACAACAATTTTGAATGGACCCTCTGGATCGTAGCCTCTGATTTCATCTAGCAGGCTGCTAAAGCAACCAATGTTTATGGCTATTGGGCAAAATACATAGAATTGTTAATCGATCTTAATCTGGATCCTTGGCATAAGTGGCTATTTATTTCCCAAAGCAATTACAATGCTTTTTTTTTTGGGGGGGGGGGGGGGGGAGTTAAAAAATCTTTAAAATTCCAACATAACCAATCACATGACAGCATTAGTAGCTCAGAATACTCTCTTCGGGTGTGTCTACACTTGAAAATTAAGTCGACTTAAGCTTGCTTAAGTCAACTTAATTACCCTACGTCTACACTACAGTTTCCTTAAGTTGATTTAAGCAGCTGCTTAAGTCGACTTAAGGAAATTCAAAGTCGACTTTATAACACCTGTTATAAACTCGACTTTGAGGCTTAAGTCGACTATTTAAGTCAACTTAAGTCAGTGTAGACGTGGGGTAGCCCTAAGTCGACTTAGTCGACTTAGGGAATGGGTCCCTTCTCGCCGGGACCACTCAGGTTCCGGTAAGAAGGGACTGCGGGGCTCACTTCCTTCTCCCCAGGACCGGCGCTCCAGCTGCTCGGCAGCTGGAGTATGGACCCTGGGGAGAAAGAAGCCCTACGCTCCCCACGCTCCTGCTAAGCCGGGACCCTGCGGTCCCAACGAGGAGGGAGAGCTGGAGACCCATGCTCCAACTGCCCGCTGCTGAGGGCCCGCGCTCCAGCTGATCAGCAGCGGGCAGCTGGAGCAGGAATCCCGGCAAGAAGGGACCTCAGGGCTCCCTTCTCACTGGGACCACTCAGGTCCCAGAGAGAAGGAAGCCCTACGGTCCCTTGTCCCCAGGACCCGTGCTCCAGCTGCGGCAGCTGGAGCGCAGGTCTCGGGGACAAGGGAGGCCCACGCTCCCTCCTGGCCACAACTGCTTGGTATGGCTAGGAAGGAGCCCGGGGCTCCCTTAGCCAGCGCCACGCTCCAGCTGTTTCTCTCTACTGTTTCTTGTCAGCAATTGGCAGTGCTCCAGCTGATCAGGAAAACCCAGGGGTTTCTTAAAGGGCCGGAGCGCTGGCAATTACCGGCACTGCTGCGCTCCAGGTTCTCGGAAGCCCGAAGGCTTCCCAGAAGCTGAAGCGCAGCCCCGGCTAGGAGGGAGCATGGGGCTCCCTTCTTCCTGAGACCCGTGCTCCAGCTGCTGAGCAGCTGGAGCACGGGTCCCGGGGAGAAGGAAGCGCAGGGCTTCCTTCTTGCCGGGACCACTCAGGTCCCAGGGAGAAGGGACCGCGGGGCTTCCTTCTTGCTGGGAGTAGCAAGAAGGAAGCCCCGTGGTCCCGTCTTGCCGGGATTCCCGCTCCAGCTGCCCGCTGCTAAGCAGCTAGAGCGCGGGTCCGAGCCCATGCTCCAGCTGGTCCAGCTGATCAGCAGCTGGAGCGCAGGTCTCTGGCTCTTCCTCCTGGCCCGGACCACTCGGGTCCCGGGGAAGTTTTCTCCGGGACCTGGGTGGTCCAGGCTAGGAGGGTTCCCTTCTGCCCGGGACCTGAGAAGTCCTGAGCAGAAGGGAGCCGAGTGGTCCAGGGCAGAAGGAAGCTTGCTTAGAGAGTCCAGTGTAGACTCTCTAAGTCGACTTAATAAGGTCGACTTAAAGTCAACTTATTAAAGTCGACCTTAATTCCCTAGTGTAGACATAGCCTTCAAAACTACGTCTCCCCCAAAGGTTCATGGTCTGAAATGGCCCTAACCCAGCTACCTTTCCTAGGCTATGTCTACACTTGCACTTTTAAGTCAACTTTAACTAAGTCGACTTAGTGTGTCTACACTTAAAATTAAAGTCGACTTAAAGGGGAACTTACAAAGTCGACCTAGAGCGTCCATCCTGGATGCTCTAGGTCGACTTTGTGGGGCTAGGGGGACCTTGGGCAGGTCCACGGTGGCGGGGGGGCACCCCCTGTGTACAATGGGGCAAAGGGGTACAGGGATCCTGGCAAGACAGAGCCCTGTGTATGACGCTGTCTGGATTTAAGGAAGCATTTATGATATTAGTTCCTATGGATATCTCATAAATGCTATAATCCATAGGAACTATGTCATGTTTGGTATCAATAGAAAGGTAGTAATTTGCTGGGAATGATTATATAGTTTATGTCTAGGAATTCCATTTCAATTAGAAGTTAAGAATTTGATGTTATATCCATACTTTAACTTGTGTCATTCTGGACAAATGTCTTAGACAGGAGGGTGTGAACAACCATTGTCTCCTTAATATTAAGGAATCTGCCAGGTGATATGGTCCCAGGGAGTAAACTGATGAGCCATTAAGGACACAATGGTTGTATTCTTTATGTCCTTAATGGCTCATCAGGATACTCCCTGGGATCATTCTACCTGGAAAATTCCTAAACATTGAGGAGACAATGGTTGTTCACACCCTCCCGTCTAAGGCATTTATCCAGAATGATACAAGTTAAAGTATGGATATAACATCAAATTCTTAACTTCTAATCCAAATAGAATTCCTAGGCATAAACTATATAATCATTCCCAGCAAATTACTACCTTTCTATTGATACCAAACATGACATAGTTCCTATAGATTATAGCATTTATGAGATATCCATAGGAAATAATACCATAAATGCTTCCCTAAATCCAGACAGTGTCACACCGTGCCCACATGCCCTGCCCTTTGGGGGGCATGCCAGGCACCCCGTGCCCCCGCCGGCAGGGAGGGCATTGGTGTAGTCCTGGGGTAGCCCTAAGTCGACTTAGGGCTACCCCAGGGCTACACTGGCTTAATTCGACTTAAAAAAGTCGAATTAAGCCTTAGGTCGAGTAGAAAGGTGGTTTAATAAAGTTGACTTAATTTTCATTAAGTCGACTTTATTTTGCTTAAGTCGACTTAAGTAAGCTGCTTAAGACGACTTAAGCAAAGTGTAGTGTAGACGCAGGGCACACTAAGTCGACTTAAGCCAAGCGTAATTCGACTTAATTTACCAGTGTAGACGCAGCCCTAGTGTGCCTGACCAAAACTATAACTGGGTTCAAAATGCATTAGAGAAGTTCATGGATAGGGCCCTAACAGTTTCATGGCCATGAAAAATGCATCACGGACTGTGAAACTGGCCCATCCCAATAAAATCTGATCTCCCCCTCGTGCTGCTGAGAACACCCTAGCGGGGTCCCTTAACTGTCATTCCCAGTCAGAGTTGGAGTGCTCTCAGTGGTGCAGGGGAGATGAGACTCACCTTCTTACTCCTGACACCCTCCTACAACCAGTTTGCAATCCCCTCAGCACCCTATTTTGGGTCAGGACCTCCATCCTTACAACACTGAAATTTCAGATGAAAACATCTGAAACTGTGAAAGTGACCACTTTTCAAATCCTATGGCCATGAAATTGACTAGAATGGGCTGTGAACTTGGTAGGGCCCTTTCCACGGAGCATAGATAATCAGTGCCTATTAGCCAAGATGATTCGGGATGCAGCCCCATGCTCAGTATGTTGCTAAGCCAGACAGATGCTGGGACTGGACAGTAGGGGATGGATGACTTGATAATTGCCCTGTTCTGTTCATTCCTTCTGAAGCATATGGTATTGATCACGGTTGGAGGATGGGTTATTGGGGTAGGTAGGACCAGTGATCCTACCAGTAGGATGGGCATTCTTATGTTCTCATCATGACACAGACTATTTGCCCATAAATTAAACTATCCCAATATCTCAGTCTATTATGTAATATTATATAGTACCATTAATATGGTACCTTGCACAAATAGAAAGGACTCTTTTTTTTCTTGCATCTCTTGTAAATTAAGACCCTACTACTGCAAAAGCTTAAGGATATGTTTCCACTTCCCTGCGTTGATGTAGTACCGCTGATTGCAATGTGATCACTTAGATTACATAAAGTTAAGCCCAGACAGAAATCTTTGCAGCACTGAGACCTATATGAGAGAACCACAAGAACACAAGATGACATCCAAAGAGAAAAGAAATGGAAAAAATGAACAAGGATGTGATGCTGTTTCTGAAAGCATCCCCCCAGAAACCCCATAATCTTCAGTGTCATATAATTGTGATCTGCTTTGTACAAATATGCCTTGTGAAGTATCGATTTAAAAGTCTTGATCTGCTGAGTATTAATATTCTGTTTGATTTTATGTGGTTATACTGTGTATATATTATGGAAACGTGTTGTGGGAAAGGAAACTCCCACATACAGCCTTTCAGGTACAACAAAGGAGTGGCCAGACAGTGTTAGTGGCTAACACTCAGCAAGGAGGGAATCCATTAGCCCAGAGACAGTGTTCAATGAGAATCCATTATCCCAGAGGTGGTGTACTATGGGGACTTCATAGACGGAAGCACATATGCAATGGAACACTGTTTGACCAATAGGATTGCTCTTCCCCCAAGTCACATGCATGGACCTTACCAGCAAACTAAAAGAAGCTGTAAGGGGAGAGAGGGGCCAGTGACATCATCACTTGGCTTCACTTCCCAACAGTTCAACACTGGAAAGAACATCTGGAAGACAAAGGACTGTTGAATGGGGCAAGAGTGTGCAAGAGAGATCCAACCTGTGTATTAAGAAAATATTTATACCATCTGGTAGGGTGAGATATTGCGTATTCAAATCCAGTCAGTATTATAAAATTTAGACTGACATTTTATTTTTGTTTCTTTGGTAACTACCTCTGGTCCTTTAAGCCAACTACTTACAATCACATAAAATCTATTTTTTCTAAAGTAAATCTGAATGTTTTATAATTTTACCTAAAACAATGTGTATAGTTGAAATGTTTCGGAAATCTACTCAATTAACAAAGGCTGGCACATGACCTCTTCGTCTCAAGATGGTATAATTCAGGGATACAGATTTGAAAAGCTGGGTGGAATGGGCTGGTGCCTTTCTTTATTGCTGGTTCATGAGAGGCTAGCGAACCACTAAGCTAGATGACAGCAGTGCCCTGAGGAGCCTGATGCTTGTCACTAGCAAGCATTGTTGAGAGTTAACTGAAGCAATAGAGTTAAGTACTGCGGTTCCAGAGTTTTCAGGCAGTATTCTTTGGGGGAACCCATCACAGTCCAAATAAAAGGGAAATGGAAGAGATGAACAAGGGTGACAATAAATAGAGAGGATGTCAAGCATTTTTAAGTGAATACATTTTAAATGAGAGATTGAAGATAGGGGAGAAGTAGGCAGCACTGGAGTAGTATGCGATATAATGCTTTTTTCTTCTTGTTTTCTCACTTGCCCTCCTATCTTAATCTGTACAAGGATTTTTTTTCTGTGTCCCCTAATCTTATAAATTCTTTATCTGGTCAAGTCTTGGTCTCTCTTCAGTCTATTTTTTTTATTTGTATACTTACTTTCCCTTTGGGTGTTATCTATTGCTTTCCCTTATACCTTTCAGTAATTACTCTCTGTTAAAATGTATTTTCTAAATTTCTCCCATAAGACACTTGTCTAGCTGCTTTAGCTGAAGAAAACATGTTTGGCATTACAATGAGGAAAAAGCTATGGATTATTTAAGTAGGAAGGGGAGACATTCCATATTACCTTCTTTTTTAAACAAATAAAAATGAACCCTCTCCTTATTAAACAAACAAACAAACAAACCTAAAATTTTTAAGGTCTCTTGCAAAATAAAAAGTTAGGACTGCCAGCCATCTTTTAATCTTTCTGGGCAAGTGACCAGTGAGATTAAATATTTTGAATCTCTCTCCAACCTATCTCAAAAAGGAAAGTCAAACTGTGCATTCAACTGAAAATTATGACATTCTGGAAAATCTTAATAGGTTAAATGCAGTGATGTCATATACATAATGCATCAACCTAGGCAGGATGCTTAACGAGGTACAGCTGAATATAAAAAGGTGTTTCATTCTTTTTGAGATCAGTTATACACATGGTGTCAGACAAATCTTTAAAGGAACCTTACCTATAATCTTCTCAAGTCTTTTTAGCATGACAGCATAGCTTCAGACGCTTTTCCCTCTCAGCTTTATTTACACACAATAGAAGACAGCTAAGCAAAACAATACTTATGCACAGTTTATTCTCCGGTGCCATAATCATTTTGTTCTTAACCTAAAAACCGTGTGTGAAGTGGAGCTAGAAGCTTTTCTGTTTACATCTACTGCTTCATTAAAAAGGTGCAAGTTAACGCCATTTTGTAAAATATTCCAGGTAATGGACTATAATATACAACTGTCTTTAAGACAGAACTCTCTATTGACTTTAATTAGGAGTTCTGCCTGAGGAGCAGCAGCAGCATGATATGACCGATAATATTTACACACACATGCACAGTTAAAAAAGGTTTGGTTTTGATGCTTTTATTTAATTTCATTTCATAATCCATTGTACTCCAGTGCAAAAGGGCTATTTTCTTCCCACTGGACAAGGCTTATGTTTTGCCTAGAAGATTCTTTTCAAATCAGGGTCTCTGTCCCTGCTGAGAGAGATGCAACAACAACATTGGAGATATACATTAAGTAAGAGTCCCGCCTAACTCTGATAAAGAGCATTTAAAACATACTTAAGTGACTTGGTAGTTTAAATCTCATTTTTCAAAAAACTGAAGCACTTAGAATACGGGTGAAATTTTCAAAAGCACTTAAGTCATTTTGAAAATATTACCCAAAAACTCTAACAGCAAATAAGAAAAACCACTTGACAAACACTAGACTAAAATAAAGCCCACTTTTCAGCCTAGGCAACCGAAATATTTAGAATTGTAGTAAAGTGCTGTAAACATATTTTTAAACAGCCAGTTGAACGTCGCCAAACGACATATGTCAGACCACAGTTTTTGGTTAGCAGAGAACATGGGACTTGAAAGCATTAAATTGCAGCTTTCTGATTCTGGTGGAGATTACTACAAGTCGAACCACAGAAAAAAGTCACTTAGAACTATATCTAGGAAGGAAAATGTTGAATGAGGAAGCCATAACTGAATTTAGAACTGCAGTATTATAATTGGTATTATTATTATTATACTCAGCATATATTTTAGCCAAGACTTTCAAAAGAAATAGTGATTTTTGGGAGTCTAATATGAGCCACCTAAAGAGAGATACTTTGCCTGGGTGCTCAAAACTTTGAGAAAGCCAGATCAGACCCCAATAAAATGCCTTGAGTACCCAAAGATTGAGGCATCACAGAATATAACACACTACTTTTGAAAATCTTGGCTGTCATGATTTACACCTGTAGATATTAAAGTGTTTTCCAAAGCCGGGTAAGCTGTATTATCTCCCTTTTACAGATGGAGGAACTGAAATTACATAGCATGCTCAAGGTCTCACTGCAAATCATTTACAGAGCCAGAAATAAAACCTCTTTGACTCACAACCATGCCATGTCCTCTGTGCTATGTGCCGGAAAGAGGTGTACACCAGATGGATTATACGGGGAAAGCCAAGCATGTCTACGGTATTTTGACATTAGCATGTCTACGGTATTTTGACATTAGCATATGTCCAAAAACAGATTTAAACCTCAGTACAAAAGGAAGTAAACAGTCCTTTTGTTGTTATGGGTCTCGTGAACATTTGGCAAATAACCAAACGTACCTTGCTGTTCCCCCAAACTGTACCCCAAGGGGTAGGTTTGTGTGGATTCACCAGATGCAGTCAAAGACCATTGAAAAGATGGATAATTTTTATTGACTGCCAGGATGACTAACTCCAAGCAAGCAAAGCAAAGTAATAAGTGGCAAGCGCTCACGTCCCTTCAGCAGCCAGGGACCCCTGACGACTGTGGACGACCCCAAGGAGGCTTCCGAGGCATCTTGGTCCTAGGTTACCGAGGCAGCTTGGTCCATGATCCTACGGTGAAGTCTGCAAGTTCTCAGGGGCTATGCTAACATATAGCATTTCAGGAGAAGGCGGGGTGATCAAGCCTGCTTTCCCTTCACACGCTCAGGCTCAAGGCCGAGGTAACTTGAAGAAACAGATAAAAGTACATCACAGTCAAGCCTTGCAAAACAACAAAAAAAGCAAAACACCTTATAGCAGGCCCCAGCTGGTTCCCACAGGGGACTGGATCCAGCTGATGCTTTGGGCATCAAGCCCAGCATCAGTTCACGGCCAGGGCGCTCATGGGAGGAGACTGTGAGTGCCAACTAGCTGTCCGTCCATCATAAAATCTTCCCCTTTAGCCCTACACTTGCGAAGACTGGAAGAGTAATATAATATTTATGTGGCAAAATTGGATATTTTGTCAAAGTCAGTCATACATAGGCATGTGCACAAAGATGGACAAACAGGGACATGCCTCTCCAGTCATCATCTCCACTGCATGCAGCTTTGGCTTGGCCTCACCCTCTAGAATTCCCCAAGCCAATCCTCCCCGCTTTCTCCTAGAGTGGGAGTCATGCTGAGGATGGCTGTAGGGATGTACATGGGAAAGGCGTTGCAGCTCGAGCTTCCACCGAGCCCCACTAGATGGCAACCGACACACTGAAGCCAGGCAGACAACACAGTTCTACCAGAAGGGATCTGAATCCCTGTCATTTCCTCACCTGCAGTCTCCAATAACTGTTTGGAACCCGCCTGGAGAGTGCAGAGGTGAGGTTAGGACAATGAAGGGAGAAGGAAGTGGCAGTGGGGCCCGGGGGCGTTGAGGGGAAAATGGATGAAGAATCTGGGAAGGTAGTGGATGGTAGAAGTAGCAGATCCTGGGGGCACTTGGTGGTGGTGGTGGGTGGAGGGGCAGGTATTTAAAATGTCCCTCCAAAGGTAGTCACATTTAAATCCCTGCACACACCTCTGGTCATACATGATTCATCATGTTCACTGAAAGAGCCTGCTGTTCTTGAATACATACACAGCGCTTAGCTTGGACACCAAAGCACTGACGTCCAAGATGCAGCGGCTAAACTTTCTAGTACAGATACATAAATCAAGAAAAAAAATGCTCCAAACCACTGGGTCTGTGGTATCAACTTCTTGCAAGAACTCAGTTCCCTTAACTTGTCACATGCAAAATACGACAACTTCTAGTCTGTTGTCTTGCCACTATCATTTCTGACAAACTGGTGTGTGTGGATATTTTGCATTTTTAAAATCTGGGGAGATTAATTAGCTCCCTTCTCATCTACGCTTTGTACCACCCACTTAAAATCACTTGAAGGACTACAAAAGGAAACGAAGGAGATCATGAAAAAGTCAAGATCGTGAGTCAAGCTGTTATAGTCGGTGTTAAGAACACTCCTTGTCATTGAACCCATTGTCATTGAACTCATATTGCAGAATCAACTCTTAGCTGAGGAACGGGAAGCCTTTTTTGTATTTATTAATAACTGAAATGCATATACTTTGATTCATAGCAGTGATTCTGGGGCCGTTTTCATCTAGATAAGCCCTTAATAAGGAAACGTAATAGGGGAAATTAAAGGTCGTGTATGCGACAAAATATATCTATGTTCATATCCTACACACTATTTTAATAATCTTTGTTCAAAAGTATGCCTTGTGAGGAACCATTTAAAAACTCAGTTTGCCAGTCATTTTTCTCCTGATAAAATGTGTATGTGAAGTTATGATGCCATTGTATGAGTGTTAACACATATTGCAAACTGAGATTGGCAAACGTGTGCTCTGCTTAATTTTCATTTAAGTAGTGAACAGTCATCAAGTAAAAGAAGGGGAACAAAGGAAGCTTAAAACAGGTGAGAAAAACCAGCAGAGACTATCCTTCCTCATAGTCTGCCTCCTGTATCTCCATTGGAAATGTTTTCAAGAAAGGGACTGTAAAAGGAAAGAAGACAAACACCCCCAGACAACCTTCCCCCCCCCCCGCCACCTATTCACCTATTCACATTCAGAGTACCTGAAGTGAAGTATTTGCTGGAATCTTGAAGAAGTGGGCCTGACCCAAGATTGCTGAAGGCACGTGATGAGAAAATTGTGCTTTGAATTTAATATAGTTGGTTAAGTTAGGCATCAGTTGCATTTTATCTTTATGTTTTTAGTAATAATTTTTGACTTTTATGCCTTATTACTCACTTAAAATTTCTCTTTGTGGTTAATAAATCTGTTTTATTGTTTTATCTAATCCAGCATGTTTAAATTGAAGTGTTTGGGAAATGCCATCTGAGGTGGCAAGTTTTGTGCATATTATTTCTACTAGAGAAATAGCAGCTAAATAGTTATATAAACATGTATTGCCCAGGAAAGACTGAGCAATAGAAGATATACATCCTGGTGGGAATCTAACACTAGGAGTATGTTGGGGTGACTCTAGAGCAGGGGGTGTCAAACATACAGCCCATGATCTGGATATGGCCCATGAACCTCTTCCTTCCAGCCCATGACTTCGCTCTGTGGGACCACATTCTCTCCCTAACAAAGAAAGTGAGAGAGAGTGGTCTCATGGTACTGCAGCGTGCAGTCTCGCACACCCAGCACTCCACGATGCTGAAAGAGAGAAAGAGAAATTTCCCACCGTCAGAGACAACATACCACCTGTTTCTGCTCCACTATCCCAGTAGATTCCACAAGTCTCCCCCCAGCCAAGGGGGGCTACCAGGATGTCCTGCTTGTGCTAAAGGCAGGGGAAGGAAACCTAGGCAACAGCTAATATTTCTCCTGACCAACTTCCTGGAATCCAACCTGGCATATAACTCCTTACCCCTCTTACAGCACCATTAAGGCAGGACCACATTTTTGTATGGTTCTTCTGTCCTATTTTTTCAGCTTTCTGAACAGACATGATTTTTCACATTCTCTCTCTTCATGTGAAATCTTTCCTTGCATTTTAAGTACCCATCTCTGAACCCCTTCTCTTTTGGTTATGTCTTTATTTAATCTTTGTTTTCCCTCTACAAAGATATAGCCCAGAACCATACACAGTTTTACGGAAAGGAGATGTCATTGGGTTATATAGTGGCATTAGAACATTTTCAGTATCTTTTTTTTAAATCCCTCTTGTTTTCCCTCCTAACATTTTATTTGTGGCTTTCAATCACTGCTGCATGTTGCGTAGAGGTTTCTACGAAGCTGTCAACAAAGACAGGGAGGTTTCTCTCTCTCTCTCACATACACACACACACCTGCGCTCACGCACATGCACAGTTAATGTATATAAGTAGTTCAAATTATTCCTTTTGATGTCCATTACTTTGCATTTATCAACACTGAATTTCATCTGCTGCCATGCAGTCCATTCTCCTAGCATTGTTACACATGCAGTCCATTCTCCTAGCATTGTTACATCTCATGGATGTTCTTTACTGCTTTATAAATTCATGTTATTGCAGATTTTGCCACCTGCCCATTTTGCCAGTAATACAGGACATTGCTGGTCATAGACCTGAATCTAGGAGAGAACTTAAATACATACTTAAGCACATGTATAACTTTTTACTAGATCAAAGGTCTCAGTATGGAATCTAACAACCACCATTACCTTTTTGAAATGTTGCATACTGGCCATTTACTTCTTAGCCTCTTTTAGTACTGGCCTCTTACTACTTTATCTCTGAAACAATTTCTTTTCTTTATCAACTTGAGAAAAGGGAGGTTACTCACTTTGGTGCAGTAACTGGACTTCTTCGAGATGAGGATCCCCGTGGGTGCTCCACCTGAGGTGCGCTGGCGCGCGCCGAGCCACCTACAGAGATTTAAAAGTAGTGACCGTTGGAGCCGCACGTGAGACAGCTGTCTCGCGGCATCCCTCAGCGCCTCTTTAGAACGTGCGGCTCCAACCGTCATTCCCTTCTCTACGTAAATCTGGAGGAGCACTCCGAAGTAGAGAGGGGAGGAGGGCGGGTGGTGGAGCACCCACGGGGATCCTCATCTCGAAGAAGTCCAGTTACTGCACCAAGGTGAGTAACCTCCCTTTCTCCTTCGAGAGGAGTCCCCGTGGGTGCTCCACCTGAGGTGTATGGCAAGCAGTGCCCCTAATTGGAAGGTGGGGCTTCGGAGATTTGTCCATGCATCACAGAGAGGACTGATTGACCAACTCTAGCGTCAGCACGCGTCATGGTGTCAATTGCATAATGTCTGATAAAGGTCTGAGGCGAAGCCCAGGTCGCTGCTTTACAAATCTCAGCGATCGGAACATTGTTCATGAAGGCTGTAGTTGTCGCCATAGCTCTCCCGGAGTGGGCCCTCACTACAGATGGTGTAGGAACACCGGCTGCTTTATAAGCCTCTTGTATACATTTAGAGATCAGTTTCGATACTCTTTGTGAAGATAGTACTGTGCCCTTGCATCTATTAGCTATTGCTACAAATAGTCTTTGCGATTTTCTAAAAGAGCTTGTTCTGTCTATATAGAATGCCAGTGTCCGTTGGACGTCAAGGGTGTGAAGGCGTGCCTCGTCTGCATTCGCATGTGGCTTCGGGAAGAAGACAGGTAAGTCAATGATTTGGTTTACATGGAATGATGTGGCAATCTTTGGGAGGAATCTAGGATGGGATCTTAGGATGACCTTGTCCTTGTGAAATACAGTGTAAGGGGGGTCTGCCATTAGAGCCCCTATCTCGCTTACTCTCCTTGCTGATGTAATAGCCACTAAAACATAACCTTCATTGAGAGGTGTACGAGCGAGCAATTTGCCAGTGGTTCGAACGGTGGCCTGGTGAGACCTTGGAGGACCAGTAGAAGGTCCCAACTGGGAGTTGGTGCCTTAATATCGGGATAGATATTCTGTATGCCTGCTAAGAATCTCTTCACTATAGGGTGTGAGAATATAGTGTCCATGCCTGTAATAGAGTGGAAGGTCGATATTGCAGCTAGATGGACTTTCAGTGAGCTGTTTGATAATTTCAATCCCTTCAGGTGCAGCAGATAGTCGAGGATTGATGGGATGGACGCCTGTGGTGAATTAATTTGCCTAGATTTGCACCATTCAACAAACCTTCGCCATTTTTGGAGGTAAGTATGTCTCGTAGATTCCTTTCTACTATTCAAAAGTATTTGCAGAACTGGATCAGAGCATTCTAATTCCTCCTGCATGAACCATGCAGGAGCCAGGCTGTTAGATGTAGTTTCTGAAGGTTCTGATGAAGCGTCCTGCCCTTGTTCTGGGAGAGAAGGTCATGTGTTATTGGAAGGCAGATTGGTGGTTGAACAGACATCTCGGTCAGTAATGTGAACCACGGGCATCTCGGCCACGCCGGAGCTATCATAATTACTTTGGCACCGTCGTTCCTTATTTTGATTAGTCTTTTGTATTAGTAGAATCGGTGGAAAAGCGTACAGCAGGGTGTGAGACCATGATTGGTGGAAAGCATCCCCTAGGGACCCGTTTCCAACTCCCACTCTGGAGCAGAATCTCGGGCATTTGCGATTCTGGTAGGTTGCAAAGAGGTCTATCTGCAGATATCCCCATTGATAACATAGGGTTTCCCAGACCCTCTGGTTCAGTTCCCACTCGTGGTCCATTGGGAAGGTCCTGCTGAACGTATCTGCCACAATGTTTCGAATGCCGGGTAGGTAAGAGGCCAAGATGAGGTATGGAAGGCGATGCACCAATTCCATAGCTTCATCGCCTCCACGCAAAGGGAACGTGATCTTGCTCTCCCCTGCCTGTTTATATAATACATACAAGCTATGCTGTCCGTCATAATTCTTATGTGCTTGCCTCTGATCTGTTCTATGAAGCAATTGCACGCTCTTCGGACTGCACGCAACTCTAGAATGTTTATGTGCAAGTTCGTCTCTGTTGCTGACCACCTCCCCTGAGCTGTACGGCCATGTAGAGCTGCACCCCAACCTGTTAGGGATGCATCGGTTGACATGCACATAGAAGGTGCTGTCTTTTGAAAGGGCACTCCCTTGAGGAGGTTTTGAGGAGATTTCCACCAACTCAGAGAGTTCTTTATGTCCTTTGGTAGTGATAGAATTTTGTGAACCGGCTGTCTGTGAGGCCTGAACAGTCTTGCAAAGCATAGTTGCAGGGGTCTCATGTGCAACCTCGCATGTTCAACTACGGCTGTTGTAGCCGCCATGTGACCTAAGAGTTTCATGCATGTGAGTGCTTCTATGGACGGGGCCATGCATACGGTACCTATCAATGCACATACGGTGGTGAATCTGTCTTCTGGAAGGAAGGCTGTTGTGCGTCTGGAGTCTATGTTTGCTCCTATGAACTCTATGGTCTGTGATGGGTTCATGACTGATTTTTGCCAATTTATGAGGAGGCCCAGCTTTCGGAATAGGTCTATTGTGAAGTGCAAGTCTCTTCTGGCCTGAAGCTCTGTTCTTGCTTTTAGAAAACAATCGTCCAGGTAAGGGAAGATCGTGATTCCCTGTCTTCGTAGAAAAGTGGCCACCACTGAGAACACTTTTGAGAATGTTCTTGGGGCTGTTGAAAGCCCGAATGGTAGGACTGTGTATTCGTAATGGGAAGTCCCAACTTTGAATCTCAAAAACCTGCAGTGTGATGGGTGTATAGATACATGGAAATACGCGTCTTGAAGGTCGAGGGATGTAAACCAATCGTTGGGTTCCAGAGTAGGGATGATTGAGGAAATGGTCGTCATTCTGAACCTTTCTTGTTTTACAAACTTGTTGAGCCTCCTGAGGTCGAGGATCGGTCTCCATCCCCCTGATTTCTTCTTTATTAAGAAGTATGGGGAGTAGAACCCCCTCCCCCTGTATTCTTCTGGCACCTGTTGTATCGCACCCAGTCGTAGCAGGTGTTGCATCTCCTCCTGTAATAAATGTACGTGAGGTGTGTCCCTGAAGAGGGACGGGGAATGGGGGGTATAAGTTGGAGATTTTATGAAGGGGATGGTATAACCGGTCCTGATGATATCTAGTACCCATCTGTCCTTTGTGATGGTCGACCAACAGGGGTAAAAAGGTCTGAGATGATGTTGGAAATCTATCGTGAGCTCTGGAAGTTGTACGTGGTCTATCGATCCCTCGACCAGACCTTCAAAACTGCGGTTTAACTGGGGGGTTCTGAGACGTCCCAGAATGATTGTTGTTTTGTCTGCGTCTCTGGGTACGCTGCCTACCTCTGGGCAGATCTTGATGCCTTAGGTTTTGTCTAAATGCATATTGGTACTGGTATCTTGTGTTATAAGGTTGGTATCTGCTCTGATGTTTCTTGCCAGTCTTGGGGTAGATACCAAAAGTTTTTAGCGTAGCCCTGTCATCCTTTGACATGTGCATTGTGTCATTCGTCTTATTGTAAAACAATTTGTTTTTATCAAAGGGGAGATCTTCAATTGTTGACTGTAGTTGGCGAGGGAGATCAGCAGAGTGCAGCCAGGCAGATCTCCTCATCACAATACCTGTTGCCATGGATCTTGCTGCTGTATCCGCTACATCTAGTGCAGCCTGCAGCGCCGTGCGAGAGATGAGCTGACCCTCTCTTATAACAGCATGGAACTGACATCTCAAGGATTCAGGGATAGCGTCGATGAAATCTGCCAACTTCAGGTAATTGGCATGGTTGTAGTTGGCCAGTAACGCTGTGTAATTGGCAATGTGCATCTGTAGAGATGATGAAGTGTACACCTTTTTGCCAAATAAATCGAGCTTCTTATCTTCCTTATCGTGTGGCGTTGTCTTATTGTATTGCTGCTTGTTCCTGTGATTTGCAGCTTCTATTACCAGGGAGTTTGGAGCTGGGTGTGAGAAGAGATATTCAGAATTTTTGGCTGATATATAATACTTTCTGTCCGCTCTCCTATTGGCTGGAGGAATTGAAGCTGGAGTCTGCCATATCAGGTCGGCTGGTTCAACTAGGGCATTGTCCATAGGCAGAGTGACCCTTGAGGTGGGTTTCATTTGCATGATGGTCAGGAGCTTGTGGTGTGAGTCACTGACTTTGTGCATTGGAATTTCCAGGGACTCCGCCACTCTCTTAAATAACTCTTGAAATTGTTTCGCCTCATCAAGCGATGCAGCGGACGTGGACGGAATGATGACTTCGTCCAGTAGAAATGATGTGTCCTGATGTGGGGAAAGCGTATTGTGATCGACAGGATCCTCGTCATCATCCTGTGACTGGGATCCAGGTGAGGAGGCATGCAACTCGTCTTGCCTGCTTAAAGTTGAGGTCGGTCCGTGACTCTTCTTCCTTTTATGCAGAGATCCCGACCTATGAGTCATCCAATAAGGAGGGTAGGTGAACATAGGGGCAAACCATCCATGATCAAAATTGGGATATGACGTTCTGCCCTGAACAGGGATTCTCAATCCGTGCCTATACATAGCCTCACTGTAAGGGAGGTCTCTTGAGGCTTCTCCCTGTGGTTCTTCTTCACTGGAGTAGTCAGGGGGGGGACCTGATCTGCCGGTGCCATGGTCCTGTATAATGTTCTGTATACTCAGAAGACGGGGATCTTGTGTCCCTGACTGGCTCCTGATGCTTGGTCTTTTGAGAGCTCTTACGAGCTGAACCCGGTGCCGAGGCTTTTTCTTGCGGCGCTCTCCCTGGTGCTGAAACTGCCTGTGGCTGCGGGAGAGCGTTCGGCTCCGTCGGCTCCAGCTGATCTTGCAGCTGCTGGCTCAGAGGTGCCTGTGGCACCGAGACCTCTGTAAGGGATTCCTTCGAGGTCTGAGGGTCGTTCGGCACGGAGGAGTCCTGTGGTGCCTTGCTGTTCGGCAGCCTGTCAGAGGGGTTTGTTCCTGCCGCAGCAGTCCCAGCTTTCTTTTTACCCTCGGAGCTGCTCTTTGTGCCTGAGGAACCAACAGCCTCTTTGGCACGGCTCCTGGAGGGAGACAGAGAGGGCTGCCTTTTCTTTTTAGATTCCAAAGGGGGAGCCGTGTTAGTCTATTGTAGAAAGACAACAGAGTCCTGTGGCACTTTTAAAGACTAACAGATTTATTTATCGCATGAGCTTTCGTGGGAGAAAATCCCACTTCGTCAGACACTTTGAAGCGTCTTCAAAGCATCTGACGAAGTGGGATTTTCTCCCACAAAAGCTCATGTGATAAATAAATCTGTTAGTCTTTAAAAGTGCCACAGGACTCTGTTGTTTTTCTTTTTAGCCTCTCCCTGATGAGGTGATAAATGCCTCTTTTGTCCGAAGCTCGGGGAAGCAGTGCGGCTAGCTTCTGATGCCGGTCTCAGGGACTTCTCCATGAGGAGGAGTTTTAACCTCAAGTCCCTGTCTTTCTTTGCCCTGGCACTCAAGTTTTTACAGTGGGGGCACTTCTCAGAAATGTGCCCCTCACCCAGATATCTTATACAGACGGTATGACCTTCTGAAGCCGGTATGGAGTCCCGGCACTTTTCGCACCGTTTAAAACCGGGGAAGCCTGGCATAGTCGGAGAGTGCAAGCTCCGTTTTTTTGGTTTTTTTTTTTAACTGAAAGTTAAGGAATAAAGAGAATCCCCGTGAGGGGAGACTCTAAGAGAAGTGAGGGAAAAAGAAAGAAGAACAGAGAAAGGGTTGTTGGTTTTTTGGGGGGGGGGTTTGTGAGAGAGAGATTTCTCCGGTGTGTGGACTCCAGCGGTAGAGAAGGGAATGACGGATGGAGCCGCACATTCTAAAGCAGTGCTGAGGGACGCTGCGAGACAGCTGTCTCGCACGCGGCTCCAACGGTCACTATGTTTAAATCTCCGTAGGTGGCTCGGCGTGCGCCAGCGCACCTCAGGTGGAGCACCCACGGGGATTCCTCTCGAAGGAGAAGTGCGACTTATTAAAGGCCTTTGACAAAGTCCAAATAAATTACACCATCTTTGTTCCCCATTTCCCCCTATTACTGATACTTTCAAAGAGTCTCATATGGTAGAAGGAATGTGGTTTTCCTTTACAGAAGTTGTGTTGGTTTGTCCTTATATCAAATACATCTAGTTAGAATGTACCTAGTAATGAAACACAGACGTGTTGTTACATAATTCCTAGGATCACGCCGAGTGCCTCTTGTAAAGGCAGATGAACATTTGCTGCCACCCAGTACTGTGGGTACAGACTGCAGATAAGCTGCTCAGTCATTGCAGTCTAATTAGGTAGTTCAAGTTAGCTGACAATTTGGAGCTAGTTGCATCTACACTGTTCTACTTTTAGAACTATGCAGAGATTATGCAAGGAAGAAACCTCCAGACTGTGATGGGATCCCCCTGCAATGCACCCTGAAAACAGTGGCAACACCACGTGCTCTGCACTCTCCAGCCTGGGCTGTCCCTCACAATGCTTTGCTAGTGACAACCGCAAGCCCCTCTATGCACTGTTATCAACGGGCTCCAAAGCACTGCAGAGCACTACACTTAGCTAGATTGCATGAATGTTAACCTGAGCTGTGATGCTGTCAGCAAGGTACACTTACACAGCCAGACAAAGACACACCCAACTGAGCGATATGAGTGTCTTGCCTAGTCACTCACAAACCAACGATAGAGAAGCAGCAGCCAATGATCCCGCCACAGTTTGTAAAAACTGCCCCAATAGGAATCTATCCCCACAGTTATATTAGTAAGTCCTCTCCCTACTTGTTGTGGGGAAGACATGCAACAAGCTTTTGTTACTAAGTTGACATTTCTTGACACATCAGTTCAAGACCACAATGGTTGCGATAAAATATTTTAAAAGTTTGTTAATTACAGAAAAATAGATTTTAAGTTATAAGTGAAAAGAGAAGATAGTTACCAAATGAAATAAACATAAGAGCACAATCTAAATTCTACCCACTAATAAGCTCTTGAATTCGCAATGTCTCACTTTTGTTAGCTGATAATATGCAATTTCTTAAACACAGGTTGGGCGACCTTCCCTGCTTGGGCCTCCCTTCCCCCATTCCAGATGACCCTTCAGGTGTACAGTTGAATGAGAGTAGAGCCAAGCTATAGTGTCACTCACCTCTTTTTATAGTGTGTTTCAGCTTACTAGAACAATCCAGCTTGTGACCCGTGGGCTTGTCCTCATTGCTCAATATCCCCCTTAGTCCCCAGCCCCACTGTGAATGTGCTTGCTACATCAAAGCTTTCACTATAAACAATTACTATTAATGGAATCTATCTTGAAGGGGTGAGGGATATACATTAATGCTGCCTGGCCATGGTTGTGTCTGAAAGACTATTTGTAGGTATTTCCCATCTTGCAATGTCATATAAAACAACAGCATATACAATCCAACAGGATGTTAATATTCAGCAGATCAAGACTTTTAAAATAAAACAGATAAAACCACTGGTTAAAGTATAATTTGACGGGCCCCGGAACCCTCCTAATCTCCAGGCCCTCTTCCTGTATTGTCTGGGCCCCCTTCATGCATGTGCGGGCCCCAGCCCAGGTAGGCATTTGCAACCACTTCTCAGTACCACATGCATTGGTTATCGCTCCATAAAAATATTTATAATTTTATACAGTGTTTATGTCTATAGCAATTATTGTCACAAACTAGCAAACACTGCATAACACAGTAAGTATTGTGATTAACAATGGTGGGATGCAAGACCTGCCAGCAGCCAGGTCAGGGTGGAACATGCGTTCCACCAGATTTTTCTATTTTTAGGGGCCCTGGAACTCTGGCCCCTCAAATTTGTGGGCCTTGGAACTGCGTTCCAGTGCATTCCCCCTTACTTTAACCCCTGGATAAAACATACCATAATTCCATGGCACTGGGGAATATGGAGTTTCTGGGATGTTGTTCTCAGACACAAGATATCATGTAGACATCTAAGCTCTGGCCCTGCAAACGTTTCCTCATGTGCTGCACATGTATGTTGCCAGTCCCCTTGACTCTAATGGCACAAGTCAAATGTATCAATTTAGGCATGTGTGTAAATATTTGCCAGACTGGGCCCCTGGATAAAAAACTCCGATAGGGAATGACTTGCTCTTAAAATAAATAAATAAGGGCCACACAGCTTTGCTAAATGAAATGACTATTAACACCACCATAATGGAATGCTGAGCTGTATTATACCCTTCTGCCCTGAGGTGGCAATGTTAACCTCCTAGTCAATAAGCCATACCTGGCACAGCATGAAAAGATCTGATCCTGAACACATCTGGTGTGTATAAACAAGCTCTGTGACTAGCCCACATCTGCTACAGTAGCATGAGAAGTCAGAAGTAAATTAAGAACAGAAACAGAAGGAAAACAGCAACAACGGTTGCAGGGTCCCATCAACATGTCACTCATGCCCAGAGAACTGCTGCTTTGACAAACCATCACAATGGACAGCCTGGAAGCAGCATTTCGCAAGATTTTAAATTGCAAACAAACTGCATAAAAGAAACTAGAGATAAAGGCATCTTCCTTAATTTATGCTAGTGGGAAGCAAACGGAAGATATCTTTAAATCCTTTGACTTTACTAGACAGTCACAAAGATGACTATGAAAGGGTTCTAGCTATGTTTGATACATACTTTATACCTCAGAAATGTGGTTTATGAAAGAGCATGATTTCACCAGAGAATTCAAGAAGCAAGGGGAAATGCTGAATGTTTTATAAGAGCTTTGCATACACTGGCTGAAAATTTGTGATTTGGCGAAATACAAAACCTGAAAATATCAGAGACAGGCTGGTTATTGGGTTAACAGATAAAAACCTTTCACAGCAGCTAAAAAAACCAAACACTTAACCCTAACCACAGCAATACAAATAGCAAAGCAGTGAGCGGGTGAGACAGAAAAACCAAGTGCAACTTGCCAAACCTGAAAAACTAGAAACTAACTTAGAAGCTGTTAAGAGATGCAAGATGAATGCTAAAAGCTATTACAACAGGGCCCCTGCTGCAAGATCCCCAGGCAAAGAGGAGCAAATTCCAGCTCACATTCATAACATAAGGCATGGAAAAAAATCATATCCCATGACATGATACATCTCCAGCCAGAGGCGCACAGTATCATACATGCATGAAATACAAGCATTTTGCAGCTGTTTGCCACATCAAAAGCAGTCAGGGAGGAGTTGACTTATATTTCAGACAATCAAGAGTCACCGTTTCTGGGGTTTATCACTTCTGAGGACACAGAACCTGCCCAGAGAATGCACCTGAATATTCTTGGCAAGACTATTGACTTTAAAATTGACTCAGGTGCTGAGCTCCCAGTTATCCCAGGCCTTCTCTACGTTTGCAGAACTGCAGGAGTGCCATTGAGCTGCTGTAGTGCTTCATAAAGATGCTATCTTCACTGACAGGAGAGCTTCTCCTGTTGGAGTAGCTACTCCACCTCTCAGAGAGATGATAGTTACATCAATGGGAGGGCTTCTTTCACAAATTCAGAGCCGTCTGCACTGGAGATGAATTCTCCCGACAGAGCTCTCACTAGCCCTGGAGATATTCTGAACTGCAAAGGCCAGTTCACCACAGAAACTACTTACAACAACAGAAGCTATGCATTCAGAATACATATGATCAAAAGATCAACAACCTTCCAAGATGGCATGGCAACCATGAAGGGCTAATGAAACAGACGGAAGAACTTGGAGGATTTGATACTGGATTTTTGAAAGAAGATCCCGGTCCCGGAGAATTGGAAAAAGGCAAATATAGTACCTATCTTCAAGAAAGGGAAAAAGGAGGATCCAGGGAACCACAGACAGGTCAGCTTCACCTCAATCCCTGGGAAAATCATGGAGCAGGTCCTCAAAGAATCCATCCTGAAACACTTGGAGGAAAATAGAGTGATCAGGAACAGTCAACATGGATTCACCAAGGGCAAATCATGCCTGACCAACCTGATTTCATTCTATGATGAGATGACTGGATTTGTTGATGCGGAAAGAGCCGTTGATATGGTATACCTTGACTTTAGCAAGGGTTTTGATACGATTTCCCACAGCATTCTCGTTGGCAAGTTAAGGAAGTATGGGTTGGACAAGTGGACTGTAAGGTGGATCGAAAACTGGCTAGATCAATGGGCTCAGCGGGTGGGAATCAATGTCTAGTTGGCAACCAGTAATGAGTGGAGTACCCCAGGGGTCGGTCCTGGGGCCGGTTTTGTTCAACATCTTCATTAATGATCTTGATGATGGAATAGACTGTGTGCTTAGTAAGTTCGCGCATGACACCAAGCTGGGGGGACTGTTAGATACTCTGGAGGGCAGGGACAGGATCCAGGGAGACTTGGACAAATTGGAACACTGGGCTGAAAGAAACCTCATGAGGTTCAACAAAGACAAGTGCCAAGTCCTGCACTTAGGACGAAAAAATCCCATGCACTGCTGCAGGCTGGGGACCGATCAGCCAAGTAGCAGCGCTGTAGAAAAGGACCTGGGGCTTATGGTGGACGGGAAGATGAATATGAGCCAAAAAGTGCTCTTGTTGCCAAAAAGGCCAATGGCATATTAGGCTGCATCAGTAGAAGTATTGCCAGCAGATCGAGGGATGTGATAATTCCCCTCTATTCGACACTGGTCAGGCCACATCTGGAATACTGCGTCCAGTTTTGGGCTCCCCACTACAGAAAGGATGTGGACAAATTAGAAAGAGTCCAGCGGAGGGCAACAAAAATGATTAGGGGGCTGAGGCACATGACTTATGAGGAGAGACTGAAGGAACTAGGTTATTTAGTCTACAGAAGAGAAGACTGAGGGGAGATTTGATAGCAACCTTCAGCTACTTGAAGGGGTGCTCCAAAGAGGAGGGAGCTAGGCTGTTCTCGAGGGTAACAGAGGACAGAACAAGGAGCAATGGTTTCAAATTACAGCTGGGGAGGTCAAGGTTGGCTATTAGGAAAAACTTTCTCACTAGGAGGGTGGTGAAGCATTGGAATGGGTTACCTAGGGAGGTGGTAGAATCTCCATCTTTGGAGATTTTTAAGGCCCGGTTAGACAAAACCCTGGCTGGATGATTTAGTGGGAGTGGTCCTGCTTTTTAGCAGGGGGTTGGACTAGATGACCTCCTGAGGTCCCTTCCAGCCCTAAGAGTCTATGATTCTATGATCCAGACCAAATCAACCTAAGATATAATCCTGAACCATACAGCGTACAAAACTCTCCTACCAGAGAGATCCTGGAAGAGACTACCTGCAGAATTCAGAGGACATCATAATGTGATAGTGCAGTGGCATACTGAGACTGTCTGGTGCCTGGGGACCAAATCACATTTGCCTCCCCCCCATTCCCTGCCCCCCTTCCCTGTTTCTCTCCCCGCTCAGAGCAGGAGGGGTCCCAGTGGCACTGCCCCTGCTCTCCCACCTGCACAACCAGAGGCAGCAGGGCAGCTGTCCCCCCAGTGCTGGGGGGGTGGGGCCAGAGGCCGCGCTGCCCTCGCTCCACTGCCGAGTGTTGCAGGCTGCCCTGGACCAGGCGGCCACCCTGCTGCCTCTGGCTCATGCAGTGGGAGGACGGCGCCCTGAAATTGGGCAGCCTGGGCCAGTAGGCCTCTAATCCTGCTCTAGTGCAGAACCTGCCCCAGTGCAGAACCGGCCGGACGGCCCCCATGCTGCCCGGCACCTGGCCCTCCCCGCCCCCCTGGGTCGGTATGCCACTGTGATAGTGCTGGGCTGTTCTCCCTGGTATGCAGAGGTAATGGACTTGAAAGACAAAGTGTTGCTGTGTTACTGAAAAACTGAAGTGCACTTTTGCACATTTTGGTATTCCAAAACTAATGAGACAATGGAACATGATTCACTACAGCAGAATTTAAATAATCCCAAATGAAATATAATTTTGATCATATTAGCAACAGCCAACACTACCCACAATTTAATGGAGCGTCTGACAGAGCTGTAGAGACAGCCAAGAAAATCCTACAGCAGGAAGATCCATTCCTTGCTCTTCTGAATTACAGATCAACATCACACAGCTCCTGACAAGAAGACAACTCAGAACGACTGTTAAAACTTTGGGAAAGAACCCATTTCCAAAGTGCCCAGACATGGAAAGAGTAGCCAAATCAAATAAAAATGCTAAGAGACCTTATGGACACTTTTACTCAGCTAGAGAACTGCTGGGTCCAGAACCTGGTGATGTTGTTCATGTCAAATTGGCTGGAGGAAAAAAAAAAAAGATAGATGGCTCCAACTGTCATAAAGAAAAAGAATTCAGCACTCAGATCATATGGGATCGAAACTGACAGCAGAGAGTTCAGCAGAAACTGTCAGTATCTGCAGTTTGTAGACTTCCTCAGAAAGTACAGTCTACAGAGCAAACTCTACAGACAGCAGATGCAAAACAAGACTCTGACTTCCAAACCAACCACTGGCAATCATTGCAACTAATGGACAGCCAGATGACTAAGCTGTTGTGCATTTAGGTCGGTGGAATGAGAAAATCAGTATGAATCAGAGACATTTAACAGACAAGTACTGAACTTGAAAGAGAGTGTAATAGTGGAAGTATTGTAAACGTTAGGATGAGATTATAAATTTGATTGATAAAGGTAATAGTTTTGATTAATAGACTTGGTATACATACGGCATTTTGATTAAAAAACCTGGAAAGACATGAAATTAAAATGGTACCCATTAAATGCATTAAAAGTTGGAAAACTGATGTCTCCAGATGCAATGATACAGGGAATCAATCAAACAGGTGTGTTCCCAGTGGGGCCCTTTACTATTTAACATTTTTATTCATGGTTTGGAAGAAAATGAAACCACTACAGAAAGTTTGCAGAAGACCCAAATATTGAGGGATGGTAATCAGTGCTTTTTGTTTAAGAAAAAAAAAAGTGCCCGCACTCGTTGCTGCATCACTGTGAAAAAAAAAGGTGCCAGTACTCAGTACCCTTGAGTACCATCACAAAAAAAAAAAAAAAGCCCTGGTGGTAAATAACGAAGAGGTTACTGATACAGAGTGATCTGAATTGCTTGGCAAACTAAGCGCAAGGAAACAATATGTATTTTAAGATGGCTAAATGTAAACATATATATTTAGGGACAAAGGCCAAACTTACAGGATGAGGGAGTCTATCCTGGGAAGCAGTCACTCTGTAAATAATTTGGGCTTCGTGATAGATAATCAGCTGAACATGATGCCCAAAGTAATGCTGTCACCAGAGAACTACTGCAATCCGTGGATGTACAAATAGGGGAGTCTTGACTAGGACAGAAGGATTATTTTATCTCTGAATTTTGCACTGATGCAACCCTGCTGGAATACTGTTCCAGTTCTGGTGGCCACAATTCAAGAAGAAGGTTGATAGATTGTAGAGGGTTCAGAGAAGAGCCCAGAGAATGATTAAAGGATTAGATGAGAAAATGTCCCTTATAGTAACAGAGTCAAGGAGCTCAGTCTACTTAGCTTAACAAAGAAAAAATTATGGGATGACTTGATTACAGTTTATCAGTACCTGCATAAGAAACAAATATGTGACAATGGGCTTGTCAGTCTAGAAGAGAAGAGATAACATGATCCAATAGCTAGAACTTGAAGCTAAACAAATTCAGACTTGAAACAAGACATAAGTTTTAATAATAAGATCGATTAACCATTTGAACATCTTTCCAAGGGTTGTGGTGGATTCTCCCTCACTGACAGTTTTTAAATCAAGATTAGATATTGCTGTTTTAAAAGATCTGTTCTAGGAATTATTCTGGGAAAGTGTACAGCCTGTGTTACACGGGAAGTAAGTCTAGATGATCACAGTGGGCCCTTCTGGCCTTGGAATCAATGACATTACATTCACTGATGAATTAATTCACAATGACTCTGTATTCATTTATTCAAATACCAGTAACACCAGCACCTATAAAAAATCTAAAATCTTATTTAGACTATCTTTTGTCAATTTTATAAAGTTTATATTTGACAATAAAGAAACACACTGTCAACCATTCTAATGATTCCAATGCACCCTAGGAATAATGGGGAAGAACTGAGTTGGCAAAATATGGTTTAAAGTATTTTCTTTCAAAGTAAGTAGAATGACTTTCTCCAAATGACTGACAGCATGTCTGGAAGAGATAGCAGATAGAGCACTGATCTAGGAGAATGAAGATCTAACAACTAGATTATGAGGATTCTTTTCAATTCTGGATTTTAACTTCGTTAATTCAGTTACATTGATTTTTTTTATTCTAAATAATGAAATATTTCTCTTTTAATTAAAATAAGACATTTTCAGTCATTAATTCAAATGGCCTTATACACTCAGAGATGCTGCAGGATGATATAGTATGGCCTACATAATTACATTACATCTCCCCTACAACTGGCCTTCTTCTGTCCTTCCTTCTTTAGTCAGATTGCACCAGAATACTAAGCCCAGCCATTCCTAAGTAATAAAACAATAAGGAAAGTAATTGCTGCCAGACAGCAGCATGTAGATTATGTTGAAAAGCCTACCTGCTGGAAACGATAGCACCAACTCAGAGCAACACAAGTATAGAATTAAACCAATGCCATGAATTAATCATTACATTAGTTAAGCAATAGTCCATTAGTCATGGGTTTATGTTCTGCAGTAATCAACCTAACAATTCCTTTATGGTTTAGATCTCTCTAGTTCGGAAGGGGCTGGGTTCTTGGACATTTTTTTCAATTGAATCTCTGATTGTTTTTCTAAATGTGTTTATTACATTTTTATGTTGAAGTTCCAGATGACTGGCACAACTTTTATGGAAAATATCCTGTACAATGTAATACGGTAAGATTGCCTTTGTAGAGGTTTTTTTAAAATCATCCTATAGAAAATCATATCCCACCTCTAGAATCATACAGGGAAGTTTAAAATAACATATAAAAGGATTAAATAGGGAATGATGTATTATAGGGATTTAAGTTAACTTCTATACATCAAGCTCTTTTACTTTTATCCCTATCAAATTCAATGGGCTTTCTTTGTAAGAAAAAGGATCACCACACCACCATAAGCCCTGCATTGTGTATGTACAGCACCTAGCATAATGGAACCCTGAACCAAGATTACAGCCCGAACAGTCAACTGCAATACAAATAATCAATAATAAACACTGGAAATGTCAGACGAAATTGTACCAAAGAAAGTCTCTGAACAAGTCCTGCATAGTCAGTCATCGAAGGTGGCAATGGGACAAAGCTACCCACGTATTCTGAACTTTTGGGAATCCAATGGCATGAGCACCCCAGACAAATGGCTTGCTTGGAGGAGCTATACCACTAGTCTAGTTCATAGGCTGGAGTAAAAAAAGTAAGAAGAAAGTCCTTATCTTCAAGGTCCAGTCTGAGAGACCATCTAAAGATTTGGAATGAAGGCCATAGTTGACTACTATGCTCCTCTAGCGCAACAAACACTCAACAGTAAGGGTAAAGCTCATCTGTGCAGGAGACCGTTTTCTTGAGGCCTGGTCTGAGACTATGGAATGAAGTCCTCCCATGAAATAAGTAACCTTGCCATCTTCTGCTGCAAGTGCAAGACACAGTTCTTTGACCTCTCTTCTCAAATAATAACACCCAGCAATATGAATATCTAAAACACACACACACACAAACGACATTCCACTGCACCTGTCCTCTCCCTTGGAAAAGGAGAAGAGAAAAAAAATATAACGGCTATTATTCCTATTGATAAATGCACTTCTGCCAGGCATTCAGATACTACTGTCATGAGGGCAGTAGAAGAATCTCTAAATACAATGTATAAGAAAGAGCATGGGTGTTTATTCTGCAGTAGAATGCCCTAGTCACAGTTAGGGCGTGAACTTCACCTTCTCCTCCACCCTTCCATATTCATTCTGGGATTCTCCAAGTAGTTCAAGGAAGTTAGGAGCCCATGTCATTGAAGGGCCCCTAACACAACTAGATTCTTTTTAGGTTGAAGCTTTTTGAAGGAGAAATGGATTTCACCCTACATTCTCCTGTTCTTTAAAATTAATAAGCCTGGTGACGGTAATGATGGTTTAACTATTTAAAATTTGAGGCAAATTCTTTTTAACCACTACTGACACCATTATGTCTACACTTACCAAAGTTAGTTCGAATTAGTTAATTTGAACTAATTCGAACTAACTTTGGTTAGTTCGAATTAACTTAATTCGAACTAGCATGGCCCCACTAGAATGCTACTTCAAACTAAGCAAGTGCCATGCATGGCACTTGCTTAGTTTGAATTAGTGAATTGCATTAAGCTCAATGTGCTGATTAGTTCAAACTAAGTTCTTAGTTCGAACTAACATGGCCACATTGGGTTAATTCGAACTAACTAGTTCGAATTAACCGTTAGTTCGACAAGTATAATCGAATGTATTAGTTCAAATTAAGGAAGCCCTTAATTTGAACGAATGAAAGCCTAGTGTGGCCAAGGCTTCAGTTAGTTCGAATTAAGTTTCCTTAATTTGAACTAACTTGCCAATGTAGACATAGCCATAGAAAACAGAGGGCACAACAAAGGAGGACAATTTGACCCTTGTGTTTATCTCTTTAATTTATAAGCAATATTTCATAAATCCACAATTGTAACTGTAAACAATATACTGTAGCATGTACCATTTGGAGGTTGATTTTTCTACCAGTTTCTCCTTTCCTACTCACCTGTGGCAGTACAAAATATGGCTATTAGATGTGTGCAAGCTTGTTCTGAATACTAAACTAAAATTGTGTAGAATTTAATTAGTATCTCACCTATTTAAACTTTTCCAGCAACGACTATGCTACAACGGCAGCAAAAACTTATGAGCAAGTTCTTCTCAATCGAATAACTTGAGTAAAAATGGTTTCTTAATTGCCAGAAAAAAATAAATCTATATTGAGATTTTTTTTAATGCAAAGCTATAACAACAAGATGAGACTTGATCTCAGTGCCTGCTGAGACACACTGTTGAAGACAGATATTCTAGTTTTATTCACCTCCAATATTAGCACATTGTCAGAATAAATAAGCTTAAACTGCAAATGTATCAAGTGACTGGAAAGAGCAGGAAAAGAATTAAGTCAAGAGATGGTGTAAATCAGCATTAGTTCAAAGGAGTGACACCAATTTACAGCAGCTCAGGATGTGTCCCAGAAACTCAGTCATTTATTTGGTTCATTATGGTAAGAGTGCAGCAGCAAAGGATGGAGTGTCAAACTTTAATGTTCTGCTTTTGTCAAAGCATTTATATGACATTATTCTTAAAATTATGGCATGCTATTAAATATATATCACTGAACCTGCATGATTCTGTGCTGGTCTAATATACCGGGTATTCAAGGCATTCTGATCTGCCAGGTCTCTTCAAATGGAAGGTGTACTTCCCCTAAGGTGTACTTATCCTTTTCCCACTCATTTGGCTGACCATCTGAAAACTACCAGCAAGTGAGGGCCAACGGGAATGCAAAAGAACTCCAACTTTCAGAATTTATAATAGTAACAAGTTTAGATTTCCCAGTACTATTTCACTCCGGTAATAGTTATACATCAATAGCAGTGCTTTCTACTTAGACAGTACATTTCATTAGAGCAGCTCAAAACACATTATGACGGTGGGGAGTTTTACCCCTTTCTACACATTGTGCAATGGAGGTGGGAGGAAGTTATGTGATCTGTCCCAGGTCACATAAAACTCATTGAACTTATGAAACTGAACTGCTGTGGCCGTGAGCAGCAGAACTGGATGTGGCAGAACATAATGAACACGAGGATAAGCAGTGTTCAACAAAGTTTCAGCAGGGTTTAAACCACAGCTACTGAGAAAGATACTGAACACAGTTTATCCTCATCCCTGCTTGCTGCTCACTTATGTTCTGCTCTACTGCTGTGGCTGGCACCCATTGAAAGAAATGGTTCAGTTTTATAGTGCAGGCCATTGTTGGTGACCTGACCTATAGTGGGTGTCCCTGGCTGCATCTGGGTATCTGTCACTGGGTAACTCGAGGGGGTGGAAGGCCATGAGTGCCGATGAAGCCCCTTTGAGTTACCCAGTGACAGATACCCAGATGCAGCCAGTTGCACTCCGGGCAACGAACCCACTGTTGCTGGCCCCGGCCCGTCTCCGGGCGTCCCTACCTGCAACACCATAGTAACAAGAAGGGTTAAAATCCTGTCCTCTTAGCCCCCAGTCCCTGTGCTTTAACTGCAATAGACAAAGTTT
>ML685818.1:7935743-7968983 GCA_007922175.1 Pelusios castaneus
ATGATCCCATTAACCAAAACTGATTTCTGCAGAACAAACTTTGTCTACGATTTTATTTCACTCCTTTTCATTTGCCTTCAAGGAACATTGACATCTCAAGGATTCTGTAGGACTACTCAGGCTCTTCAGAGAAGGAACTTAAGCTACATGCCATCCACTGTTCAAAGTAAACTCAGATTTTAAATTGTGTTAGAGATGCTTCCAGCCACAGCCTCTAATTCAGCTCAGATCAGCACAAGAAATTTGCCAGCAAAATAACAATAGTACCAACAGCTTACAAAATCTGCTACAAAGAATAGCAGCAGTTTGACTTGAAATCAGATAATGTAGTCTTCAAAACCTGCCTAATGTAACTCCCACTATATGCTAATGTTGTGTGATTTGGGCTGATTGAAATATTAATATCTCCACACACCATTTACCCTCACCTAGTATTTGGCTTTCTGCTTGCGATCTCATTACCTATTGATCAAAGACATGATTTGTGACTGACTGACTTCGAAGTGGAAACTTCTCTGTTTGTTGAAAACAACATTACTGTTAGTTGCCTTTCCACCTTAGTGTCATCAGTGAGAAATATTTTATTAAGTCAATTAACAAGTTGTAATGCTCGTTTTAGGTTTGACGCCACAAATCTCAACCCCTGAAGGCTTTTCAAATCTAAAACACATGTTTATAATAACTTATAACAACTGTCACACCTTGAAAAATCCATTCACCACTGATAGAAACTTTCCCTGGTGAACGCCATTAATTCCTAGCCCTTATGATTGGAAGAGACACTACCAAGCACAAATAACATAACCAATTAGTTATTGTTTGTCTGCGTATGCCAATTGTATTTCCCCTGCTGCTGCTCAGTCCTTCCATAAGCAGCAGCAGTGCAAAAAGGGGCCAGTTTTTTAGGGGAAAGTCATGAGACTGGCAAGAATCGGGTCTATTTTACCTTGTTGTGGCTTAATTAAAAAACAGAGCAACAGGAGGGACAGGTGCAGGATAGACTAACGAACACATGAAGGTTGTGGGAAGAATAGAGTTGTGGAAATATCTCCTTGTATCAGCCAGAGGCCTGGTCTATACTAACCGCAGATTTCAGCAGCAGTTGACAGAAGTTATGTAAGCTACGTGCAGTAACTTGCATATCTCCTGTCGACTTCCTAATGCCTACTTACCGTAGCATCCCCACAGCGCTGTGTTGATGAGAAATGCCTCCTGTCAATACAGCACTATGCTATTTGCCGTGGTGGTCTTAATAGATCGACTTCTGGGTTTGATTGACCACATCTTTACTGTAGCTCAGTTGAATGTGCAAAATCAATCCTGCACCACTGGCAGTGTAGACATAGCCAGACTGTGGAAGGACCAATAGAGTACAGTTCTTCTGAGGAACTAGGTCTCTTAACTGTCTGTCTGTCTTTGGCTCAGGGCTTTGGCTTACCGTGGCCTGCCTTGGGGGCCAGAGGCCACGTTCTGTGGTGCTCCTGCTCTGCCCCCGGAGCTCAATGGATGCATGCCAACCTGCCCTACCCCCAGGGACAGACCAACAGGCCTATGGTGGAGCAGGAGCACCGTGGAGTGCAGCCTCTGGCTCCAGGGTCCTGCCTCCAAAGTCCTTCCCTTCCCCAGGCCCCGCTGGCACTGTGCCAGCTTGAGCGAGGCGGTGGGGCCAGATCAGCACAGGGGCC
The DNA here is from genome assembly GCA_007922175.1 of Pelusios castaneus. Classification (NCBI taxonomy): domain Eukaryota; kingdom Metazoa; phylum Chordata; order Testudines; family Pelomedusidae; genus Pelusios; species Pelusios castaneus. Next base: position 7,937,429 of record ML685818.1, read on the forward strand.
TTAGGGATTGCAGCTTGGGGCCCCCCTTTAGGCCAGGATCCAGGGCTGCAGCCCCTATGGCCCATGCATTGGCTAGATGATTTAACCCAATGATTATTGAATGGATAGTAAAATTTCCAAGATTTCTGTGTGGACTCATCACTGGCTGGGGGAAAGGCAACAAAGAGAAGCGAGGGGAGGGGCAGAAATGGGACAACTTGGGAAGAAAGTATGCATCATGACTTAATATAGCAAAGAGAAAGAATGGAGACAGTGGGGAGGGAAAAAAAGTAAAATGCCAGGAAAGAGTAAAGTTAATCACATTGTACAGCACTTTGCAAAGATGGTATCAGATTAATTTCATCATTATGTCAAAATGATGATAAATATTTTGTGATCCTCAATCAGTTCTATAGGCAGTCAAATATTATTCAATAAATGTACTACATTAACACCAGTAGAACTCAAATACATTGTTCACTATTCTATCAGCTCCAACAATAAATTGTCTTTAAGAATTATTAAATAGGCAATTATTAAATGATTTGGTCAAATATATACATTTTAAAGCTTCAACTACACAGGAAATTGCCTAACTTTTGAAGTGTTTGTGATTCACATCTTGAGAAGCATTTCAAGTAAGAGAACTCTACTGCAGCCACATTGGTCAGCTATCGAAGAACAATTATCCCAAGGGCGTTTAGCTAGATGGGTTCTCAAATTCAGTTTTGAGCATTAGTCAGCAGAAGAATATCTTGTAGTTCAAGTGAAGGTAGCCTGTGTTTTTAAGAAGTAAAGGATGCCAATTGTCATCCAGTCTTCCAATAGATTCATTACAACTGTATGATTAAAATAAGCACTATGAGAAATAGCAGGGTGACAAGGGAGTTCACAGAAAGAGGGGCTAACCTAAACACTGAGCAACATATTCCTCAATTAAGTTAAACTGTCCTTTATGTATGGGAGGCAATTGTGTCAGGAATCATAGGAATTGTAGTTTGTTATAATTTGTTCTATCCTTTCCTCAAAATTATTTTTCATTGGGAAATGTGCCTTCCTTTGCAGCATGGGGCAGGACTTACTTGCTGGTGGATTTTCTATACCTTGAAGTCTTTAAACCATGATTTGAGGATTTTAACAACTCAGTCACAAGTTAAAGGTTCATTACAGGAGTGGGTGGGTGAGGTTTCACGACTTACATAGTGCAAGATGATCATATTGGTCCCTTCTGGCCTTAAAGTTTTTGATACATACATATAGTGTGTAGGGCCTTACAAAAGTCACAGCTTGATGAAAAAGATGAAAAAGGCATCATAGTTCATCAGTGAAATCTAGCTATTGTAGGGGAGGAGACGGGGTGGGGCTGGGGGCACCCCAGCTGGGATCTCCTACTTTGTGCCAGGCTTGGTCTCCTAGTCCCATTGGGGTTGGGTAGGGAGGGGACTTCCTTTTCCCCTGTAGAGCTGTTCTCTAGGGGCACGGAAGAGGGGAAGAGGAGATCAGATTTACCTCCAGGTATACCTCCCTTAGCTGCAGGAAGCTCTGTGGCTGCATTGACACAGTGCAGAACATAGTGGCAGTCCAGTGACCGCCCACCATGATCTCCTTTTTTGGGTTGGGACCCCCATGGTTACAACATAGTGACATTTTAGATATAAACATCAAACCATTAAATTGACCTTTTAAAAATCCTATGTCCAGGAAACTGACCAAAAGGGACTCTGGATTTGGTAGGGCCCTAATAATATCTTATTTATCGAGGTATAAGTGCATGTAGTTCTGTTGATGAAAAATTACATTTATATCCCATATGAAGAGGGATCTTATTTCTCCACAATCAAAAATTCAAAATTCTCTGATTAAAAAAAAATCTCCACAATACAAAAATCCACTCATGTGTGTGTGCGTGTGTGTGTTTTGAACAGTTTTACTGACATACAGTTTAACCCTATCCAGCCAAGCCTCTATTGTCCGGATCTCCATATGAAACACCAGCTGCCTTGGACTGACTAGCGTGGGACTTGAGTGGTCAGTTTCCCAAGGTGGTATGTAAATAAGCCTTCTGCTATAAGTTCCTGGATCTCCCTTGATAATTCAAGGTTTCTCTCAGGCCTGGTCTACACTAGCAACTTATGTTGGTATAATTACATTACTCAGGAGTGTGGATTTTCCACACTCCACCACGACGCAGTTGTACTGAGTTAACTCCTGCTCTAGACATTGGTGTCAATGGATGGTCTTTGCCCATTAACACAGCTACCTTCCCTCAGGGAGGTGGAGTACCTGTGCCATCACCTTAAGCAGAATCTTCACTTGTGCTTCTTCACAATAGTCTTCAAAGTGCTACAATGGGCCAACTGGGCTGCTGCAGCATTTTAAGGGTAGACAAGCGCTCAGTATCTCCCCGCCTGGAAAGTTTTGTAATTACTCCCTTCTGGAGCACTCTCTGTTTGTGCTCTGGGAGCCGCTCCTCTCCCCAAAAGCCCTTGTTCTTCAAGGAAGAGCTTCCTACCCAGCTCTCTTAAGGAGCTCTCTCTACCCTCAGGAGATGGTTTCTCTGTTCTAAGCTCACGCTTGTGCCCTCCTAAGCCTATAAAAGGATCAAGTATTCCTTAGCTAACTTCCACCCAAGCTACTTATCCAAAGTAGCCATCCAGAGCTAGATCTGAGTTGGCTCGTTCTCCTTAGCAGATCCTGTTACAGAGAGGCTGGCTGCCTGACCCTTCCGAGGGCCAGCCCAAGTGATATGTGAATCCATTTTTGTCAACTATGCTACCTCTAGATACAAACGGGAACTGAGAGAACAGACCCGTCTGATGCTTGTAACTGTCCCCACTCATTAAAAAGAAAATAAAAAGATGTTCAATGGATGTATTTTACATGTTTTATTTACCTAGTTACCCATGTATAGATCTAGCTAGTCCCTAAAACCTTCTGCAGTCCACAGGCAGTCGCTAGACTAACTTATACTAAGTAAAAAACTATTCAGTGAATTACTGAAAAGCAAATAGAAATTCTAAAGTGATCAGCGTTATACAAAACTCTATAGAAATTAAGTATGGTTGGGGAGAATTAGAGACCAAATAGTTTACCCTATAAAAAAAGCCCTGGGCACCAGACTATGAACATCCTTAAAAAGAGAAACCAAATATCTGACAAAACAAAGTAGCACAATTAATTAATACTAATAAATACAATACCTAAAAGAACGAACTGGGAATAAATCTCCCAAAACTATTCACATTCAGGTGAATATACTATATGAAAGATCTGTAATATCTAGGAAGCCCTCTATAAAACCAACAGCACCCATAGCCTGAAAACAGTTTCCTCAGACATGAAAATGAAAAATTCAATTCTTCAGGCAAATTTTCCATGGGTTAGTAGACAGCTCCTTCAACTGCCAGAATTTGCTTTGCTAGTGCCCATCATAGCCACTGTTTATTTTGCTGAGAAAACAGCTACAGTTCCTGTGGTTTACCTTAAATTGCTGAGGTTTTGCCAATTAAATCATCTACTGACAGAAGCAATTTTATTAGGTTTCTTTTGAACTCTGCTAGAAGCTGGAAAGATAACAAGATACTGTCTGCACAGTATAAATCATGTGAGACGCCATTATTCAATAGTCCAGGACAAAAATCAAATGCATGAAATAGGAGACCACATCAGAAATGGTAATGGAACATACAAGGCACTCTTTAGGACAAGGGCATCAAGATTTAGCACCATTTTCCATAGTGCTCAGTTCAGCAAATTAGTAAAGCAGCATTCGCAGAACTCACCCACATTAAGGTAATTGAGCAAAAGAGGTTTTATTTATCATACTGCTGACTTGATTTACTAGCTAGCTGTCCATTTTGCCTTGAAACATTCTGAGCAACCTCTGTTCACAAAAGCAAAACAGGTTTGAACCCATGTAAGGGTTTTTTGAATAAAATGTGATTGGATTTTTATATTTAAAAGCCACAGGTCCAAAATATAGACTGATGGTATACCCATATCCCCAGTATGGTAAGAGATAACAAATAAAGAGGTACTCTCAAACCCATAACAAGTCTTGCATCCTATTTAATGTATCAAAATACTGCATATTCAGTGAAGGAGCACTAACACAGATACAGACTCCAAGATGCAAATAACTGCAGGGCTTTGCCAAGGACTGTGTATTAAAAAGGAAACGAAAAACAAAGTACAAAGCTAGGAAGGGTATCAAGACTGAGATCAAAGACCTTATTACGGAGATCACTGCTATCCTACTAATCCATTCTTGGACTAAAAACGCCTCACACACAGATAATCAACTATCGACAAACCTTTGACAAAATGAGAATATGGGCATAGAAATGGACACCAGGTTAGAGCATATGCAGCTAATTTATTCATCCATGCATAAGAGAGTTTCGCATTTATCTTCCATATAGTTTTGTCATTCTAGTCTTGATTGAAAAGACAATGGAGACAATCTGGGGTATCGCAACCATCATTCACAGTATTCCAATACAGCTGTGGAGTTTACAGCTGTGAATACTTTAACTTTGGTTCTGCTCCTAGTCATAAAATGGTGCAGGAGGAAGAGCACTTTCTCTGGGAGAACCCAAGCTCTAGGGAACCTGAGAGGAGATCAAAATGAATGCAACACTGGCCATGTTCAAGGCTAAATGCAAGTCCTACCTCTGCGATAAGGCCCTTTCTCAACAGGAGCTCCAGATGTTCAGCACCAATGAATACCAAAGAAAAAACACTTGAAGTCCTTTTTGAAATAAAATGACATAAAATATAGATTACATACAGGGATTTTAAGTTCCAAAGGGGTAGCCGTGTTAGTCTATTGTAGAAAGACAACACACTCCTGTGGCACTTTTAAAGACTAACAGATTTATTTATCGCATGAGCTTTCGTGGGAGAAAATCCCACTTCATCAGACGTACTATTGTGACAGTGGATCCTGTGGGAACCTGGTCCTGCTGCATGTTCTACACTAGTCTCGCACAGGGTTTTACTTGTTTTGACCACAAAAGGAAAGTACGCAGTGGAATCACAGCCTGCCGCTATCAGACAATGTAGGGGGGAACTGACTTTTACTAGTAGACTCAGCATCACATTACTTATCTGTGGCAATTCTTGAGAAGCACCTGGCCTATCAACAGCTGCCTCCTGTTGCTCACATTTACAGCTGCAGGATTATTTCCTCAATCCCTATTTTAAGGGCCCTCTAAATAACTAGCAAAGCTGGATCTCCCAGTCCCCCAGTCACATACATTTTAGGACTATTTCTAATCACGTCTATTTTCCATTTCTTCATTACTGCAGCTGTCCCCTGGTTCTCCGTGTACCACGTCAGTAGAACGGTCAGTTGTGGTTGGACATATTCCTGGTGCTTTCATTGTCTGACAATCTTTAATTAAAGATTAACCTTTAATTCCTGAAGACTCCAGGACAATCCTGGACGGTTAGCAACCCTACAAGTATACCGAAAGCCTGAGGACAGTGTCTCACACCTGCACTAAATGTATGTTAAGGTTGTAATCCCCTCTCTTCCAGCAAGTGGGACCATCAAGGAGGAGGAAGCAGGACAGTGATTTTACCTTTCCTTCTGTGACATGCTGCACGCCTCCCTCCCCTCCCCGCACACACTCCTGTAATATGATGTGTGTATTTTCCCTGTTCACCCTTGCAATGCAACTGTTAGGTTTAATGCAAAGTATGTACATGGGTGTTTTTTGAATGCTCATGGCATGCTCTACATTATTGTTATGGTAACATGTTTCCTGCAACATCATATATGTGTACAGATACACCAAATGTATTTCACATGGTTCAAGTGGGGGCAGGCAATCAGAGCTCTGTTTCACATACCCAGCGAAGGTATACATAATAAACTAGCTAAGCATCTGTAGCACGTTGGCTCAAGAGGGGCAGATCACCTGCTCCCTTTCTGATCAGGGTCGATCACTTGACCCTGCAGGGGGGAGGGGGTCAAAGATGACTGGGAAAAAGAAAGAGACTCCTTTGTCTGAGTTTTTTTGCCATGGGACTTCATATTGCAAGCAACATCAAGGATTGATACTTAGCCACATGGCGAGAAAGACCTGAATGGAAAACCATCAGTAGCCAAAGCCTGTGGGTAAGCTAGAAATGGATTATAAAAGTGACCTGAGAATAGAATGCAAGGCCAGCATGTAATAGGTCTGTCAGGCAGTGGAAGTGTGCTCTCACTAAACACTCACTAATGAGAGCACACTTCAACCACCTGACAGACCTATTACATGCAGGAGGCTGGGTGTGAGCAAACCCAGGAGTTGGGACATACCCAGCAAGGTGAGGTGGAGTATTGGAGTGGCACAGCGGCACACCAGTACAGATTGCTGGAGGGGAACATCACACCTTCAGAAAGGTGCACAGCACAGACTCAGATATTCTCTTTAGCATCCAATGCCACCAGAAGGCAACACTCAACTCTTTTTTTTATACCAGGAAGTAAAGGGAAGGGCTAGGAAAATCTGACATCTGAAATATGCATACAATCAATAAGATATAGCAAAGATTCTGTTTATTTGTAATGAGCTGTATTAAGAGTGAAGGAAATAGAAAATGAACAGCCAATACCAACAATTTAAAGCAGATTTAAGAGCTCTCTCTCATTTAATGAACACTGATTAGATCTACTACCAGGTGGAGTTAAAAAAAAAATTAAGAGAGAGATATTTCAGTTAGAGAATAAGGCGCAATGTATATATAGCTCTGGATACTAGACACATTTGTGAAGAGTGTTTCAGACAACAGATTTCTCAGCAAAGCATGGATCCAAAAGGCAGCTACGAAGAATAAATCTTTAACAAACCATTTCTTATATGTCTATTAAGTAAGCTTCCTAACCCATATGCTGAAAACCTCAGTAACTGGTTACTGAAGGCCTGCTGGCTCAGACCAAAGGATTTCCAGCAAATTCCACCATCTAGCGTCAAATGAAGGAAAGTACAAGATGATGTTTTTGACTGAGACCTTTACATTTCACATTTTTCAAATGCAAGCTAGGGAATCAACATAATTTGCTAAATCCAACGACAGAAAAAACATTTCAGAGATATCAATATATAAAAGTGCCTCATTTACTGTGAACAGCCCAAAGCAAAGGTTTTACAGAAGAGTCTGTATTATAATGGAATTAAGGCAGCCTTAAATATTGTCCTTTCTTTACTATTGAATTATTCACAGTGCATTTTTAGCACCATTCACATTTTTTTTAGTTGAATATATAATAGCATCTCACAGGTGCACATGACAATCTAGTCTACAGACATATATAAAAGCAACATTCATGATAAAAATTTGAAGTCCAGCTACAGTCACAATGAAACAAGAGAGAAAAATAGTAAATAATGGAAACAAACTATTCTTTTTGAACATTCATTTTCCTTCCAAAAGCTGTTCAGATCATGGAATTATTATTTTAGAGATATTCTTAAAATAATTATTAGCTATATACCCACAAACGTTATAAGCACTGTTAAATGTAAAGAAAGCACCTTTAAATAGTCAGTAATTGGGTTATGCAGAAGCTATGACTTTTCAACATGTTGTCTGACTTGTCCTTTTCTATTTTCTTCCAGCACCTATTGTGTCCCAGCTCTTGCAAACTAGACCCTAGATATTTGAATGATACCCAAACAACAAAGGGTGGAGGCCATCCAAGTTTCAGTACAGCATTCATCACATCTGATAACTGAGTGTCTTAGGGACAGATTTTCAAAAGGGCTCAGGGCCAAAAGTTCCAAGTGTTCAGCACTAACAATTGGAACCAGATTTTCAAATAGAACTTTGTTTCCATTCAGGCACCTAAATAAGAGACAGATTTTCAGAAGTCCACAGCAGCCAGCAGCTACTATTGGGACACTTTTGGCCCAGATTTGACACTTATTTTGGTGCCAAAATTAGAGCTGAGCACTCTTTTGAGAATCAAGTGCACAGGGCCTGAATATTAAATGTCAAGTTCAAGCAAATCACTTTGGGATATTTCAGCATGAGGAAATTTTCAGCTCATATAATCATGGCAGATTTTCTCCCCAAAAGAACAACAAAAGTGATGTGTGCAAAGAGGCTTCTTCGTCCTCCAAATTCATCCATTTCAGTTGGTCAGAAATTGATATACAAAGTTTAAAATAAGACCTGCTTTTGTGATAGCAAAATCCAGTTTCTGGTGCTCATGACAAAATGAGATCAATTACATACTTCCTATATATATATAATTCATGATTCTCCATTAAAAAGAAAATAAGATCTGCAAATCATTCTATCACTTTAAATGCATGTTGTATTTGAACAGTTTGACTAAAGGCAGTCAAATAAATCATTCACATAAAACATTCATTTTGGAGCCACTGTGGAATTGCACTCAGGCAATGATTTTGGCTTTTCAGTCAGATATTTAAACCCTTTACCTAGCAGTCCAGAATACCATCTGTGCTTCACGTATTCCACTTGGAATGCTTGTTAAATGTAAATTTCTCCTGGTTGAGGTGAAATTCTGATTGCATTACACATACACTTTTCTTTTACACATTTCACCTTCGCACCAAATATTCTGACCTGCATTCAGAAAACTGGGTCAGGACAGAGCAAACTTTCCAGTGAAAATGATTCTCGGTGTGATTTTCTGACAGCTTTATGCAATTCCAGTTGTCAGCATTTTCTTTCCCCTGACAGCAACAGAAAGGCTGCATTAGACTCCAGTACGTGGAATTCTACTTTGTAAGGAAACAAGGAAGGAAATATTTCCACCACTTACAAGAGAGAAAACATTTCTACTGTGGTCACATCTACAGCTCCAAACTTTTATAGGGACATATTTCTTCTCTCTAAAAGCACATGTAACATTCTCTGCGACCGTCCAAGATGGGTATGTGTTGCTACACTCCCCTGCTACACAGCCGTGACAGCACATGCTTTTAGCTCTGGAGGTCCCTAGTTCATCAGCCAAGATGACAGCTGTCACACACATGCTAACTGAAAGAACATGGATCTCAGTCTTGGGTAGAAAGAGTGTGTGGTCCATCACAAATAGTCAGTCTTACCAGAAATAGGTTATACACTGTATATGAAGTATTTTTCAGAACCAAGTTGAGAATACAATTAGAGCTACTCTGGTTATCCTTTTCTTGTGCAGAGGTCAGGATGATGATGCTCCTGTATTCAGATTCCTACACAAGAGGATCGCCTATTCTCAAGCCTCAAGTCAACAGTGAAGAACAAGACTGAGTGCAAGAAGCAGACATTCCTGTCAGAGGACCAGAGTACTATGGGTCCATGCAATGACTTACTCTGAAATTCCATGCCCTTCCTATACTTAAGAGAGCAACACAGCTTAAAACACTGGCACTGGCTCTTTCTCTTTATTTTTAGAAGCCAGCAAAAGAAAGTAGCATGAATTATATGCAGACTTACATGACTGAGTGAGAAGACGGGACAAGAGTCACAAAAAGAGAGCGTCCATAGTAAAGAGCAGACAGAGGACAGAGTCAGGATATGTCTACAATGACAGCAACATGGCAACGAATTTGCCGCTGTCAAATATATTTTTCCAGATCAACGGAGTGGTCAGTAAAGCTATGCTGAGTTGATCAGGAAAACAACTTCAGAAAACCACCCCCTAAGCGGTGTAGCACTGCATCAACAGGGACGCATTTCCTGTCTGCGCAGCTCAGTGAAGATGGCATGCTAAAGGGGAGCTATAAAGTTGATGGGAATTGCAGAATTTTGCCAGCAGTCTAGAGTGGGCCTCAGAGACCCTTAAACAGGATGAGGAGACTTGCAGTCAATGCTGGCGTACTAGCAGTGACGTCGCATGGTCACCCCATCTTCCACCCCCCCAGTGTAGCAAACACAAGCACTTTCTATGAGGCAGGATTAAGCGGCCTCTGGACTGCCCACCACTGTGCCCCGCCCCCAGCGCCTGGGGACCACACCAACACCACGGGGCCCCCTGCCTGGGGCCCTGGCTCCCCAAGCATGGTGGCCTATGGGCAGGCCAATGCTTGGGGGGAGGGGCTCAGGCTAGAGGACACTCCTGCCCTGGCCCCGGTCCAGCCGGTCAGCCCCCAAAGGCGGGACAGGTTGGTGCACGGTGCAACCTCCAGTGCAGCACCCCCAGGGCCATGGGCCCTGGACGGCCGCGCCGGAGGCTGACCACACTGTGCATCAGTCGGCCCTGCCCCTGGGGCAGAGCAAACAGACTCTGGTCCACCCCACATCCAGGGAAGGTCCAGACACCTTAGGGGTGGGGCGGGAGCTCGGACCCCAGGCTCTGGACCCAGGGCCCTGCCTCCCCCAACAGTGGCAGGGCAGGGGCCCTCCCAGCATTCCCCCAAGCCCTGCTGGCACTGGGTGGAGTGATGGGGGGGCAGATCAGGCAGTGGCCTTAGGGGCTTGAGCTTGAGCGCCTCTTTAGACCAGGGCCCAGGACTTCAGCTCCTATGGCCCCTGCATTAATCTGGCCCTGGCTTTCTATTCCATTGCAAGTACTGCACTGAGAAGCTTTAAATGGGCAGCTCCACAGATCTGGAGCTATCTTCTCCTCCTCTCCACCCACACAGCACTGCACTTGCCTGGGCTTTTTGCTTCTGCTTGTTCATATACCACAACCCAAATAGTACCATCACCTCATCAGTAGGCTGAGGCAGGTGACCTTTCAGGGAGGAGTCTGTCTGGAGGTTAAATAAAGGCTCTCTCTCTTTGCTTTTAGTCAACCCTGATACTGAAAGGGCCAGAGCCCCTGGCCTCATGACACGTCCCCAGGGTAATAAACTGTTGTGTCTGTGTTCTCTACACAGCTTCAAGGAAATGAGGAAACGACAGGGTCAGGCAGGAAGGGGAACACCCAGAAATGTATTCAGTGGAGCTACTGGTCCCAGTAGCTTGTCCACCACGTCTATACCACAGTTAACCACCACCTTCCAGCCCAGCCTGCTGAGGTGCATCATTGCCTCTCATCCCAGAGAAGGACAGAGGCTATTGGAAGTTGGGCAAGGCCAGGCTTGACCCCCAGGGGAATATCTGGTGCGGGACCATGCCGTGGCCGTGTTGATGGGGGCAGGGAGGAGCCAAAATTGGTGCTGTGAGTGAACAGCATTGTGACCTGGTGCATGGGGCGTGTGTGTCACAATCTCACTCCTTTAACGTTGGCCCCACCATCCTCCCATCACAATGGAGGACTGGCAGAGCCAAACCTAACTGGGAAATAGGAGGCCAGCACTGTTCCTCCTTGCACTCTCAGAGGTCTACGGAGTGCACAAGCAATTACTAATGTGGTTGACTCGTCTAATAACTCTATGTTTACTATGGCACATTAACATAAAAGGCTATCTACATATTACTATACTGTTAGCTTTGGCAGTAGAAGACCCGGAGGGCTCCTGAACCGTGTGTTTAAAAGGGATACTTCCTAATTCCTCTACACAACAAAAGCCGACAAAGCAATACCTTCAGCAATCCCGAGGCATGAAGACTGGGTCCCAAAGCCAATCCATGGAGGAAAGGTGCCCCACCTTCCTGAACACTGCCTGCCCACATATACACATCCTACTTGCCTCTTATCTGCCATCGCGCTGCACCCACAGCTTGGCCTCCTCTCACTCCACACCTGGAACACAGTATCATGGAAGGCCAACCACATTTGCCACCTGCAAACTGCTATGTCATCACCTGTAACAAAGCCTCCAGAAAAGGAGTCCTCAAACTTTCAGCTGCCAGGGCTACATCACTCTTATGGTGGTCTGGAGCATCTCCTCCTGGCCAGCGCATTGGGCCCACATCATGTGGGATAGGGGCAGGGGGGAATGGGTGAGGCTAGAAGGCGGGGAGCGACAGCTGCATGGTGCTGCTTGGGGCCAGGAGCAACTCCTGGCCAGGGCCCTTGGCATGCCACATTTGAAAGATTGATGACCCCTGGCAGGCTGGTCAAAATGTGTCAGCAGGTTGGATGCAGCCCACAGGCTGGAGTTTGGGGACCCCTGCATCACAGCATAAACATCTCTAAGTAAGAAGCCCGCTGTCCTTTTTTCTTCCCAGTCCTAAAATGGAGTAAAACACTAGCTAAACCATTATATTCATCAGCCTAGCAAGTTTTACAAACACTTTAAATCTCTTACCACTTTTTTTTTAAAACCATGAACTACATCTTTTCACCTCTTAATACAGAGTATGTATAGTCATATGGGATTCTTTTGGGATGACAAAGAAAAATAAGTTAGCTCCCTAGGATACGGGCAGCTTTTGCCTTGCTAGTGGATCCAAGTGTTAATAAGGGAACACCTGATATAAAGTGCCTCCATATTTTTTTTAAATGACTGACACATATCACATAATGACAAAGGCATGGATAGTGACAAAGATTTGAACTGGATTGCCACAAATTCTTCTGACTTGGAAAAGTTTATATGGAACTCATCACTGGGCTTTGGATGAGAAATATGACAGGACTGTATATATGTGTTTACTGTACCTTGGGAGCAAGGCAGAGAACATCTGTCATGCCAAAATAACAGTGCCAGAACTTGCTTTTTGGAACATTTCATCCCTTTTTATATATAAGGGAAGGTTTGTTTGCCAAGACAGATTTTTCCCCAAGCTCTCAGAGCTCTAATATAAAATTGTGCCAGCAAAGCAATAATCTGTTACTGTACAACACCCACCAGGACTTAAAGACCTGACACAAAACACTCAGTCTTCAAGGAGGCACTTCAAATAGCAACTTTCCCACACAACAAATGAAACAAGTGGTGCGTTGACTCTTCTCCCACATTGTTACCAAGCACCACTGATTGACTGACTTCACAGTTTCCTTTCATCTGTCAAGATGCTGGATGACCATATGATAGGACAAGCAATCTCACCTGTTTTAGGACCAAAGACACAATGAATATTCCTCTTACCTTCAAAGGAGAAATGTGTGACTGCAGAACGTATCCGTGGACATTTTCTATCTGAGATAAATTCTTTTCTGACACATGAACAAGTTCCGGACCTCTCACTTCATGGGTTAAACGAGGTAAAGTATGATCATGCAGAGCGTCCTCATCTTGATAGCGATACTTCTAGGGGAAAAAAATAAGATTAATAAGCAACTGTGAAAACAACAGATATATTAATATCATTATATTTCATTCATCAGCATTAGCTCTGAACCCCTCTCCCCACCAATCGGTGACCTAGGAGAAGCAACATGTTTCCAAGCAAGTCATCAAAAAAGAGGCAGAGTTAGTAGTAGAGTGCATTGATCCATTAGAATTTTACCTTCAGAGATAGAGGTTGAAATCTCATGAGGGGGTACAAGGGAAAGAGGAACATGTTGCTCTTCTCCTACATGACGTTGCTCCGCATCCCAAAACCCTCATAATAATAATAATACATAGCAGTTCTATAACATTTTCCATCAGAAGAGCTGAAAATGCTTTAGAAACATGAGTCAAGCTCACAAATAGGTGATGGATAACTATTCCTATCACAACGAGAGTCCTGTGGCATCTTAAAGACTAACAAATTTCTTTGGGCATAAGTTTTAGTGGGCTGTAACCCACTTTGTCAGATACCTTGTTTTTGCTGTACACAGATTAACTTGGCTACCTCTCTAGAACTTATTCCTATTACAGATGGGGAAACCATGGCACAGAGGGTTTAAATAACTTTTCCAAAGTTACACAACCGGGAATGGAATTCTGATCTCTTCACTGTCACTCCTGTGCTCTAACCAAAGGCCACTCTTACACCATAAAGTTTGGCCAGAAATGTGGCACTATTTTCTTTTAAATAATGGGAGCTTAAGGGAACCTACAGGGCTTCTAGAAGTCTTTGGCACCAAGTGGAGGGATGTGGTGCTACTGTGAAATTTTGTTTTCAACTAAGAACTCAGAACTTCTGTAAATGTGCAAAACCAAATTAAAAAAAATATATAAGTACTTGGACCTATTGGCCTTCTCACAAAATTAAATAATAGAACAAAATATGAAGCATGTCATAATCCACAAGAGTTCTAGTATTGATGGAAGAGCTTAATGAAAACTCATTGTTTTCCTTTCCCATTTGGAATTCAGACCTCACTTTTATATTAAATTATGATATACGGTAATGAATGAGTTTTTTCAGTCCATGAAGCTATTACAAATTACAGCGATGAACCCCTCCCATAACCCTTTGGCTATGTCTAAACTTGTTCAAATAAGTCAATTTTGCTAAGTTGACTTAACAAAGTCGACTTTAAGTCAACCTTGTTAAGTCGACTTAGCATGTCTACACTGTAAATTTAGGTCTACTTAAAATCGACCTTGCCAAATCAACTTAGAGCGTCCACAGAGGACGCCTAAGTCGACTTGCAGGGGCTAGGTGGACCTTGGAATGGTGCATGGTGGGAAGGGAGGCACCCAAGAGGTGACCCCCTTCCCCGGTCACCCCTTTAAAAGCGCCAGGGAGCTCAGCATCTCCTCCATTGTACCAGGGTACATGGGGGCTGAGCAGGACAGGGACAGGGGCAGGGTATAGAAGCGGGGTGGGCAGGGCTGTGTCCTGCCCTGTGGGTGGGCACGCCAGGCTCTGGTTGTGCCAGACACTCTGGCAGGGAGGTCAGTGGGGAGCCCTGAGGACCCTTTAGGTCGACTTAGGGCTAACCCGCATCTACACTGGCTTAAGTCGACTTAATAAAGTCGATTTAACTAGTAAGTCGACTTAAAACCAGGTCTTATTAAGTTGACTTAAAATTTCCTTAAGTCGACTTAAGCTGCTGCTTAAGTCGATTTAAGGAAAGTGTAGTGTAGACGCAGAGTAAATTAAGTTGACTTAAGCCTGCTTAAGTCGACTTAATTTACTAGTGTAGACACACCCATTGAAAGGTGAGGTCAGGTGTGCATTGCAGTCTACACGCTGTCCCAAAGGAACTATTTCCAACTAAAAAAAACTCTCCTTCAGGCATAAAGAAAGCGCTCAGCATACACTGATAAAATACACAATTGGCAAGAATCAGTCTCTGTTCTCTGAAACACTTCACAAAGATGCTTTCCATATTCTGCAATATAGAAGATACACAGTAATTGGCAAGGACAAATCCACATTATCTCCAAGATAGTCTCTCTTTTCAGGGAGGACCCTCACTGCCCATCTGGAGAAATATCAGACCGATGCTCAGACACCACAGCAATAGGTATCATAAGAGCAGAGACAGATAAGGCACAGATGCTCATTGGAACCCAGGAAGACTCAGACTAGACTGAAGTTTTGTCATAATTTATTGCTCTAAAGCAACATTGTAGCTAAACCAGATTTTTTAAAATTAATATTCCACTCAAAGGATGGTTTTAATCAAAATTTTCTGTGGGGAAAATCTGTTGATTCAGTACATTTTCCAATTGTTCAGTTAGTTGAAAAATCAAAATTTTTCAAGTTATTTCAGAATACCGAATTGTTCTACTTCAATTGCAAGTGTCAACATTTTCCATTTAGACATTTCCTATTTGAAACTTCATTTCACAAAAGATTTCCATAGTCTAACTTTTTGTTCCTTCTTTGGAGTTGAGAGGGATTTCTGAAGTGTCAAACATTTTAGGGAAAGATATCTTTCTTTAAACAGCTGGCAATTTCTTTAAACAGCTTGCACTCAAACACGTCAACTAAAGGGTAAGGACGGTCATGCTGTACCTGGCAGCAGAAACACGCATGTATACTATAATCATCCTGGCTACTGCAATGTAGTTGAAAACAAACAATCAAAACAACATATTCCTAGGCATGTAGTTAGCATGATCTCAGAGTCTGTAAACCAGAGATGTTTTCTAGGCTTCGTTACTGACACACTTCATGATCTTGAGAAAGTTACTTCACCACCACAAAATGGAGAGGATATTTACCATACTTTATAAAGTGCTCTTTATAGACTCATAGAAACTGGAAGGGACCATGAGAGGTCATCGAGTCCAGTCCCCCGGACTCATAGCAGGACCAAGAACCCCCTTAAACCATCCCTGACAGGTTCTTGTCTAACCTGCTCTTAAAAACTTCCAATGGTGGAGATTCCACAACCTGCCTAGGCAATTTATTCCAGTGGTTAATCACCCTGACAGCTAGGAATATTTTCCTAATGTCCAACCGAAACCTCCCTTGCTGTAATTTAAGCCCATTGTTTCTTGTCCTATCATTGGCAGTTAAGGACAACAATTTTTCTCCATCCTCCTCGTGACAACCTTTTAGGTACTTGAAAACTGTTATCGTGTCCCCTCTCAGCCTCCTCTTTTCCAGACTAAACAAATGCAGCTCTTTCAATCTTCCCTCACAAGTCAAGTGTTCCAGCCCTCTAATCATTTGTGTTTCTCCAATCTGTCCACATCTTTTCTGAAATGAGGCATCCAGAACAGGCCATAATACTCTAGTTGAGGCCTAATCAGTGCAGCGCAGAGTGGAAAAAGCACTTCTCGTGTCTTTCTTACAATACTCCTGTCAATACAACCCAGAATGGTCTTTGCTTTTTTTGCAACAGTGTTACACTGTTGACTCATATTTAGCTTGTGGTCCACTATGACACCCAGATCCCTTTCTGCAGTACTCCTTCCTAGGGAGTCATTGCCCATTTTGTATGTGTGCAATGGATTGTTCTTTCCTAAATGGAGTACTTTGCACTTATCTTTACTGAATTTCATTCTGTTTACCTCAGACCATTTCACCAGTTTGTCCAAATCATTTTGAATTGTGATCCTATCCTCCAAAGCATTTGCAACCCCTCCAGATTATCTATAGCTCTTGGAGCACTGATTAATATCTAATAGTAGCTCTTATTAATAACTTCTTGTTAATACTTATGTGGAGCTCACACAATTGCTTAGCAATATACCCTCTCAGGAGTACAGAAACCTCGTCACAATTTTAATTAGCTTCAGCAGAGACGTTGGCCTAATCCCAGGATCTTAGTTACTGCATTACTTAACAAGAACACACAGCTGATTGTTGTAAATATTTTACAAACTAAGCACTCAGTCTAACTAATGTTAGCACTTGGTCTAACATTAAAATCCCACACCACAAATCAAATGCAATCTCTACTAATTTAGGATTTTAATGGAAATGGATAGCTTTCTTGTAGAAATAACGAAAAACAAAACAAATAACACCTCAGTGAAAATAGCTAAAGTTTTTATTTCATTAGCTATTTCAATATTTTTTATTCTACTTTAGCCTGCATTATTAAAGAGTCATAGCTTTAATAAAACATAGTCCTGCTATAAAGTTACATTAGATCTAGTAACAGGAGCCTGGACCCCATCATCTTCCCTGCAAAAGCTGCTCAGACTTCCCGGATATGCTCAGAGTGGAACTTTATTTCAATTCCCCTTCATCAATATCACCACAGTCCCCTGTGCTCCTGCCTGTGTACAATATTTGTCAAGCTTTAGGGCCTTTCAGCAGCGCCTGAGGGGAACATAAATCTCCCTGCCCTCAAGCCTCTGTACCATTAGACTGCACTAGCCTTCCTCCTCTCCCTTCTGCCCCCTCCCTGTGCCTCTTTTAGTAGCTCTGAGCTGATGGGGCCAATTTAATTCTGACCCCGTCCAGCCAGATCAGACAATTACCCCTAATCAGTTTAAACTGAGCCCAGCAGATGCACAAATGCGGGTAAGTGGGGGCAGAGGCCAGCCCCAAAATCTCCTGGGTAGTCTGCTGCCTGAGTCCCATGCTTTGCCTCTACCGCCACTGACTCATCTCAGCTGGCAGTCTGCAAAGCACACAGCAGCGCTTGGACTGCAGCCGTTGGGAAGCAGGAGCACCGCTAGAGGAGTGGAGGGAAGAGAAACTTAGCTGGCAGTCAGCCGCCCATCTGCTTGCTCCCTCCCTGGGCTGCCGAGAGGTGGTGAGTGCCACTGTCAGGGGAGTCATTGCATCCGCACGGCCCGATGTCCTCACCAGAGGCCTCCCAAGAAACTTGGGGGGAAGGTGTCCCACAAGCCTCTTTCTATGTGCATTTAACGTGCTGCTCCAAAACCATTCAAGTTTCAACTCCTGTGCATGTCTCAGCCTGGGCCACGAACTTGCATGTGCAGGCTTGCCCGCTCACTCCCTGCGCTCTGTCACAGGCCTAAACAAAACACCCAGAGTAAAGAAAGAAAACAGATGTAGGGCGAAAGCTTTCAAAAGCGACTAATTGACTTAAGGACCTCAGTCCCATTTTCTAAAGTGAATTAAGAGCCTACGTCTATGAGATGCTTTTGAAAATTTCATCCTATAACTGCATATAAACCTTCAGCCTGGAGTGGATCCGCGTATTGGGCCTCCGCGAATTGGTAAGCAAGTATACAGCACACTCCTGTACCTTCGCCCTCCCCACAAGCCTTGCCCCTTCCAAATTCTTCCCCAAGTGTGTAACTAGAACAATCCCCACATGGGTAGCTCACTCCCATTTTAGACCTTCCTCACTGCTCTCACGGGAGAGCCAAATCAGAGCCGTTGAGGCACTGAGCCGACGCTCTTCATGGGAACCCAGTGGCAAACCAAGAGGCCAAGCCCACAATTGCGTCCCCCCACCCCCTCAGCTGCCTCAGGGAGGGGATCTGAACCTGGGGGGGGGGGGGGGAGGACATGAGGCTCCAGCCGCCCCAGAGCCCAGTTCCAGCTGGCAGTGGGCAGCCTCACCCCACCCCCCTTCTCCCTGAGATCGGGACAGGACATCATGAAATGTAGCAGGCACTGAGGGGCACCCCCTGCATTTCCTGCTCCCCTGAAAGGCCAGCCCATGCCCCCGCCCCCCCCGAGCACTTACCCACCGCTGCTCCAGCCCAGCGCTGGCTCTGACATGGGGCTGGCCCTTCACAACATCGGGGGGGGGGGGGGGGTACAGGAGGCTCTGTGCCTTTTACAGCCTCTTGTGTCCCCCCTCCTGCGTCTTGTGAAGGGCCCCCGACCCACTTTCAAAACATCACGGTGTGAATAGCTTTTTACTGCTGAGTCCAAGTCTACACAGCACATCATGAGTGCAGACAGGGATAAAGGAGGGTTTCTAGGACACTGATGGAGCAGCTGAGATCCAGGGAACACCAGGCAAGAGTTCCGACTCACTCCCCACAGTTAGAGACACTCATTCCTTTCTAGCATTGTGCTTTGAAGTGGGCCGGCAAACTTCCCTGGAAAACAGCTAGTTCCTTGGAGACTGGCCTTTTCTCCAAGGGTTAATTCAAATTTCTGGAAGGAAAACCAATGCACAGAAATGCTGCTCCTTGGCTGACAAAAGAACAGGTGGATGGCTTATGATAATTAAATTACAAATCAGTGCCTGCTGCTCACAGGGTGTGTATGCTGCCAGCTAACATCAGATATTTAAAATCCCATGTAATTACCTATAATAGAGGAGTGGAGTGTGCTGCTGTGAATTTAATGTGAACGTGCTCTTTTTAATAACTGATCATTCCTATTACAATGTGAGATTATTTCTACAAAATGGCACCACCACCTCACTTTACTCCAGCAGGGAAGGGGGCTTTTTGGTGGGTTTTGTTTTGAAGTTCTGTTTGCAGGAGGATTGTTGGATGAACAGAAAGCAGGACCTGGACCCAACACAGAATATTGGCCAGAACCTTGCAGTTGGACAGACATCAGGTCTGATGGTATGGAATAGAAATCGTTGAGAATTTTAATCGCTGGGCTGCCGCTCCCCTGATGTACCAGGGTCTCCCCTCTGACTGAAACAATAGGGTACATCATACATACAAGTCACACAGACACAATGTATCATCATGGGAGCTTTAGTTAGACAGGGACAAACTACAACTCCCATGAGGCACCACAGCATGGGAGGAGGACTCAAAGTACAATGAAGCTAAAACGTTTCAATCGGCGAATGTCAAACAAACATTTCTCAAATCAGAATTTTTCGTAAGTTTCATGTGATATTTCAAAAGGTGCTTTGGATTGGAATGAAAAGACTTTTTGAAATATCAGAATTTCACACAGCAATTTCATGTAGGATGGAAATCGAGTAAAGAATAAGATTTCTCAGCTATGTTAAACTCTCATACCATTATCAAAGCTGATTACCTTCTAAGAGCAAGAAAAAAGTATTAAACATAACACAGAAAGAGGTGACTCTATTAGCAAATGGTAAACACACACTTTAGTCCTTCCTCTTTGGGCAGCAGAACTTGCTATGGCCAGGCTAAGTAATGCTACTTGTTCTAGTCAGAAACCAATAGCATTTAATCTAATGCTAGTTATCTATCAACTAACTTCCATGGGAAACAACTAGAGATGCAAACAACTTTACTGAATATACAGTTCAATGGAAAGACAGAGTTAAAAACACTTCTGCCTTATTAAACAAACAAACAAAAAACAAAAAAAGACCAATTAGACAAATGCTAAAAAGAATAGTTTGTGCTTGCATAACACTAGAGCAGGGCAAATCATGCAAAATGGTTCTATGAATATTCATTTGCGTTTTTAAATGAATTCCTTATAGCCATGTTTGCCCTATTTTTGTGTTAATTTTTTGTGTGCAAAAACCTACTGTGTTTTAATGGCACAAGAGGCAACTCATTTCGGTGTTACATGTGAGCGTACCAAGAAACCAGACTTTACATTTGCACATGCCAGTATTTGAACTGGAAAGTTTTGTTCACTCAGCCAATCAGGGAACAGAAATAATACCAACCAACTGCAACTGAGCAACCAACAGTGTCAAAGAGGACAGCGACGAACAGGAGAGTCTCTGCGCAAAAGAATAAATAGACACAAGTCTGACACCAGAAAAAGCAACATTCAAAAACCAATAGGGGAACACTTCAATCTCCCTGCTCACTCCATTGATGACTTGTTAATAGCCATACTTAGACAAATGGATGACAAATCAAAGCTTCAAAGAGAAACTGCAGAATTAGAATTCATATGCAGATCTGACACTGTTGCCTTAGGTTTAGTTAGGGATTTTGGCGTTCTTTTTCTTTTTTTTTTTTTTTCATTACTACAGGTAATTTTGCTTCACCTCCCTATAATATGCTGCACTCCCCTGTTTGGATCTAAACAACTGTTTTGATTTTCTGTAACAATCTGACCTGATTCTATTACTTACCCTTTCCTGCATTTGTTTTCCTCACATTCATCTGCAGTTCTCCATCTTCAAGCCTCTGATGAAGTGGGATTTTCTCCCATGAAACCTCATGTGATAAATAAACGTGTTATTCTTTACAAGTGCCACTAGACTCCTTACTAGTTTTGCTGAACTAGTCTGATACAGCTACCCCTTTGGAACTTGTCAGTATAAATTATAATCAGTAACAATATTTCTAGACTAGAGATACTGGTTTGGAGTTAAGTTTGGAATCTACTATCTGTTAAAGCCAGACTTGTCTGCAGAAGGGAACCCTCTCATGACATTAAACAGCAGCATGCATAGTTTTCCTATGCAATGCAGCAAGACAAATTTGTCCTGGAGAAGAACACCTTCATGTTAGTGTTTTTGTTTTTTATATTAAAACAGTAAGGCAGATTTAGGAATATCATATCTATGTAATAAAAAAGAAACCAACCAAACAAAAGAACCCTATAGTTTTGAAGCATATTCTCCATCTGCTTCTTGAGCCTCGAACTAATTTTATTTTACACTGGGAAAGGCAGGATAAAATATACAGCTTTAAAATTGTCATTAACCTAACTATTATTGTGTGTAATATTGTTGAAGCCATGCTGATCCCAGAACACTAGACAGAGATATTTGAGGTAGAATCTTGTCTTGGATCAGTTTTTGTTGGTGAGAGAAAGAGAGGGAGAGAAGCTGTAAAGTTTACCCAGAGCTCTTCTTCAGGTCTGGGAAAGGTGCTCCAAGTGTCACAGTTAAAAACAACATGAAGCCTGATTCTTTGATATAAGGAATTAACACATATTTCAAGGTATGCAGTGTTCCCTGAGCTGAAGAAGAGCTCTGCATATCTCAAAACCTTGTCTCTCTCATTCACAGAAACTGGCCCAAAACAAAGAACCACCTCACTCACCTTGTCTCTCTGGTTAATACCAGCTCCAAAAGGAGCAGCCATGTTAGTCTAGTTCAGTAAAACAAACAAGGAGCCCCGTGGCACTTATAAAGCTTAACAAGTTTATTTTTCACATGAGCTTTCGCACATGAAGGGACTCTGTGACACAGGACTCCTTGTTTAACACCACTGTCCTGTGGGATTTTCTCCCATGAAAGCTCATGCGATAAATAAATGTGTTAGTCTTTAAAAGTGCCACAGGACTTTGTTGTTTTTCTACAATAGACTAACACGGCCCCTTTGAAACTTTATACTTTGTGTCTGCAATTACACCATTACATCACAAGATGGCAGAATAACCCTCAAGATAAAAGAAGCTCACATTCAAATGATTACTTATATGAAGAGAATATGGGGGGAAATGAGTAGCTATGAAAGGTCATAAACCTAGAGTTGTGTTTATTGTGAATAATCCTGATAGAAATGCTCACAGTATTTTAATTTATGTATGTACTAAAATACTGCAGTATTTTGAATAACAGCATTTACTGGAGTCATATTCAAAGCTTGCAGCTGGAGGAACTGCAACAATTTGTACTGGTACCAAATATAATGACTGAGTTGGAACACAGTGAATTTTCAGGGGTTACTACATTCAAATGCTATATATCAGAAGACCTGAGAATAGCTCTAAATCCTGCATTCCTCAAAGAATTCAAAATCCTAATTAAAACTGTCTGCCTGCAAAGGCAGGAAGCATTTGGCTCCATATGCTGCAACGTATTTTGTACTCATTACTGCCCTTATTTGGCCTTCTGGAGGCTGAAACTTACCATTCAATAATTTCAAGTAGATTTTTGGTTTTGAACTTCAAGCATCAATATAAGAGAAGAGGGGATTCGAAAGGGTGGCATTTTTGGCATGAAACAGTGAATGTTATTGATGGGAAAAAAATCAGTATTTTGAAATGTCCAATACCATTAATGAGTGCTTATCTATCGTATTACCAATCCAAGCATTCAAAAATCATGAGCCAGGCCTTAAACCATAAGGCTGACTTAAAAGTAATAAGATAATAAGTTATCTCTAATGGTATATTAAATAAAAAGCTATAGTTTCCCCTTAAGGATTAATTTGCTCTTCATACTTACACATAATACAACTGCATGAGCTAGATAATGTGTAATTTAGCCCAGGTTTCACCCACATAAGGCACACCTGATCCTCTGTGTTCTAATTAACTGAAAAGTCTCTCTCCCCTCACCTAATCGCTGGCCCCAGCATTTAATAAATAAATAAATAAAATAAACCACATGACACACACGATCCTCCCCACCTATTGTCCAAGGCCGTGGCACGGTTTTCACAGTCACGCAGCTGCACCAAACAAATGAAAAGCAGCTTTTCCAGACACTTGGAACAGTGGCCTTATTGTAGGTTCTGAAGCTTAATTCTATACCTTTCCAGCCCTCTTCTCAAGCTAGGTCAGCAGATCATACACCTCCTGTTGGTTAACTGACAGATTAATAAGGGTCACTGTGACAGGCTGCTCCCCAAATCCAGTCTGGTGTGCTGCTATGACCGCTTGAACCCCACTCCTGAACCCCAATTTACCCCGCTCTGCTGGGTGACCGCTCACTCCTGAGTCAGTCCACACCAGCCACCAGCGTGTAATTGGTCCCAGGCAGTGGGTGTAAATCCACTAGCCACACAGGCGTTGGTCCCCAAGCAAGCACACCCAGCCCCAGACACTACACTGGGAGCCACTGCCTTACAGGGATTGGGACCCACTCCCAATCACCTTAGTCTCCAGTCCGTCCACTTAACAAAGAAGTGGATTGTACCCAGCCTCCCACATCCACACCCTCTAAAGACCACACAGCTTTAGGTAAAACAACTAATAGTTTATTGATCAGAGTCTGATTTCAAGTGAGAATATGGCCAATCAAGGCAGCAACATGTTACAAATGAGTCAGGAGTGACCACTATCAAATAAAAGGTATAAACCGCATACTACTCTAACATCTTCACCTAAACTAACCTCAGAGTCCAAGATTATGCGCATGGTGTTTGGCTGTCTGATGTTTTGCAGCCATTCTCTGCCTGTTCCCAGGCAGGGCCCCGATCTTGCTTGAAGTTGGTTGCAGGATGGTGTCTTCTCAGGCTGAAAGCCTGCCGCTTCTCCCCCCCTCACAGTCTCTGTGTCTTTGTTTTAACAAACTGCTGACAGCCCCTCCCCTCACTATCCTGGTGTGAGATTCTCTTCACTTCTACCTGAGCAGGGGAGGGCATTAGCATTCCCTTTGATGTGTAAATCTTCAGCCATTGTGCTAGAGACAGTCCTGAGTCTGAACCCTGTAACATGCTTCACATCTATACATACATGTTGCAGCAGGGAACATGGCACCCTGGTAATCATGTGGCCCATGTTCTGAGCATTCTCAGAGGAACCTGGTATAGCGTAATTGTCATCAAATAACACAATTACACTGCAAAACTGAACAGAAAGATTATACGGGTCACGCCCAAGGGCTGCACAGATGTGCATTCCGTCACAGTCACCTGCAGTCAAACAACAATTACCTGAGGTTAGCCCTGCAACATATACCATAACAGTGGGGTTTTTATTTCTGATGACCTGTTTCATTACAGGGTGCTATCCATGCTACCTACTGAGAATAGCCCTAGACTCCTCAAGTGGAGGGAGAGGCAGGAGCAGAGAGGTAGTGTAAAAAGGAAAAGAGACAGGCTGCAATACTCTGCCATCAGCAAATAGCTGTGAAACCCCTACCAAAGTGTGCAGCGCATATCTTGCTAATTACTGCTCCATATAGAGGATAATAGCTTACCACAGCTGTTATTTCAAGGGATAGAGGTTTGTTAAAAATCAGGAACCTTTTTTTTTTTCCTATGGAACCCGTACCTCATTTAGTGCTCAGGATGGACAGGTTGTCAAAGTTAATCACTATGGAACCCCTACTTCATTTAGTGCTCAGGATGGACAGGTTGCAGAAATTAATCAGTCCTGTGTAGCAAATGAGGCTTTTTTGTAGGATCTCCGTCTCATTTGTTGCACAAGCTGGAAAGTGCGTAGTGAATGAAAGAAGGGGTTGGGGCAGGAAAAAGGTAGGTCTTGTGGTTTAGGCAGGTGAATGCTGCATGAAAAAACTTCGATTCTATCCTTGACTGTGCCACAGAGTTCCTATGTGAGTTGGGAAGGTCACAAAGTAAACTTTTCACAGGTTTTTACCAACTGTGTGCTCCTTGTTTCCTAGATGCCTGACTTGAAAATGCTGGATCTGAGCTGCAGTAGTCGGAACTCTCACCACTGCAGCTGAAGTCAATGGGAGCTGTACTTTGAACATATAAAGCACTATATAGGGCCAAGTACTCTAAAAAATCATGCCTTGTGTGTCTCAAATTGAGCAGCCAAACTTAATGGACATTTTTAACCCTAATCTCTCTATGCCTCATCTCTCCATTTGTAAGAGGGGGATAAAATTACCCCCTCATATCCCAGGGGTGCTGTGAGTCAGCAAAACAATCAGATACTATAGTGAAGAGCACTACAGAAGAGCCCAAGAGGACGTTGTTAATTTTGTATTCTAAACAGGGTTTAAAATACTGTGCTTTACATAAGGCAATAGGACCATAAACTGAAAGTGGAGAATAAAAAGAATTATGAACTAACTCCCCAGTTACTGAATGAGCTTTGTTTCTGTGGAAAAGACAGCAGTGTATTTATGTAATTAGATACTATCATAATGAATATACACAAGGGGGCCAAATTAAAGGTTGACCCAGGCTATCTTAATTCAGACCTTTGAAGTACTTGATTTAGCAACCTTAACATCTTCATCTAGTATTTATAATGAAATGAACGCACATACACACACACTTAAATGGCACTCATTTCTTAAAACTCTGAAATCCAGTAATTAACCCTATTAACTTCAATGGCATTCGATAAATACTAATACAAATGAGCTATTATACGCATAACTCAGAAAAATAATATATCCACCTCCATTCTGATGAATCCAGACCATTATCTCTGTAGTTAAATTATTTTATGACAGAACCAATCTTTCGTCTCTGCTGGAAAAGTTATTACAAGTTCCAGATATGTGTATTTTCCCCATTTATCAAACCCCTGTCTCAAAAGCTATGCATTTTAACAGACAGCTTACAAAAAGAAGGAATTAATACATTTTAACATAATGCATGATGGACTAGGACCCATTAACTTTTGTGGGATTAATGGGTATTTGACACCATTGAAAGTCAAGCCCCAATTATCTGAAGCTGGGTACTCACAAATAAAGGAAAAAGGTTTCCAAAACTAGGGACTACTTTTCAAAATGTGGACTTTAATCCCTCTAGGCCTGATCTTACCCTTTTGTAAAATGTAATTATGACAGGGTGGTCTGCATCTTTAAGAAACTGTACTACATAAATCCTTGTTTAAAGCAAAGCTGCAATCAGTTGGCAAAATAGGTAATCACCAAATGGCAGAATGCAGATGAACAGCAAGGTGGTTCAGGAACAAGGGATTAAATGTCAGAGTCAGCCAATAAGTGCATCCCAATTTAAAAACAAGGTCTTGTTGCCTGTCAGCTGTGTTCTTAGGAAACCAGGGTATAAACCCCACTGTCTGACTCACCTATAATCAAAAGTGGGCTACCCCAATTGAAATAATGTAATATTGTAGCTGTTTAGTTGTTTTTCTCTCCTTTTTTATCTATTACTATCATAAGTTTTATATACCTGGCAATAAAATAACTTACACAATCAAGCTCCTTGTCAGACTCTCCCTGAACTTCATTTACTCTTCCATGTTGTCAGCTTCCCTATTTTGCTCTGTAGCAACACTTCTCTTGCCTAAGCTAAAGATCCCTGTAAGCGCCCCCAAATCCTGTGGGGTTTGCTTAGCAAGAGGGTTACTACTACAACAATTATAGAGTGGAAGTGGGGGTAGCCATGTGCTGAACCTGTGGTATATAAGCGTGGCAGATGGGAAGTGCTGCTTTGCCCAGCCTGTGGAGCTCAGGGGTATACAAGAGTGGCAGCTTAGAAGTGCTGTTTTGACTCAGCCTGCTTAAATGTAGTCTAGTCTGGTGTGGTGCCAGGGGCATATAAGGAGTCAGCTTGAGTGTGCTGATAGACCCAATCTGCTCAGATACACTGTATTAATCTGTGAATGTGTGTGAACACATGGGTGTTTATCTGAATCTGAGGTTGCAGGAACCCAGGTCGGAGAAACTTAGGTTCTGCAGGGTAGATCTATTGGGAGGGGACTTTCAGAAGGGAGAAGTAAAGCTCCATATGAAAACACCAAGTGATGCAAGCAATAGATTAATGGAATTACAGCTCTCCTTAAGAAAGGTAACGCTAAATGAGTATTCCCCAAGGTAACAGGCAAATCTGGTAAGTCTTCTACTGGAAAGTTGTTGCTTTATGTGGAGAGGGAGAAGGGGGAGTGTGCACTAGTGCCTTTCCCCATTCTGGAAAATGAAGATCCCATTTATATTTTGTCACTTTTCATGGTATGATATTTTAATAAAACAGCTTGGCCTCTCAGAATGGGATTCACAAGCGAAATACGTAAACATGTAATCACTACTTTAGTCACCTAAGGTCTACATTTACACACTACTGGCATTCAGAAAACCCTTCCTTAGCTGCTGCCTAACCCCATAGTGTGTGTCTCCAAAGTATCAGAGGCACCTAAATTCACATGGGCGGGCATACAGCCAGCTGCTTAAATCCTCACATTGCCCAGCAGCTTGGGTCTTATCTCACACCTAAGCTGCACTGGGATGTCATGAAGTAGGTGCTCCCCTGCCTATCATGTCTGTCAGAAGACAGTAGCGGTGGCAGCCTTAACTTTTATCCCAGTGGTCAGAGCATGAACTCAAAATGTGGGAAACCCACATCCCCTACTCGTCTCTCTCCTGCCTCTTGGGGAGCAGGAATTCAAACATTGGTCTCAACCGCTGAGCATCTGCTCTAACCACTAGGTTACGCAGTACTCTCTGGTAACCTCTCATGGGGTGTGTCTACACTTGTAAATTAAGTCAATTTAAGATTGCTTAAGTTGACTTAATTTACTCTGTGTCTACACTACACTTTCCTTAAGTTGACTTAAGCAAGCTGCTTAAGTCGACTTAAGGAAAATAGAGTCGACTTAATGATAATTAAGTCGACTTTATTGAACCTCCTTTTAATTCGACTTTAGGCTTAAGTCGACTTCCGAAAGTCGACTTAAGCCATTGTAGACCTGGAGTAGCCCTAAGTCGACTTAAAGTTGACTTAGGGCTCTCCAGGACTCCCCCAGTGCCCTCCCTGCTGAGGGAGGGCACAGGGGGAGCCTGGCATGCCCCCCCCACATGCCCTGCCAGGGTCCCTGTCCCCCTTTGCCCCATTGTACCCAGGTACAATGGGGCAAAGGCTGAGCCCCCTGGCACTGGGCAAGGGGTGCCCCCCCCCGCCACCGTGGACCTGCCCAAGGTCCCCCTAGCCCCTAGAAGTCGACCTAGGTGTCCAGTGTGGACGCTCTAGGTCGACTTTGTAAGTTCCCCCCAAGTCGACTTTAAATTTAAGTGTGGACATGCTAAGTCGACTTAGCTAAAGTCGACTTAAATTAACAAGTGTAGACATAGCCATGTTGAATAAATATTCATTGAGCCAGAGAGAGAGAGAGAGAGAGAGAGAGAGAGAGAGAGAGAGAGAGAGAATTACTCTCTAGCCCACTCATCCATCAGGTGGAAGATTGTTACACTAAGGGCATCCCAGTGCCAGAGGGCAAGGGGTTCATGGGTCAGGTAATGATTTTCAAATAGCCTGTTGGGTCTAGGGCTTCATCTGTCTTATGTTCCCTGTCTTGTTCAACTACACAGTACTTTGTTACCTTTTATTGTAATCTCCCAAAAAAGACAAAAAATTCTGTCCTTTCAGTCTGATTGGAACATGCAAAGTCATATTAATGTCTTGCAATAAATCCAGCTTATTAGCAGAGATACTTTAATATCTTCTCTAACCTTGTTCCACTTTCAACTAAGGTAAATAAAGAGGACCATGAATAGCATAAAATGCAAATTCCTTCAGTCTTAGGAATAGCCTTACAGGAATGTTGTACAGAAGCCTGCCTGATTAACAATGTCATGGTATGCTTCCTGTTTTTCTTAATTATGGAAAATGAGGACAAAGGAAAAACTCATCCTGGGTAAAATTAGATTTAGCCCAGATCATAAGGCAGTCAGACACCATTCACTTTGAAATACAAACATTACAAAACACCTATAAACCCACCCAGCAAATAATTTAGTAAAGGGAGTGTAATATTTTACTATTGTTTTGAAAGGGAGGGTGGGGGGGGTGGGTGTGTGTGTGTGTGTGTGTGTGTGTGTGCGCGTGAGAGAGAGAGAGAGAGAGAGACAGAGAGAGAGAGAGAGAGCCTGCCAAATCCTCAGCTGATGTCAGTCCAGCCGGGTATCTAATCTAGTTTCTGTTTTAAAACTTATTTGATTCTACACTTTTCTGTCTTGCTTAGTTCTAGGAAAAGTGTTCAACTGACATACCCGAGTCCTCTGATTATATTCAGAATAGATGGGGTAACCGTGCAAACTTCCCCACTTTGTCCTCACGTACATTACTAAACTTTTGTTCTGTAAAAAAAAAAATCTCTATTTCATGAGGGTAATTGTTCTTCACATTCAGTCAGTCCTTGGCATCGCTGCAGAGAACGAGAAGGATGGCAACTTGGACTAGTTTTGTGGAATAACTGCACCCTGGGAACTTAACTGAAAGTTGCAACCTGTCTGACAAACAGTTATGCCTTTTGCTCAGTCTTGATGTAAGGTCCATTTGAACCACTGATCTAAAAACCAAAGGTTCTATATGGCGTTACCAGTTCCAAACCATCTATTCCCATTAAAGCCATTTTCACTATTTATTGAACTTCAATACATGAGCAGAACTCCCAAAAACATTAAATATGCTGTGAATACATCTACACCTGGCTTGTCCAATCTGTGGTCCGCAGGCCAGACTCCAAACTTCCAAAGGCCACCGTCTAGCCCATGGAGTGCCCTGAGCTGCAGCACATGCCTGGGAGCTGTGGCCAGGCCAGGGCCTTTTTAAATCTCCCATTCTTTGTACACCCTAGAACAGTGTGGCTAATATAGGATTCCATGGCTGGATTCTGCCTTTGACCTCCAGCCAGTGAGGTGCTGGGGGGGGAGATGAAGTAGTAGCTGGGGGGGCAGGAGGCAGTAAGGTATGGGTTGGGGGGGCAGAAGGAGAGCAGAGCCTGTGGGGTGCTGGGGGGGGAGTCAGGGGAATGAGAGTGGGACCTGGTGAAATGTGGGGTGTGTGGAAGCAGAGTGGAGATGGCGGAGTGCTGGGGTGGGGGTGTCAGAGAAAGAGAGTGGAGCCGGTGAGGTGCTGAAGGGGGATCATAGAAAGGAGAGCAGAGCCTGTTAGATCAGGGGAAGGAGAGCTGGAACCTGCCAGATGATGGACAGGGGTGGAGGGTGTAAAGAGATCCAGTGGGGTGAGTGGCTGGGGGAAGAAGGAATCACGGGTTTTGTCAGGTTTTGGCATTGTGCATCTTATTTGCCACAGAGGGAGAGATTACTAACAATTTCTGTGGAACAGAGTTTTTAGCACCACACCTGCCCTGCCACCTTCCCTGCAGTCCCATGCCAGCCCTCCCTACCATCCCTTCCCTACTTTTACAAAACGTGGTTTAAGTAACAAGTGAAAACTTGCCATGTACAGTTGTGAAAGTGACACTTATCTAAAGTTTCAAAGGGGTAGCCGTATTAGTCTACTGTAGAAAAGCAACAGAGTCCTGTGGCACTTTTAAAGACTAACAGATTTTCAAAGCGTCTGACGAAGTGGGATTTTCTCCCACAAAAGCTCATGCGATAAATAAATCTGTTAGTCTTTAAAGGTGCCACAGGACTCTGTTGTTTTACTTATCTAAAGGTTGCAGTAGGGAAGATGGATATTATTTGAGAATCATGTTTAGGTATGAAATATAAGTTTCTTATTTTACAGAACCAAACTGAGCTTGTAAACCAGTGTTTATTTCTTGACTATTTAAATTGTATTAATAGTAAAATCAATTTCTATGACTATCCAAAATTTGTTCACGGGCCCCCTGAGTGAAGAAAGAATTGCTTTGTGGCCCCTCACCCGAAAAGGTTGGAGAACACTGATACATGTATGCTGCTTTTACTGTATTTGTCTATTCTCAATCTATTAGCTAAACAAATGGATACAGAGTTTAGCTCACAGGAAAGAACTTCTGTTTATAGAGGCAAAGGTTATATATTTTATTCCAAATGCTATATGATTAAGCCTTAGTGACAACTTAAAGGGGAACTTACAAAGTCGACCTAGAGTGTCCACACTGGATGCTCTAGGTCGACTTTGTGGGGCTAGGGGGACCTTTGGCAGGTCCACGGTGGCAGGGGGGGAGCACCCCCTGTGTACAATGGGGCAAAGGGGGACAGGGACCCTGGCAGGGCAGAGCCCTGTGTGTGACACTGTCTGGATTTAGGGAAGCATGTATGATATTATTTTCT
>ML685818.1:7969383-8060077 GCA_007922175.1 Pelusios castaneus
AGAAAATAATATCATACATGCTTCCCTAAATCCAGACAGTGTCACACTGTGCCCACATGCCCTACCCTTTGGGGGGCATGCCAGGCTCCCCCTGTGCCCCCGCCGGCAGGGAGGGCATTGGTGTAGTCCTGGGGTAGCCCTAGGTCGACTTAGGGCTACCCCAGGGCTACACTGGCTTAATTCGACTTTAGAAAGTCGAATTAAGCCTTAGGTCGATTAGAAAGGTGGTTTAATAACGTCGACTTAATTTCCATTAAGTCGACTTTATTTTCCTTAAGTCGACTTAAGCAAGCTCTTGTGACAGGAGGGTACAGATCCAGTACGGTGTGCCGCCATGATCTCCCGATCCCTCACTCCTGAAGCCCAATTTACCCCGCCTGCCAGGTGACTAGTCAGTCCTGAGTCAGTCCACACAGCCTCCTGCATGTAATCGGTCCTAGGCAGTGGGGGTGCGCCCACTAGGCACCTAAGCGAGCACCCTGTGTCCCCAGAAAACCACACCGGGAACGCATGTCCTACAGAGATTGGAACACATCCCCAATCTCCGTAGACACATCCATTTAACACTGAAATGGATTGGCCTAGACTTCCTCATTCACAGCCCCTAAAGTCCACACAGCTTTAGGTAAAACAAACACTAGTTTATTGATCAGGATAAAATTTTAAGTAAGTATATAGCAAATCAATGCACAGCCATTTAATAAAGGAGTCAGGGGGTTCCATGAGTAAATAAAAGATATGAAATGCATACTAAACTAATAACACCACTACAATTATGCTCATCTCACCATCCGAGACCGGCTGTCATGATTTGCAGCCATCTCTGCCTTTTAGGCAGGGCATAGTCCTTCTTGTAGGTGTTTCAAGATGGAGAGTCTCTGGCCAAAAGCCCAAAGCCATTCAAAGTGTCCCTCTTTGTTTCCAAAACCCCTTCAGCTCCCCTTCCTCCTGGGCTGCAGAGATTTCCTTACTTCTACCTGAGCCAGGGAGGGCAATTTACATTGCCTTTGTCATACAATTCTCCAGTCTCAGAGAGGGAGTCCTGAGGATCTGAGCTATGTAACATGCTTCACCTCTGTACACATACATGATGCTACAGGGAACATGATACCATAACAATATGATAGACAATTCAAAAGGGCATCTTGTATGACATAACTGGCATTAAATCATATAATCACAGTACAAAAGTGAACAAGAAAATCATATAGAACATAGCCCAGGGGTGCACAGATGTGCATCCCGTGACATGTAATTCTGTTTTCATCATAAATGTTTTGGACAGCTCTAATTTCCTGTTTGTTAAAGGTAAATTCCAGAGAACCACAGTGCAGTTTGGATAGCAGAATCTGTGTTTGCCTGTGTGGCTCACCTTTTCGTTTTACATACACAAATTATGTTAATGCATCTTGTTTCAATATTCACTTAAAAGAGAAGGAGTCATTCTAAAATGTCCTAAGGAAATAGAACTGTCTGTGTGTGTTTTAAAATGGTAACCTTTAAAAGCCAAGAACAAAACTAAATTATGTCCAGAATTGTTCCTGAATGTCCCCTGCAGCTTGTTAACTTAACAGAGAACTAGAGTTTTAACCAACCTTTAAAAATTTATGCCGTTCTCTCTGAAAACCTTTTGGTACCCTTGTGGTTCACTAACACCACATCATCATAATAGATCATTCTTTTACATCATAATAGATCATTCTTTTACATCAGAAATGCCCCGGATTCCATAGATTACACCACCACCCTGGTATCAGAGCACCTTCTGGGATACCCTGTGATGGGGAGAATGTCAGAATTTGAGCCCCGACGCAAGCTTGCACATCTACATCTCACTTTTACAGCTCTGTAGCCAAAGCCCAGCAAGTCTAGCTGTGGGTGTTTTATTGAGTGTAGACATATGCAGAGTGGCCAAGAAGTTACCCGTGATTCGAAACAGGATTCTATTCTATATACTGTGCTCATCATGGCAATATCTGAGCATGTTTCAGTATCGCATTAAGCAACAAGACTACACATCTGTCCCATTCTATTTCACTGGACATTTTTATGGGTAACAAGAATATCCAGAGTTTCAATAGATAGTAAACAAAATGGGAAAACTCAAGAGTTTGGGGAACAATATAAAGACTCACACTTCAAGGGTTGAACCAACCTTTACTGGATTCAGCGGAATCTTTTCTGATGTACAGATCATCCCATAACTACCTAAAGTAGCATTTCTTGTTCCTTCCTTGGAAGTAGCACCAGTTGGCCACTGTCAATGACAGGCTACTGAGCTATATGAAGCACTAGTTTGACCTTGTACATCAATTCCTACTTCTCAAGCACAACAGGGTTCTACAGAGAGCCTCAATCTTTTTATAAGGTTACTTAAAACCTCCATGTTTCCCCCAACATCTGCTAAGTCACTTAAGCACTCTTCAAAAACTTTACCCTCAGAGCTCATTCCAACAAGCAAAGGTGACTAACTTCATTTGCAGAAAGAAGTTAATTGCTCCTGCCATTTGTGAAAAATATTCACAGCAGCATTGTCAACATTTGTAATTTAATTGACAACAGCCCAATGTTGGCCCTGCTGGAGCCAGTCAGTCTCCTGATGAGCCTTCATGAGAGAGATCCCATCCAATCCAAGGGAAATACTCCTCTAATTGGCTGCTCTCTCCTACAGAAGTGGAAAAGGCCTATTGAAAGAGGCATATAGAACTCTGCCCCAAACCTCCAGGGGTCAAGAAAGTTTTTTGAATAAACGAGGGGAAAACTAACAGTTTTGTCACAAGAAAAGATGGTAAGGAACAGAAAGTGTGCTGGCCCAGAAGATTCAGTCTCTCATCCTCTATGGTGAACAATGAGTCAGTCTGTTCTCTGCTTCCCAACCACCCTTCATATCTGCAACGCCAACACAGGAAAAGGAGAAGGTTCTGAAGAATCCCTTGACCTACCTCTTTCCCAAGCCTTGTTAGGGGACATGGAAATACCATTTCACCTGCCCTCGCCACCTTAGTGTGGGAGGGGTGAGATCAAAAACCCCTGGAACTGTAGGTGGAGCATGGCTGCACTGAAGAGTAAGGGGGAAAATAAGGAAGAAGGGGAGTACAAAGTCCACTAATTATAATTTAGGGCTTTGAGAAAACTGGAAACTCCACACCAGCAAGCAGCCAGTGAGAGCTTCTACAGTGATGACCAGAAGTCATTGTACTCTACAAATTCAGGAGAATTGGACTTCATAACCCTAAATGCCACACACACTCATGCTTTGGAAGTTAGAAACAAAACAACACAGAAGACAAACTGAAATATTATGTAGCATCTGACTCATGATTTTGAACTTTAGGGCATGGCAGTACTCCCTATGCTTAAGTATTTATGAGTCAGCTACTATAAAGACACCCTAAAAGGGATGGTGGAAGAAAGGAGGAGTAGAGACTACATGCCAGGAAAAATCTCATCCCAGAAGCAGGAAGAAACAGAAGAAAGCCAAGTAAACACAAGTGAATATTCCTGGAGCTGGGATTCCACCCTAAAGTGGGAAGATAGGTTTCAAATAAGCTTTGATCGAGTTCAATAATTCTGGCATATTCACCAAGGTCAAGTGATGCTTGACCAACCTGACTGCCTTCAATAATGAGACTGGCTCTGTAAATGTGGGACATGATAGACCTTGAAATTAGCAAAGCTTTTGAAACAGTCTCCCATAGTATTCTTATCAACAAGTTAAAGAAGAATGGGTTGGATGAATGGACTATAAAATGGATAGAAAGCTGGCTAGATCATTGGGCTCAACAAGTATTGATCAATGATTCAATATCCAGCTTGCAGCCATTAATGAAAAGAATGCTCCAGGTTTGGTTTTGTTCATCTTCATTAATGATCTGGAGAATGGAGTGGATTGACACTAAACTGGGGAGATTGGTAGATATGATGGAGGGTAAGGACAGGATACAGAGTAACCTAGGCAAATTGGAAGATTGGGCCAAAAATAAATCTGATGGGATTTGACAAGGACAAGTGCAAAGTCTAGTGCTTAAAACAGAAGAATCCCAGGCACTGCTGAAGACTGGGGACCTAGCGCCTAGGCTTCAATTCTGCAGAAAAAGACCTGGGAGTTACAGTGGACAGGAAGCTGGATATGAGTCAACAGGGTGCCCTTATTACCAGGAAAGCTAACAGCATTTTGGGCTGCATTAGTAGGAGCATTGCCAGCAGATCGAGGGAAGTGAATATTCCCCTCTATTTGACACTGGTGAGGCTTCATTTGGAGTATTGTGTACAGTTTTGGATCCTACAGAAAGGAAGTGGACAAATTGGAGAGAGTGCAGCAGAAGACAACATAAATGATTATGGGGCTGGAGTGTGCGTGTGTTTGTGTGTGTGTCTACTAAGCTCCTACATCTAAGCAAAATATTATGACCATGAATTATTAAACCTCTAATAGTTGTTTATAATGGAACTGTTGGCGCAACTTTATTTATACAGTATATTTTATATATCATTCATACTTAGCATCATAAAAGGCTTTAAAATGATGGCAGCGAGTACAACTATTAATCAGAAAATAAAAGACAACGGGAATGTCAGCTGTAATTTTTCTATCTTTCTTAGTGATTCATAGTCTCCTTGGGCAGAAAAAAAGAATATATTGTCACAGGAAAAAAAAAAGTTCTTAATAATGAAGAGAAATTCTGGCATTTGAAAATCTAATGCACACAATAACTGGGTTACTCCAAGCCTACAAACAAACAGGATGATAATGGGATGAGTGGGATGATAATGACCCAATGAACATCTCACCAGTGAAGCAATATATTCTATTTCACAATGAAAAATCTCCTGAACAATTCATTTCTTTGATTTGAAAGCATTTGGTAATGAAACTGAGAATTACTGAAAACAAACACTGACAATTTAATAAACAGAACTCTGCATGTGAAAGATGATATTATAAACTGGGTTTTATTTTTATTTTACCAAAGCTCAGCACCGTTGTTCCTCACTGTTTGAACCAAAACACCTTACTTAGTTTGCTGGAAAAATCTGAACTGACCTTGTGACTTGTCCTCTGCATTTATCTATTCCCTTCCACATTGTAGCTTCCAATTTATGCATCTGATGAAGTGGGATTTTATTCACAAAAGCTCATACAATAAATAAATTTAAGACTTTAAAAGTGCCACAGGACTTCTTGTTAGTTCTGTTACTGAAACCTTCCCTACATAATGTATTGAAAATTCCTCCATGATCCAGATATTTGAACGGAGCTGACAGGTTCATAGATACCACCAACTGCAACATGACAGCCTGTCTAATTATTTGTTATGCACAAGTTATAACAAGCTGACAAAAAGATCAGCGTTGCCAAGACAAACATTTTTATCTTTAAAGAAATAATACTAATTAATTGGACTTTTGCTCAAGGC
This sequence comes from Pelusios castaneus, assembly GCA_007922175.1. Lineage (NCBI taxonomy): Eukaryota > Metazoa > Chordata > Testudines > Pelomedusidae > Pelusios > Pelusios castaneus. The sequence goes on from ML685818.1 coordinate 7,974,801, forward strand.
CATTTTTTAAGGTGGCCTTCTCATGGTATCTTTCACTGCCAGAAAGAGATTCTGCAACATGGACTACTTGGAGGAGGAGGGAATTTTTCCTATTGGCCATTTGAAATCTCATACTTGCAAAATACATTGCTAGCTACAGAACAGGGAGCCATTACTACTCAGACGCTGGCCATGCATGGGCACCTTCCATAATTAAAATCCCTCTGATAACTCTGTATTTTCTCTAGGTAACATATGCCGATTCCTCCCCTGGTAAGCCCATGATAAAATGTGAAAAGCAAAGCTCCTCAATCTTTGAATCTGCCAAAGGACACTAGGCTCCAGGATAACCTCCTTATGTAGCATTATCTCCATTACGTAGTCTCCATTAACATTCTCCAGGCCAACGTCTGTAATTCTGCTGCTCTCACACCTTCTCCCAGGAAAATCCCAAGAACAGAGGAATGCCACAGGTTGTAAACGTTTGACTTTGAAACAAGGTGGAAAGCAGGTTCTAAATCCACAGGCCTTCTACTGAGAAAAACGTACAGCTAGATCCTCCTGGTTGTATCAGGAACAATCCTATCTCAGCTCAAGCACCTCAAGTGACTGCATTTATCTTATCTTAGGTACTTTTATGAACTCCATTGCCATTGGAATCTCAATGCCTCATAATCCTTTTCCTGCATTTATTCTCAGTGGAAATGCTATTATGCCCACTGATGGGGGATAGAGGCACAGAGACTAAGTGACTTGCCTAAGATCACATAGGAAGTCTCTGGCACAGCAAGTAATTGAACTTGGGTCTTCCCATGTTATAGGCTAGTGCACTGAGCAGCCTCCTTGTCTCATGCCCACATAAGGAGAGAGGTGGCATTTCAGGTGGTCAAAAACCAAACCCCACAGGATTCAGGACCTAAGCCATCCAGAATAGAAAGGAATGTAGTCACATTGCCCTAGACCAGGGTTCCCAACCTTTTTTTGGATCAAGGGGCACAAATATAATTTTTAGAACCCTAAATTTGCATTATAATTAAATTTAATTTAATTAAAATCAATTAATTAAGATTTTTATTTAAATTTAAATAGACTGGTGGCCCTTCAGGGTTCTAAAAATTATACTTGTGGCCCTCAAGCAAAAAAGATTTTTTTAAAAAAATTGGGGAAAGTTTTTTTTCTTTTAAAAAGGGCTGGAGCAGGGCTGGATGCCCATGAACAGGGCCAGTTTGCGGGCAGGCTGCAGTGTGGGCCCCAGCAACTGCGCGGCCCCCGCTCCTTCCTCCCCCTGCAACCATGCCCCCACTCCACTCCATGAATTATTGCATGAATTTAGTGACAGCACATTAATTACTCTGTTATTTTATATAATTGCTGTACAGGGATAATCAGTACTCATCCTGCCCTAAAGATAATGTGGATGGTGTTTTCTGTTGGCATGTCATGCTGGGAGGCTCAGCCATGTATTTTCACAACACCATGGAGGGAGAAGAAGCTATAAAGAATTTGCCAACGCAATAAATTCTTCTGAAGATATATTAGTTACAGGAGACTGGAAACTCCAGTCTAGTGCTGATTCTTTTTCTTCCTTTTTGTGGCCAAGTCAATTGGGGTTAAGAGAAGTAAGATGTGTAAAACCATTGGGGTTTAAGAGCAATGTATCTGTTTTAATTGAGAGGCTTAAGAAGCTCTGCAAATATGTTCCTAGACTTACAGTATTAATGCAACAAGGGTTCAATTACCAACCACATGGCCAATGGTCTAAACAATGCCCTTAGATGAGTTCAAAGGGAACCAGGAACACAGTTTGGCTCTCACTGACTTTTACCCTCGGTGGCATACATGATTATGCGTTTCTCTCTCTAATATCAATCTTTCAGCTATACTTCTCTTGGGGACTGTGCAAGGACCATACAATAGGTTTAAAATTTCCTTGCATTTGAACAGTTCAGGAGGGAGCCTTCTATTAGAGATTTTACTGTGGAAGATGACATCATGCTAAAACTTACTGCAGCAAATCCTAATTTATACAGTGTTTCTTCACCCTCTGCAATGCAAATTTGTCACTGTTTAGGTGGGAACAGTTTCTCCAGCTAAGCAATTTACAGGAAATTAAATAGCAACAAAACTGTGGCATATAGGTTTTGACACAAAGTTAACAAGAGCCAGCACACAAATTAAAGGATAAAAAATTCCATCCCTAACACATCCTGATGTGTTGAGAATAGTTAAAGATATCCGGATTTTTATCAGCTAAGTCAGAGACAAAAAGAAGTTATTGGTCCATTCTCATACCAATTCAAGGTGATTTCCTACATTTGTATTGCTTAAGTGTCTGTAAGATGATAGCTATTAAATACTGCCGAAGCATCAGCAAGCTAATTTTCAATTCTCTGACCAAAACCTTAGCTTCGATAAAAAAGAAAAAAAATAAATAAAGCTAGCTATTCAAATTCCCTTCCTAGATTTAGGAGGTACAATTTTGTTCATGGATACACCAGTACTTTTTAGTAGAATAACTTCATTGAAATCATTAGACCTACTACACTTTATAGCTAGAGCGAATGAAACAGAATCAGGCCTATGATCTATGAATGACAAACAAATCAAATGTTTTTACTTGTGTAAATGTTTTCTCCCCCACCCATTTAATCTAACTTCAAGGACGCAGTTGCACTGTAATCTTTGGAATCTAGAGGAAATCAAGCTGGCTGGGGTACATCTACACTGCGGGCATTGCGTCAGGCTCCACAGATCAGTGCAGTGGGGATCAACTGAGAGAGTAGTGGATACCAGCACAATTGATCCCAGGAGAGTTCTCCAGCCATTCCAACACAGTAAATCCACCCTCTGGCCCCTTTGAGTAACACAACGTTGACTGGAGGGCATTTCCTATTGATGCGGCACAATGAAGATGCCACAGAAAGTGAAAGTTAGTAATTTGACAGGAGAGATGCAAGTTTCAGTACGTAGCTTGCAAATCTTCCATCAATGACGCCGGCAATGTAGACCCGACCTCAGATTCAATCCAGGAAAAACCAAGGTGCTGTTGGTAGGGTAGAGGAAGTAAGCAAGGGATGTGGCACACCCCTCACCTTCTCCCTTGAACTATCACAGTCTCATCTGTATTCAGACCTCTCATATTCTGCACCACATCCTTGTTTCCATTAGCATTCATCATTTTCATAACCCAAACTCCAAGAGGGTTGTAAAATGACTTGCTAAAACTTAGCCGTAGTAATAGCCAAGCAAACTGAAAATCTACAGTAAAGTGTCATTTATGTTATCAAAGTAATTAAAATAGAAATAACTGCAAGTAGCTCCCTCCCCAGCCCTGAGAATCAGGGAAAAGGTTAATGAATGTGCCTGGAAAAGGTTCCAACTGGGAACTGAGCTATATAAGAAAGCCATAGGAGCATATCACCTGGAGGATGAGCGAACGCTTATTCTGCTCTTAACAGTTGAATGAACAGAAGGCGTAGCCCTAGTCTATTCTTGCCACGCTTTTCAGCAGCAGTCGATGGGAGATACGTGAAGTACGTAAAATACCTTGCATATCTCCCACCAACTTCCTAACTATCCCTTACACTTTGCACTAAGCTGACTGGAAATGGCGTCCGGTTGGTGTAGTGCTACTTCACTTATGGAGCTGGAGTTACAGCTCTGGTTCCATCTTCGATTGAGCATGTCTTAACAGACTGCTCAGTCGAACACGGAAGGAGCACACTGATGGTGGTGAATCTGCCGCCGTCAGTACAGACATAGCCATAGATATTTATAATGCATTCCACAATAACAGCGGGGAGGAGAGAGAAATCTTTGCAGAAAAAATATTAAAAGTGTTTAAGGACTGTTGCACTCCTAAGAAAGAATGTTACTCATGAAAGATGTATGTCCAGGATAAGAACTGAAAATGAAGATGGAAACAAGATAGGAATTTGTCACATACTTAAAATTAAAAAGTCAGTCCTGTGACTATGGAATATTAAAAGTCTTTCTCTTTATAGACCAGATTGTCCTTGAGTGGAACAATAAAAAAGTCATGAACGGTTACTAAGGGAAATGGCTCTAACACTGAAAAAAACAATATATATATGCCAACCAGCAGAATACACATATTAAAAAAAGATACAGAAAATATTCAGTCATCTGCTCTGTGCTTATGTCTAAACCAGCAAGGAAAAGGTTCACAGAAATTCAATTGGCCAAGGCAAGCAAAAAACAATGCCAGTAATGTGGCAACCAGCGTAAGTATAGGAAGTACCCAGCATTCAGGCAAATGTGTAGAAATTGTAGTCAGCCCAGCCATTATACCAAGTTATGCAGAAAAAGCAAGAAAGTATACATTTTAAATGTAAAAAGGGATCCTTTAAGTGAAGAGGAAGAACTATTGCAGACAATAATGGAGAAGGTTGAAAACTCAAAAAATTGGCTAATTAAAATGTGCACAACTGGCACATAAAACGTAAGGACGGCCATGCTGGATCAGAACAATGGTCCATCTGGCCAAGTTTCCCATCTTCTGACAACGGTCAATATGAGGTGCTTCAGTGGGAATGAATAGAACAGGCAATCAACACATAATCCATTGCATTGCCCATTACCAGCTTCTCGCAAAACACGTGTGCCTTGTGTTGGCAATTAAATAATCACATACACACCAAAATGGGACGCCGCCTCAACATGCATTGACAGAAAATTTTCTAATGAAGTTTCTTTGTAATGATTCATCCAACAAAACTGAAATTTGAGTGAAAAAGCTCATGTTCAAAGAAGATAAGAAATATTGACATTAAAGAATCATTATGTTCTTCCTAACACCTCATTCCCTTTCTAATAGGATTAGGGTAGCAGAGAATAACATTACTAATATAGAATAGTGAAATATTAAAATGAAGAACTGTTAATGGAAGGTGAAGAGCTTTGATAATTACAACCATTAAAATATGACTGTGTATAGTGAATGAGTACAGATGTGGTATCATTTAGGCCAAGTCCTTGTTGGTTAGAGGAGAATTGGCAAAACCACACTCATACACAGTATTGCAAATCTGCTTTCACTGATATTGCTGACGGAACAAAGGTAACGTGTTGGAAGATGTCAGAAAGAGATACACGGGTAGTGATAGATAAAAACCAGAACAAAACACCTTCTTCTGGGATCCCTGGGTATGCAAGACTGCGCTCCATGAGACCACACCCTTTCCCTAACAGAGAGAGAGAGAGAGAGAGAGAGAGAGAGAGTGGTTTCACGGCGTATAGTCTGGCACACAGCGCTCTGCAAGGGTGCCCTAGTATTTCGATTTATGGTATGTACAGCCCACTTGAAGTACATTTAAGTCACATTTGGCCTGCCATAGCACATGAGTTTGACACCCCTGTTTTAGAGCATGTTCAGCTCCAAAAGTTTTTCATCATGCAAGTTTTTCAGCACTTGTGCAGGCCCCTGCCTCCTCCCTCGGTGTTGGGGGGGTGGGGCTGCCCTGGGCCAGAGGCCGGGCTCTGTGCTCCCACTCCACTCCTGGGCCGGCTTGCAGCTGAAGGCAGCATAGAGGGGAGGGGGGACAGTGCGGGGCCTGCCAAACCACGGGGATCAGGGCAGTTGCCTCACCCCACTCCCCCACCCAGGGACAGCCCTGATGATGGTGGGGTGGAAAAAGTTGAAATCTCAGTGGAATTGCTCAAGATATGCTCTTGCGCTGCTTCGGGGACTTTCCTGGGTAGATCATCTGAATCCACAGAAAGGAGGCCCTTCAGGAGGAGGCCTTGGATCCAACTTCTGGGCACTATACTACAAATAAGTGATGGACACAAATACCATCTTCTACTGGAAACCTGCTGAATGCTGTATTTGTATCTCTCCAGTTTGTATCCAGGACACACCACACGATCCACTGCCTACAGCCAAGCCCCAAGATAAAACCTCATTTGCTCCAATCCCTCAGACAGAGACAAACACCTTCAGGATCTCTATCAAGCATTCTTAAAACTACAGTACCCACCCAGGGAAGTGAAGGAACACATTGACAGAGTCAAACGGGTACCCAGACAAGCCCAACAAGGAAAACAACAGAACCTCACTGCTCGTCACCTACAGCCCCCAAGTCAAACATCTGCAGCACATCATCAAGGATCTAGAGCCAATGATTCCTACAAGACAATCCCTCACTCTCTCAGGCCTTGGGAGGCAGCCCTTCCCTCGCTTACAGACAGCCCCCCAACCTTAAGCAGATACTTACCAGCAACTACACAACTTACAACAGAAACACTAAGGCAGGCACCTATTCCTGCAACAAACCATGTTGCCCACTTTGCCCACATATGTACTCAAATGACACCATCACAGGACCTAATCAAACCAGCTATTCCATCAGAGGCTATTCTCATCCACCAATGTGATATATTCCATCACATACCAACAATGCCCCTCTGCCTTATACGCTGGCCAAACTGGACTGTCTCTGTGCAAAAGAATAAATGGACAGAAATCAGATATTAAGAATGGTCACATTCAAAATCCAGTAGGGGAACACTTCAACCTCCCTGCCCATTCTGTGAAAGATGTGACAGTTACAGTGTTTCAGCAGAAATACTTCACAGCAAGAATAGAAAGGGAACCTGCAGAGTTAGAATTCATATGCAAATTTGACACCATTACATTAGGTCTAAATAAAGATCTGGTCTGGCTCTCTCATTACAAAAGGTGATTTTTCCCTCTTTTAGCATTCCCACCTTCTTATATGTTGTTCTGCGCTGTTTGAAACAAAACAACTTGCTTGATTTGCTTGAAAACCTGAACTGACCTTGTGATTTACTCGTCTCTTCATTTATATATTTCCTTCCATATGTAGTTTCCATTTCATGCATCTGACAAAGTGGGATTTTACCCATGAAAGCTCATGTGATAAACAAATTGGGTAGTCTTTAAAAGTGCCACAAGACTGCTTGTTTGTTTTGCTGAACTAGACTAACACGGCTACCCCACTGGAACTTGTTTCATAAGGTAGGTTTTCCATTCCTCGGATCATCCTAGTAGCTCTTCTTAGCACTTCTTCCAGTTTGAATTCATCTTTCTTAAACATGGCGGGGACTAGAACTGCATACAGTGTTCCAGAATAGGTGTCGCACAGTGCCTTGTATAATGATACTAACACCACCATATCTCTACTGGAAATACCTCACCTGATGCATCCAACTTCTGCATTAGCTTTTTTCCATGGCCATATAACATCGGTGTCTCATAATCATCCTGAGATCAACCAATACCCCCAGGTCACTTCCAAAGTATGCGTCCCCAGCTTACAGGAAAAGTTCTTGTTATTGTCTCTAAATGCATGAGCTTGCACTTAACACCATTAAATTCCATCTTATTTCTGTAACTCCAGTTTACAAGATCATCTGTATCTTTCTGATGATACCTCGATCCTTCTCTGTATTGGCAATACCTCCCAACTTAGCGTTGTCTGCAAAATTTATAGGCACACTCCCGTTTTTTGTGCCACAGCCAGTAATAAAAAGATTCAATAAGATTGGTCCCAGGACTGATCCCTAAGGAACTCCACTAGTAATTTCTGATTTAGTCCCATTAAATGCTAGAACAAAAGAAAACACCAGAAGACTTCATCTTAGAATTTTTGTTTGTGTTGAAACACATCAAAGGTAACCTTTCCACATCATTATTGCTTCTTTCACTGAAGTTATATACCAGCAGTTTTCAAACTTCGTTGCACCGTGATGCCTTTCTAACAGCAAAAATTATTACCCAACCCCACCTGAGGCTCAGGCTTGGGATTCAGTCCTGTCCAGCAGTGAGTCTAATGCCAGCCCTGGCAACTTCATTAAAAAGGGGTCACAACCTACAGTTTGAGAACCACTGCAATAGACTATGCAAGCTTGATTGCCCCCTCCTCCATCAAAAAAACCACACTGAGCTACAGGCTCTCAAATTCTAAAGCAGAAAAAGGTTATAAATAGAAATAGAAGGAAATCAAACCCTCAGTCAACCACTCCCCAAAATTCTGGGGTAGCCAAGGTTCAAACCTAGATTTCATAAGTGGGTCAGCTCTCTCTCATAGCCTATATCAGACTTCCGAATCTGCATTTGAATTTTAACACTGTTCTTTAATGACAGTGCAAAAAAAAAAAGACACCAGCTTTAACTCTGCAAGGGGACAATGTTTTGTTTAAAAAGAAACCCAGGGTAGCAGTTCATACTGGGTGAAATTCACTCCCGTGGAAAAGGCTGGCAGAAACTCACGCACCACTCAAAAAAAAGCTCATAATTGTGCTAGCTCTCTGACGAAGGGTGGGGGGAGGTGGGACACTTCACACAATCTGACCTGGAAAATTGGAAGTCTGCAATCCCTTTCTAAATTAGGCTAGGGAGGTAGGAAAAGCTAGTGAAAGATAAATTTAAGACTGGAACAAGTATAACGTAATCATAAAGAATATTTCCTTCTTTCGAAAGGCAACGCCACACAACAGTGAAGTTTATGACCACTTATAAGGTAATAAGAACAGAAAAGATACCACTCCAAAATTAAGAGCGAAGTCGATTTGTTTATAGATCATGCTTAATGCAGAGAAGTCCAAAGCTGGACATGCTGTCAACAGGATTTAGGACTGAAAATGTTCTCCTCTCATCCCCAAATTTTTCAAACTATTCTCAGACTTTGAGCTCAAGAAAAAGACCACCTGACTTTGCATTATGCTGCTAGTATAAGATCACTAATGGAACCCATTAGAGATACACTAGGGAAAAATGAAGCAAATGGCTTTATTAATTGAAAAAAAATAGAAAATGTTTTAAACAGACAATAAAAGTTATCTCTCATAGCAAGATATGAAAATGAAACTTTACAAGATAAGCCATATATTCAAAGAGCCACTGAGTGGTGTTCTAAAGCTGGCCCAAAGGCTCCAGCTGGGTTCTGTTATTAACATGTATTTAACATACTGAATGTGGGACAGACTGGGAGCTGACTTCTATTATTCATGTGTCATCACCATACTGAATGTGGGACACCCACAATGTGAAACTTTGTTGAAACGTTTAACTACAATGTACCGTTGTACTTTAACTTTACTCCTTGGGGCCTGTAATATATAACCATTAAATGAATGTGTAACCTTCGGGTGGGCTAAATTGATTTAGTTGCCCTTCTCCAGTGCCCCACAGAAATCAATCCCAACCCCTATGGGGAAAGCAGCTGGAGACCCAGGATCCAGTCTGTACAGGACTCACAGCGAAGCTTGCTCAGAGCTACACTCACACATTAAAATACTACTACATTAAACATAACAATGAACTTTATTAACTACTAACTAAATGAACCTTAACCTAAGAAAACAAACTACAATTAACCAAGAACAATCCCTTGCATGAAAGATACCCAAGAGTCCCAAAGTCTGTGTGGAGTTCACCCAACTCTCAGCTACAGTCTCTGTTCCAGTGTGGAAGCTTGAGTGGCAAGAAATAGCTGTCCTCTTCTTTCTTTGCTGGGATCCTCTGTAACATTACATGCAGGCTTTCTCTTCTCCTCTGCAACCAGTCCTCAGTCCCATATGCATGTCTGCAAGGTCTGTCGCAAATGACTCCTTCACATGGAGAAAACATCTTGTTCACTCCTGGCTCAGCTCCTCTCCAGAACACTGAGCACATGGTCTCCTTTCAAGGCAGCTCCTGTCTGCTGTCTGCTCAGGCTGCTGCTCTCCAGTCATCTGACTGACAACATCCCATCACACCAGCAGGGTACACTGTGGAGCATGCTCAAATTGCTACCACACCCTGCCTCTGGAAGTTTCCAGTTGTGGGTCACTAATCTGCCCAACAACAGTAACCCACACTCAGCAGGTCTCTCAAGAGATAGCCTTTTCAGGCATATGGGTTACAAATGGATTTTGCAAGTTGCCCTTTATATATTTAGTGTACTACTTCTCATGCTATTTTTACAAGCATTAGGGGAAACAGTGCTGGGTTATGTGACCAGGGCCAATAATTAACATGAAGGATGACTGGCTGTCAACTTCAAACAATGCTACTAATATACAATGTTTGGAGTCTAAGCCAGATTCTGACTTCCCTTATGCCATTTTCACGCTCATTGACTCCCATGAGTTCAGCGGAAACACCCTGGAGGTTCATGTGTGTAAAAATGAGATCAAAAGCAGCTTGTCAGTCAAGTGTTGAGAGATATTGCTCTTAGCTTAGCCTAAGAGTTTACTTGGTAAGGAGGATTACTAATTGTGCCCTGACCAGGACGGGAAGTGACACCAGCATTACTTTGGCTAGTTCTTTCACACCTACATGGAGCAATTGGCTCCTGCCCAGCCAACTGCCTCAGACTGAAAAGACAACGTTTCTAGTGGTGATGTCCAATTCCACCCACACACCAGGCCTTGAAAAGACAAACCAAAAGAAGTTTTTATGGAGTGCATATTAGTGGAAGCCATTTAGGAGCTTTAAAAATATAACTTTTAATTGGTTAAAAGGCAGGAAAAAATAATCAGACAAGTGTGAGGTGACAAAAGACATTCGGCAGAGTTGGTCAGGAAGTTTTCAATAAAACTCACACAGAACAACAATGTGTGTCTCTCCCCCACCAGGCTTTGAGCTATTCTAGGATGAGTGCCTGGGCACCACTGTTTTGTTGTTTGGGTTTTTTTGTTTGGTTGGTTTTTGGGAAGCATTTGGGAGAGGCCTTGGTTTTGTTCAGCCTCAGCACAAAAATAAATGTTATAAACTTCAATTTTTCCCACAAAACATCATTCTTTTCCTCCCAGCCAGCTCAACATTCAGCGCCTCTATTTACTGCTTACAGTTTGGCTTTGGAAGGAAGGGATTTTATAAAAGTTAATAATTATAATAAAATCTCATTGTCAACGTTCTGTTGTACAAAAAAAATAACTGTACTTTCCATCATGCTGATTCTCAACCTGCAACTGTTTTTCTGTGCATTATATTTTAAAGAAATAACTCTTCCATAGGATTATGTGATTTTTTTCATAGGCTTCATTTCTCTTATCCAGAAAACAGAAATGACTTTAATTAGATTTGATAGACTAGAATAAAAGTGGTTTCGATTTATTCATTTGACTCTACCGTTGCTAAGATCTATGGAATAATGGGAGGGTGGAGCACAAAATAGTCAACGAAGCAGAATAAGACTAAACTTCAAATGAAGAGGTCAGCTGACATCCTAAATGATGAGTGAGAAAGGTTTTGTGCTATAGGAGTAACTATTATTTATGTCCATAGTAGAAGACAGACAAAAACAATGAGAAAAAACCTTGCTATCTGGATTGTTTTAATATGGCATACATTTCAAAACTGAAGAGAGAAAGATGGCTTGTCTTGAGAATTTTCATCTAGACATAACATCCTATGAAAAAAGCATTACATGGCATCCAGAATTTGGAGGAGCTATACTGGTACAGAATATTCCTAAAAGGTATAGGAAAAATCATCACAGTTCATTAACAGAGATTTAGAACTGCTGAGAATTTGACTTCAGAAGGAAATATACTTCTGTATCTCTAGGGTGACTGGACAGAAAGTGTGAAAAATCAGGATGGGGCTGCAGATTAATAGGCATCAATATAAGAAAAAGCCCCTAAATATCAAAACTGTCTCTGTAAAATTGAGACATCTCGTCACCTTATGTGTATCTGACAATAAAATGTGGATTTTAAATCAATTCCAGGTCCTCCAAAAATTACTATCAACACAAATCAGGTTACTGAACAATTTACAGGATTATCCATAAGAATTCTTTGTATCCTTTAGAAACTATTTTAAGTGCTTTACAAACAATTCAGCCTCATGAGGTATTATTTTATTATACCTATTGTAGAAATTGAAGTCTATGCCCTTTCAACATGAGAATTCTTAAAGTCACATTTTTTCACCATTTGTGGTGTTCTTTTAATACACACTAGTTCTCTCAGTATGAATAATGAGGTTTCCAGTTTCCAATAATTTCAGTGTTGCAAGAATATCTATATAACTAAACCACAGTTGTATATATGCACGGCGGGACGTGGACGCAGCTCCTGCGCGCGCATATAACTGATACAGCTATGCGCGCGCAGCAGCTGAATCCACATCCATGCCGTGCATAAGCCTGTGGATTAGATAGCTCGCACGCACGGCTGCCCTCCCGCCCACCCAGCGGCTCTCTTACACGAATTCCCGCCCAGCGGCGATTCTTTAGAGAATTGGGGGTTTACTGGTTTAAATATAAAAAACCCTAAAATAAACCATTTCATTTAAAAAAAAAAAAGTTATTCACATCTATATTTCTATGAGTAGCTCTTACAAATAAAAAAAATCAAATAAAACATGGTTTTAATTTAAACAATCCAAAAGTGTTCCTTTTAATTTCCTTAAGCAAAAGAAAATGTTTCAGAAGCTTTAAAAAAAAAAAAAAAAAGCAATTCTAGTTCCTATTAAATATTCTACAGTACAAGAAAAAATATTCGAGTGAAAGGAACCTGCACTGGGGTCATAATTAACATGTCTTCCTTCCACAATATCAAATGTTCTAAATTAAAATCACCTATTTGAAAGCACTTCTAAAAGAAGCAAAGAAGTGACAAAACATAGTCTTAGCTGAAAAAGCTCCCATCAGACATTTTCATGTGAGCTGTTTCTTACCAATTAACTTACTTGGCACAACATTTTTTTAAAACATGGGGCCAGAGATACCCTCAGTTTCACTGTATAAATTCAGAATAATAGGCGGGTTTTGCTGAGAGCAGCATCAGATCTCCACTTTGAAGATGATTAGTGAAATCCTGAACTCCGCGGGAGTTGAATTCAATGAGTTTACTATTTCACTCTGAAGAGGGGTTAATTTTGTATGTAATCAGCCAAGGACTAAGACTCTGTCCACATGACAATGTGCACGGCAGCCTCCAAAGCCTTGCTCTGCCTGTTTCTGGTCTTTGCCGCTCCATTGCTTTGGCTTAGGTAAAGGAGACAGAACCAATGACCTCCACTGGCGAGTTAAAGTCTGCCGTCCAATCACTACCAACAGCCTCTGGCCATTCTCCTGGAGCAGCAGCTCCTCAGATGAACTTTGGGCCATGCTTTCAAGTCTAGTTGATGTCATCACAGCAATGAGACAAATGTGTTGGTCAGCCACTGCCCTGTTCCTGCTCCTGGCTACTCCTGTTGAGATGTCTCACCATGCTAAGCCATGAGTTCAATTCATGACACTGATGATGAGGAGCAGGTTCTACTGTAGAGGAAATATTGCAGTAGGACCAAATCCCCTAGAAGTTGCTTAGTTTCCTGGAAAGGCTACTATCACTCCAGATCTGGCCCAGTGTATTTGAAAGAAGTGTGACATTTTATTTAAATCACTCTCCTAACCCAGGATGGTAGGATGCAAATATACTTGTTGAGGTCTCTTTTCCTGTGCATTGCCCTGAGTATTTTGTTTTGTGGTGGTTTTAATAATCAAAAGGAACAGACAGGAGCAACAGAATAAGAAATTATTGGTGTTTAGGTCCATTTTTTTAAATCATGGGTAAGCAACAGAAATTCCAGTTTTATTTGAGCTTCACTCCTCTGGGCTCCCCAACTCAGTCACCTTGTCCAGCCAGTCCCAGATCCTCCACCTTCCCTACTCATCACCCTGGATCCTTACAATCTCTCCCTTCCATGGCCTCCAGGTATCCCACACTCTTAGTCCCTCCTCATCACCCTAGATCCTTGATCTAACTAGTGCCAACTCTCCTTCCACACCTTACCCACTCATCAGATCAGTCTTCCCACCCCCTTGCCTCCTTTCCCTCACCCTATTGGTTCCCAATCTCTTTGTCCCATCTCCAAGTTCCTCCTACCTCCCTCAATTGCATTTCAGTTTTCACTCCTTCTACTTATTGGCTTCTAATCCCCCTACCCCACCTGTTTTTCTTCCATGGCTCCCAGACCCAGACTCCTTTGCAAACCAGCACCATTCTCCTCCCTATGGCTATGTCTACACTTGTATATTTAAGTCGACTTTAACTAAGTCGACTTAGTGTGTCCACACTTAAAATTAAAGTCGACTTAAAGGGGAACTTACAAAGTCGACCTAGAGCATCCACACTGGATGCTCTAGGTCGACTTTGTGAGGCTAGGGAGACCTAGGGCAGGTCCACGGGGGCAAGAGGGCCACCCCTTGCCCAATGCCTGGGGGCTCAGCCTTTGCCCCATTGTACCTAGGTACAATGGGGCAAAGGGGGACAGGGACCCTGGCAGGGCATAGGGGCAGGGTGGGCCTGTGGGGGGGCATGCCAGGCTCCCCCTGTGCCCCCCCCCGGCAGAGAGGGCATTGGTGTAGCCCTGGGGTAGCCCTAAGTCGACTTAGGGCTACCTCACGGCTACACTGGCTTAAGTCAACTCTAGGGAGTCGACTTAAGCCTTAGGTCTAGTGGAAAGGAGGTTTTATAAAGTCGACTTAATTTTAATTAAGTTGACTTTATTTTCCTTAAGTCGACTTAAGCAAGCGGCTTAAGTCGACTTAAGAAAATTGTAGTGTAGACGCAGGATAAATTAAGTCAATTTAAGCAAGCTTAAGTCGACTTAATTTACCAGTGTAGATGCAGCCTATGAGAGGTAATATGTGGCAGGGGTGCATGTGGGTCAGGTGCCCTTCCCACCAGATTTGCTGTTTGGGATTGTACTGAGCATGCTCTCTCAGACTGAGCATCCTTAGTAACACCATTGAAGCTGGCTAACCTCATTCTGCTCCTCCCTGCTCACTGCTGGCAGGCCTAGGTCATCTCTACACCCCACCTCAACTGCCAGTTATAATTTTTCTTCCCTTCCCCCTCTCTAGCCTTCAGTCCCAGTCTCCCCCAGTTTCTTCTCCCAATATACTCCCACCTTCTGCAAGTCTGGATTATCCTCTCTGCATTCAAATGAGGCAGATTCCTCCTCCAGGCTACCCAAGCCCAGTAGTGGGGAATCCACTGGGAACACAGGAGAGAGTGTCTCCCACTTCATGGTTCAGGTGCCAAGATTCATAACGATCTACAACATCCCACAGTTGAAATTGCAGGGAAAGTTCTGCTAAGCCTCAGGCTGCGTGCCCGATGCTGATAGACACCTCTGGGAACTGAGTATCTACTGAGCAAGTAACAAATGGCATTCTTTTTTCTTCCAAGTTTTATGACTTGGCCAAATTTGGACAGATTTTCAGAGAGACAGCAAAAGCTGACACAGGCTAACTTCTCTCCTCAAATTTCAAGTCCCTGCTCCAAAACATAGTGGTGTTAGGCCTGTTCAAAGTAAAGGTTGCAAAACCATTTCAACATGAGCAAAAAGAGAGCTCCCCCACCTAATTCTTAGAAATGGCTGAACTGTTTTGGCTGAAATTCCTCTGCAACCCATGCAAAAAAACCCAAAACACAACTGGGTTTTAGGTACCCCAAAATGGGAAATTTCAGCCCAAACAGCTGAAGTCCTAGACAACTAAAAACAGAGTTTTATAATGGAAAGTGCTGCACCTACATAATAGGTGGCACCACCAGCTCCAACTAAATGGTAATGTAAAAACAGATGACTGTAAAAATTAAGAAGTTGCCTACCCATTCATTCTAATCCACTGGACTTGTGCCTCTTGCTATTTCAGACACTTGGGCTCTAACTTTGCGGGGGATGATTAAAATTAAATAAAAGTGGACACCTAACAATGAACATCAGTGTAAATCGAGTAACACCTGAGGCTACAAACAGGAAGAGAACAAATTAAGAATTACTTGGTAGATTTCTGACAAGTTAGATGTCTTCAAGTTGACACAGCTTCACAAAACACAACCTAGAATACTTAAGGAACCAGTTGAAGAGATCTCTGAGCCATTAGCAATTAACTTTGAGAACTTTGTGGTGGACAGGAGAGATCCCAAAGGACTGGAAAAAGGAAAGTATGACAAATATAGCAAATAAAGTACCTATATATAAAAAGAGGATTAAAGACTATCCTGGGTATAATATAGACCAGTTAGCTTAACTGCAGTACCAGGAAAGATAATGGAGCAAATAAACAAACAATCATTTTGTAATCACATAAAAGAAATTAAGGCAATAAGTAACAGTCAGCATAGATTTGTCAACAAATCATGTCAAATCAACTTAATATCCTTCTTCGACAGGTTAACAATCCTTGGGAATAAAAGGAAGCAATGGATGTGATATATCTTGACTTCAGTCTTGAATTGTCTCACATCACCTCCTCAAACAAACTAGGGAAATATGATCAAGAGATGAACCTACTGTAAAGATGGATAGACTACTAGTTGGAAAACGGTATTCGGAATATTTATCAATGGTCCAGTCAAGCTGGAAGGGCATATTGAATGAAGTCCTGTAGGGATCTGGTTCCATTCAATATCTTCATACATGAATTGGATGATGGCATAGGGTACATAAGGTTTGTGAACAATAAAAAGCTGGGAAGGGTTGCAAGTGCTTTAGAAGATAGCCTTAGAAGTCAAAATGATCATGACAAACTGCAGAAATCATCTGAAATAAAGAGGATGAAATTCAATAAGGATAAATATGAAGTACTACACTTAGGAAGGAATAATCAGTTGAACAAATACAAAATGGGAAACAACTGCCTACGAAGGAGTACTGCAGAAAAGGTACTAGGGATTATAGTGGATAAACTAAAGTAGATTCAGCAATGGAATACAAAACATTCTGGGATGTGTTAGCAGGAGTTCTGTAAGGAAGACACAAAAAATTATTCTTCCACTTTATTCAACGTTGATAAGGCCTCAACTGGAGTACTGGAGTTTCCAGGTCTGGGCACCACACTTCAGGAAAGATGTGGACAAACTGGAGATATTTGAACAGAGCAACAAAAATGATGAAGGTCTGAAAATGTGGGGAAAGACTGAAAGATCTAAGGGGAAAAAATTGAAAAGAGTTTGTTTTGCCTGGAGAAGACAAAATAATCTTCAAGTAAGGCTGTTATAAAGAAGAGAGTGATAAATTGTCTTATAATCAGAGGATAAGGAGAAGTAGTAATGGTTTTAAATTGCAGCAAAGTAGATTTAAGTCAGACATTAAGGAGTACATCTTAAATGTAAGGTTAGGTAAGCAATGGAACAAGTTAACTAGGAAGGGTGATTTAAGTTTTTAAAAGCAACACAAACTCCTGTCAGGGAGGATTTGTCCTGCCACAGTACTAGGGACTGAACTAAATGACCTACTGAGGCCCCCTCTAGTTCTATATTTCTATGTGTCTATAACTAGCTAGTTACTCAGGAGCATCAACTGAAATTGCTTACTTTGAAGTCTGAATTGTCTTTTGATAATTGATCTCTCTTTCTAATAAAACTGAGATAATGGAGAATCATCAGAAATATTGCTCCAATGTGAAAGCTGAGCACTGAAAGATACGGTATACTAGAATTTTACTATTAAATTCAAAGGGCCATTTTTTTGTCCTAATTTGAGCTCTTGCAACCCTTTTGAAGTCAATGGAGTTGCAGAAGTATAACTCAGGGTACAATTTGGCTCAGTTTGTTTTTCCATGGTGATTCTCTTTACTTGCATTTAGTCTGCTATTGTGGTTTGAATACTGTTATTTAAAGATTGTTTTCAGCCTATGACATACTAAAATCCTAGAATTCATATGATTTAGTTTCCCTTAATTGTTATGAGCTTTTCTTTTCACATTGCTAATGCTCCCATATTAGGATTTATTGTTGATGTGATATTTAATCAGTCAGTTGCTCTGTAGGTTCCTCTTTGTTTTCTTATTAGCATTTCTCTCAGGTTTTGCATGTCTATTGCCATTTTTTTCTACAGACTCACAAACAAAAAGAAAATATTTATTAGACATATAAATTCCAAACTCTGCATATGTACAGTTTGGCATCTCAGAGTAGCAAATTAATGTTTAAAACAAGCTAATCTGAACAAGATGTCAGTTTCAAGTAGTTTAAAATCTCTTCAGTACACCTGATTCCTAGCTCACCGTAGTCTTGACCTCCTCGTTTCTTCCTCATCCCCCTGGAAAGGAAGTACTTATAACATTGTGTTACCATGTACAAGCTCAATCAAATGGGTGAGACAATATGAGAAAGGAATTCAACATCCAAGCTGAAGATTCAAACAGCAATTCCACACAACATTCTCATAAAAAATGTAGAGAAGATTGATCAAGATTAAATTTCTATGAGATGCGGTGCACAGCTGCCTGAAAAACCCCATATTCAAGGAGTAGCTACCAATGTTCCCCTGCCAAACTGGGAGGGCATATACCAGGGGATGTCACAGGGGTCTCTTTGGATCTAGAACTGTTCAGTATTTCCCTTAATGACCTGGAAAATATGCTTATAAAATTTGTGCATGACACCAAGTATGGAAGGATTACAAAACACTTTGGAAGACAGGATTGCAATTCAAAATGACTCTGACAAATTGGAGAGTTGGTCTCAAATCAGCAAGATGAAATTCAGTTAAGACAATTGCAAAGTGCGACCCTAAAAAAGGAAAAATCAAATGCACAGCTACAAAATGGAGCTAACTGACTAAGAATTAGTACTATTGAAAAGGCCCTGGGAGTGTGGCAGGGTCAGCTTACTCCTGCCTCTCTTCAAGCCTACACGCAACTCAGACTCATTTGCTGGTAAAACACCCGATGCAGTTTATTTAAAATATGTTTCCACTACCCTTGCACACTATACACAGACAAAAGAGTCTTGTGGCACTTTTAAAGACTAACAGAGTCTTGTGGCACTTAGTCTCAAGTCCTAGGGAGCAGGGGAGAGAAAAGAGATCAATTCCTCTCCCCCTGTGGCTTTTTTAGCATATGCCTAATGGAGTAATTAGCCTCTTAGTTCTTGTCAGTCCATCAGTTAGACACAGTTCTTCTTAATGAGATCTACTCGAGTAATTAGAGTCACAGTGACCCAAAGTGCTGGCTCAGCTATTGCTGCCCAGCACTGTCACAGGAGTTTATAGCGGATTACAAATTTAACGAGTCAACAGTGTGATGCAGTTGCACCTACATTCTGGGGATGTATTAACAGCCACGGCAATGGAAATAAATAGTCCACTGTACTTGGCACTCGTGAGGCCCCAGCAGCAACATGTGCCCAGTCTGGGATGCCACACTTTCAGATGTGCACCTATTGGAGGAAGTCCAGAAGAGAAGCACAGAAATGACAGATCTTTTAGAAATGAGAATATAGGTATGTTTAGTTTTGAGAAAAGAGATGAGGGAGGACCTGGTAACGGTTTTCAAATATGTTAAACAACAAGGAGTCCAGTGGCACTTTTAAAGATTAACACATTTATTTGTCGCACGAGCTTTCTTGGGAGAAAAAACGCACAAAAGCTCATGTGATAAATAAATGTTAGTCTTTAAAAGTGCCACTGGACTCGTTTGTTTTGCTGAACTAGACTGACATGGCTATCCCTTTGGAACTTCAAATATATTACCAGCTGTTATAAAGAGGGCAGTGATGGATTGTTCTCCGTGTCCAATGACAGCAGGACAAGTATTAATGGGCTTAAACTGTAGCAGGGGAGATTTGCATTAGATATGAGGAAAACTTTCTAACTATAAGGCTCATTAGCACTGGACTAGAGGTCCAAGGAAGATTGTGCAATACTAGTCAGTTGAGGTTCAAGAACTGGTTAGACAAGAAGCTGTTAGGGATGATCTAGAAATACCCAGCCCTGCCTCAGCGCTGGGGAATGAACTAGATGACCTCTTGAGGCCTATTCCAGCCCAACATTTCTATGATGATGTCACACAGAAAGTCTGTGGAAAAGCCAGACAGTGAACCAGGTCTCCCAAGTCCGAAATCCAATGCCCTAAATACAACCATCTTTCTAAACTGTAATTCAGAAATCTAAAGGGTCACCATGTATTAAGATGCATAGATACCCATTAGTCTCATTTTGACAAAGTATATGGTTGTAGATCACTAAAATTAAGCTGAATTTCACTTTTAAGGTCTGAAAAAGTTAACATAGGATAGCTTTGCTTTCCATTACACAGGCCAAAACCTGAAGCTTAAAAAGATATCATAAAGGCTTTCTTGGTTCAGAAATGGGTCACCTACATTATTGTAATTGATATACAGAAATCTTCACACTGTTTTCAAACATTTCAAGAGCAATTTTAAAGAATAAAACTGGCATTATTATGAGACTGCAATCAGATACAATTAAAAAGGACAGATGAGAAGCTTGCCCCTCTCAGCAACAGAAGTTGATCCAATAAAAAGTATCACCTCACTCACCTTGTCCTTCATATCCTGGGACTGACAGAGCTACAGCTGCACTACATAAAGCAAATGACAAGCAAAAGTTTGCTTGGGTTCCAAGTTTTTTTAAGTCAATTTTGACAGGTGTTATTGTAAACTGATGTACGGCCCAAAATTTAATTTTTATCAAAAAACCCTATTTTTTAGTCAAATTCCAAAGGGGTAGCCGTGTTAGTCTATTGTAGAAAGACAACAGAGTCTTGTGGCACTTTTAAAGACTAACAGATTTATTAATCGCATGAGCTTTTGTGGGAGAAAATCCCACTTCGTCAGACGCTTTGAAGATAGGAAAGTTACAGAGTGGGAGGAAATTAAATGCAGGGGAGTGTATGACATAGCATCAGGTCAGGCTGTAACAGCAAATCAAAATAGGTGTTAGGATTCAAAACACTGGGGAACAGCACATAGAGGAGGGGGGAGGTCAATTCACTTGATGTAATCCGAGAAAAATCCATAGTCCCTGTTTAACCCCAAGACAACTGAGTCAAATTTCCTATTTTTTAGGATACTATGAGCAATGAAAACATTGCCACAGTTCTTGAACTGCCAATAAAACCTTTTTTTAAACATACATTCCTATGTGGTGTTTGAAGCCCAAACATTGCAAAACTATCAAGCTGAAAGTAATATCTGACCCCACTTATTTTCATTGTTAAGGCTAGGAGACATGAAAGAGGAATTATCAAGAGTTAAGAATTACTGTTAATAAATGCTCAAAGACCACAACTGGATTGGGCTGAAATATATAAGGTGCTGTGCCCAAATAGAAAACAAGCAAACCTTTCTTTTTTAAGGGTTTATAAAAGAATCATAGAACCTGGAAGGGACCATGAGAGGTCATTGAGTCCAGCCCCTTGCACTCATGGCAGGACCAAATACCCTCTTACACCATCCCTGACAGGTGTGTGTCTAACCTGCTCTTAAAAACTTCCAATGATTCCAGTTAGGATTTTTCTCCTAATGTCCAACCTAAACCTCCCTTGCTGTAATTTAAGCCTATTCCTTCTTGTCCTATCTTCAGCAGCTAAGGAGAACAATATTTCTCCCTCTTCCTCGTGATAACCTTTTAGGTACTTGAAAACTGTTATCATGTTCCCTCTCAGCCTCCTCTTTTCCAGACTAAACAAACCCAGATCTCTCAATCTTCCTTCCTAAGTCAAGTGTTCCAGACCTTTAATAATTCGTGTTGCTGTTCTCTGGACTTTCTCCAATTTGTCCACATCTTTCCTGAAATGAGGCGCCCCGAACTGGACACAAGACTCCAGTTGTGGCCGAATCAGGGTGGAGTAGAGCAGAATTACTTCTCGTGTCTTACTTACAATACTCCTGTTAATACATCCCAGAATGGTGTTTGCTTTTTTTGCAACAGTGTTACACTGCTGGCTAATATTTAGCTTGTGGTCCTCTATGACACCCAGATCCCTTTCCGCAGTACTCCTTCCTACACAGTCATTGCCCATTTTGTTTGTGTGCAGTGAATTGTTCTTTCCTAAGTGGAGTACTTTGCACTTGTCTTTATTGAATTTCATCCTATTAACCTCAGACCATTTCACCAGTCTGTCCAAATCATTCTGAATTGTGATCCTATCCTCCAAAACACTTGCAACCCTCAAAGCTCAGTATCATCAGCAAACTTTGTAAGTGTACGCTCTATGCCATGATCTAAATCATTGATGAAAATATTGAACAGAACCAGACCCAAAACTGATCCCTGCGGTATCCCGCTAATTATGCCCTTCCAGCATGACTGTGAACTGTTGATAGCTACTCTCTGAGAGTGGTTGTCCAACCAGTTTTCACCCATCTTATAGTAGCTCAATCCAAGTTGTACTTCCCTGGTTTGTTAATCAGAAGGTGATGCAAGACCATATGAAAAGCCTTACTGAAGTCTAGATATACCACATCCAACAAGGTGTGTTACTCCATCACAGAAAAGCTACAAATTTAATTAGAAAATTGTATTTGTAGAATTCTCCCACTTCATATAAAAAGATATAATAATATTAACACCACCGGAAAAGCCATTTGTTTATAAACACAAGGTTTAAGCTAATAGTGGCCATTAAATACCAATTTTCCACCATAATTATTGAAGAATTTCTGAAAAGTGGAGAACACCCCCCCCACACACACACACACACCTTAGGAGTTATTTAATTTATGACTAACAAAAATAAACAAGAAAGTTAATTAAGTTTTATTTATGAGGTCATATTTATTGTAAGTATTATACAAACAAAATTTCACAGTTGGGTAGCTAAGTTAAGGCAGTCATTCCCACATATTGATGTTCAAAACAGTAATAAAGCCCCATGTAAAGCAAAGACATGCCCAGAACAGGAGAGCTTATGGAAATACATATTCCAACTGAGTTCCCCAAATCTGAAAATTTTAACTATTTTAACTATTCCTATCAGTGTAGATTAGGGGTTCTCAACCTTTCCAGTGTCGGCGACCTGGCTGGGGGGCTTTCCAGCTGCACACAACAGAACAAGGCTCCCCCACATCTTCACCCCAGCAGCCCTGTGTCTTAGCCCTGCAGCTTCCCCCGCCATCCTTGACTCTCTTCTCACCCCGGCAGCCCACAGAGCTCTAGCTCACTCGGCTTGAGTCCCCCCCCCAACATACACATCAGAGCAAAAGGGGGACCCCACAGCCAGGGCTGTCCCAAGGGGGGAGCGGGGCCCAGGGCCAATCGACCGAGGCGGGGACCTGCTCCCCCGTCCCCCATACTGGTGGGAAGTGCGGCGGGCTGGCCTGCTCCACCCCCCATGGACCCCGGTTGCCCCCCAGGGAGCCAGCCCCGGAAGCCAAGGCCGGGAGCCGTGGTCCCAGGCCGGGAAGCCAAGGCTGCATGCTTGGCGGCGTAGAGCTGTGGCCCAGGTGGCGGGGAGCTGAGCCGCGGCCCCAGGCCAGGAAGCCGAGGCTGCCCCCGGCTTCCGCCGCCCCAGCCGCATCCGGGACCCCAGGCTGCTGCGGCTGGTGCCCCAACCGGGGAACTGAGGCCCCCGCCGGCAGCCGACCCGGGTCGAGGCCACGGCCAGGGATCCTTCCTGGCCGCGTGTGGCCCTGGCCAGGGGTGTTGGGCAGGCTGCCCCTCCCCTGGGCCTGTGTGTGCCGCCCTGGGGGTGGGAGGAGAGCCGGCCCAGGGGCCAGGGGAAGCGCTCCTGGCCTGTCCCGCTGTCTTCAGCTCACAAGGCAGCAGGGAGCAGGGGGAAGCACGGCTGCTGGGGGCCCACGTAACCGCGGGGCCCGGGGCGATCGCCCCATTTGCCCCCCCCCCCCAAGGACGGCCCTGCCCACAGCCACCAGAACCTACTCCCTGGCCAGGCCTGTGGCCACACGGCATTTTATATTTCCCTGAGCCTGTCGCAGGGCAGGAGATTTCAAAATGCCCTGTCCCTGTCTGGCCTCAGCTGCCAGGCACACGCAGGCGAGCAGAGCAGCCTGCGTCTCTTAGCTGAGCTCGCAAAGGCAGGCTGCCAGCGTCGCAGCCCATGACTCGCTGCAGCTCTCTGGTGCCAGCCTGCTGGCCCGTGACACACTGCTGAGAACCACAGCTGTAGAGATACAGTTGTTTATTGGCGACGTAACTGAATGCGATTACATCACAGTTCTCAACTGCACATAAAAAGGTTTGCTTCTTTTGCAGTTAATTTTATTGGCAACACAACTAACAAGGGGAGTCTGCACTTTGTCATTCAAGACTGGTTAATTCTCTCTGAGTTTACTAACAGAATTGTTCATTGCTGGCAACTAAATATTCCAGCTTCTTTGCAGAGCAGCTGCAGCATTTCTTGTGATTGGTTAAATCAGCAAGCTTGAGGAGAGATGGACTTAATCCCCTGATGCCAATTATTCTGTCAGCATTGCCTTGATTTCTTCGTGTGCGTAAATCACTGATTTCTTGTAAAGGCTATTTGTTGTCTTCAAGGTACCATAAATAGAAAACATCCAATAATAAAATATTCAGACACTGATCATGTTTTCTTAGACAGTAACTCCGTAAGTCAGATACTTGGATCTTAGCAAGGCTGCTGCATCTGGTGTGGTTAGGTTTCCGACCTGAAGGCTAAGCAATTTTTAAGTTTACGCCATCCTTTAATACTTCATTTGAACATTTCAGATCTGTCCTAGCTCATCTTTTACCATGACCTTCCACAGCACCATTGTCATTTCTTGAAAACTACTGTCAAGAAAAGTCTTACTGTTATTGTCACTTTAACAAATTAACCACGTTCAGCTTAGCTAGCTACACAATGGACTGCTGATTGCTTCAACATGACCTTGATATGCTGCTTCAGTTCCTTCACCAGTCTCCATTCCTCATAGATAAAATCCCCACCAGTTAACCTAAGGACAAGACACACTGGAGCTCCTGAATTCCACCTAGCCTTTCCCAAAGGTTAACCACCATATCTGAGCTGTTAAAAATATTGTCTTATAGACCACATGTTTTGCCCCATGTAAAAGAAAATCAACCTAGTATTAATTCCATCCTAGGATCCAAAATTTTACAAGATAGCACAATATAGACATCAGACATTCCAGCTCCATCTTACAAATTTGATACTTTTATTCATGTTAAGTGGCAAAAGCTCTTTAACTTCTGGGGATAGCATAAGCTCATCTCCAGCAAACCGTTACATATACAGTGGTACCTTGACTTACGAGTTTAATTCGTTCCGTGACGGAGCTCGTAACTCAAATTACTCGTATGTCAAATGCTGGGTGGATGTTGCGGCGTTCACTGTACCACCTAGCGGTGGGTTATCTGAAGCTCGGGCTCATAACCCAAATTTTAGCTCTCAACTCAAAGCAAAAAATCGGCCGAGAGACGGCTCGTATCTCGAAAAACTCGCTAGTTGGGACACTCGTAAGTTAAGGTACCACTGTAGTATGTAGTTCCAGAGGGGTAGCCGTGTTAGTCTATTGCAGAAAAACAACAGAGTCCTGTGGCACTTTTAAAGACTAACAGATTTATTTATCGCATGAGCTTTTGTGGGAGAAAATCCCACTTTGTCAGACGCTTTGAAGATGGGAAACTTACAGAATGAGAGGAAATTAAATGCAGGGAAGTGTATGACATAGGATCAGGTCAGGCTGTAACAGCAAATCAAAATAGGTGTTAGGATTCAAACACTGGAGAACAGCACATAGAGGAAGGTGAGGTCAAATCACCTGTTGTAATGAGAAAAAAATCCATAGTCCCTGTTTAACCCCAAAGCAACTGAGTCAAATTTGCATATAAATTTGAGTTCTGCAGTTTCTCTTTGAAGCTGTGATTTGTTATTCATCTGTTTCAGCACAGCTATTAGTAAGTCGTCAATGGAGTGAGCAAAGAGATTGAAGTGTTCCCCTATTGGTCTTGTAGTGTTGCAATTTCTGATGTCAGATTTGTGTCCATTTATTCTTTGGCGCAGAGACTGTCCTGTTTGTCCAATATACAAGGCAGAGGGGCATTTCTGGCACATGATGGCATAAATCACATTGGTGGATGAGCAGGTGAACGAGCCCTTGATGGAGTAGGTGGCTTGATTCGGTCCTGTGATGGTGTCTTCAGTGTAGATATGAGGGCAAAGTTGGCAGCGTGGTCTGTTGCAAGGATATGTTCCTGCTTTAATGTTTCTGTTGTTTGGGCTGTAGTTGCTGGTGAGTATCCATTTAAGGTTGGAGGGCTGTCTGTAAGCAAGGAGAGGTCTGTCGCCCAAGGCTTGAGAGAGTGAGGGATTGTCTTGTAGAATAGGGTGTAGATCTTTGATGATGTGATGAAGAGGTCTGACGTGGGGGCTGTAGGTGGTGACCAATAGCGTTCTGTTGTTTCTTTTCTTGGGCTTCTCCTGTAGTAGTTGACTTCTGGGTACCTTTCTGGCTCTGTACATGGTAACACTACAGCCTGAGAGCAGGCTGCCTGATGGAGGAAGAAGGGAGGGCAAAGAGGGTAATTGCCCAGGGATCTGGTGGTTTAAAAGGGCCTGAGCCATGGGCAGCAGTGCCGGTGAAGCTTCCCCTCGGGGAGGCCAGTTCCCCATCCCGCCTCTTCCAACTGCATTTCTTCTCTCTCATGCTTGGCCCCACCACTCACTGCTCACCACTGTCCCTTCAGCTTAAGTGAGATTTGTGTTTTGAAACGAGTGAACAGGGTTCTAATCTTAGCTTTTCAGGGTGCAATCTATGTAGCCGTTGTGTGTCCACCTCCAGCAATACATGATTTGTCATCAGTGGGAACAGAACAGCAGAAAGCTCCTCTCGGCTGTATCCAGCTGTTCTCTCATTGTACAATCCAAGAATAAATTCTTTTGGGCCGAGACTATATGTTAGTTCTGTGTTTGTACCCACATAGCACAGTAGGGTCCTGGTTCATGACTAGGGCTCCCAGATGCTCCAACAATACAAATAAACACTCAATCAAAAATGAAATTCTGGAGCCACTGCCACAGAAAAGGAGAACAAAAATCCTAAATCTACTTGAGGTTTTGCAAAAGTAGTTAAATACAAGAATTATTGTTTATTGGTTATATTCAGCAACACTGAAGAGGCACAGTGAATCATCAAGTACACTTCAGAAGAATGAAGCTGAAGTGCAAACAGCAGAGTGTAACATTTGATTTTTAGTGAGCAAAAGAAGTGAGGAGATTTTTTTGTTTGTTTGAATTTTTGGATGGTCCCAGAGATATGTTATTGATGTGCAGTATGATCACTTCATTTTCTTATCCCAAGATCTCACTCATCATGTCTAAATCTCCACCCATTATCTCTATTATCTCTACTTGCTACATATGTTATCGAGTTACATGAGGGAGCCACAAAAATATTAATGGACAAGAGTTATTAAAAGGAGCATTTTTAACAAAAGATGCTGTGCTCATGTCTCCATCTAGTAAAGTTCTCTACAAAATATGAAAGAATGGGAGAATTCATACTGCAGGATCTATGGGTATAAAGCCAATGATACCAGTTCATGAGTTTGAAATAATTTCCCTTGTTTTCACAAAAGCTCAACTTCTTTACAACTTGTAACCTATGTTCCCTCTAAGCTGCATGGGCGCGCGGCCACGCAGCAGCTGTTGCACCCCCCTCGCAGCACTGAGACTCCCGGGGCTGCGGCTTTGGCGCGGCAGATCAGGCCTGCGCCCGGCCTTTGGGCTGGCCCTCCCCGCCCCCAGGGCAGAACAGGCAGGCTCAGGGCCGGGGCAGGTGCGCGGGCCTGCCTGCCCCACGCGGCTGGGGCAGCAGGGTGGCCGTGACCGGGGCGGGGTCCCGGGCTCCCACCCGCCGGCCGCCTCGACTCCCAGGGTCAGCTCCACCGATGGCCTGGGCCTCCCGGCATAGGGCCGGGATCGGCCTCCGGAGCCAGGGTCTGCTCCATCCCACCAGCGGCTTCCCAGGGCCATGGTCGGGTCCCCCCGCCAGCGGCCTCAGCTTCCTTCCTTCCTTCCTTTTCTTTCCTCTTTCTTTTTCTTCCTTCCTTCTCCCTTTTTTCTTCCTCTTCCTTCCTTCTCTCTTTCCTTCCTTCTCTTTTAAACAAAAAACTTTAAAAAAATTAATTTTAAATAAAAACCTTTCTAAAAATTAAATTTCAATTCCAAATTCATTCAAATTGAATTAATTAAACACAATTAATTAATTCTA
Organism: Pelusios castaneus; assembly: GCA_007922175.1. Classification (NCBI taxonomy): domain Eukaryota; kingdom Metazoa; phylum Chordata; order Testudines; family Pelomedusidae; genus Pelusios; species Pelusios castaneus. The sequence continues at coordinate 8,002,689 of ML685818.1, forward strand.
TTTACAATCACTTTAACTTCAATTAATGCCTATAATTTCTGTCGTGTGAGTTTACACACAAATTTTATTCAGAAAAAGTCTGCACACAGCTTGAAAATTTTGCACACAAGCTGCCAAACCTTAGAGGGAACATTGCTTAACATTTAGTCTAAAAGATAGAGACACTATTCATAGCTCGGATCTTTCCTTTTCTGCAACTGCCTATGTATTTTAGTTCTAAATTCTATCGATGTTAGTCTACCATTCTCCTATATGCAGGCAAAATATATCTAGAATAATTTACACTAATAACCAAATTCAGAACATATTGAGTTTAAAGGAAATAAAGATTGGAATAATCTCAGTCTTTTTCCTATACATAACCTCCTAAATTTGATGCACTAATTTTAAGGTTATATATTTAGACTACAGTTTGTAGGTGCTGTTTTCATTGCTTGCTAATAAATTGGTGCTAACTAATATGATATTAAATGCTAGTCTAGACACTCCACAAATGTTTTATTCAGAACAAACATTTGTGGTTTTCCCCAGGAACAGTGCTGAAACAAACTTTAATGGATTTTCTAGACTTCCATTTAGAGATTATAAGTTTACTGGAGGTAAATCAGGCCCTAAAGGAACTCTCATCTAGACAAGACCCAAGAGAGTTTATACTCACTTTTCATAAGATGTTTGGGGCAAGGTCCATGTTTGTATAGTACCAACATAGAGGCCCCAAACCTCAATAATACAAATACTGTACTATACATAAGTTAAAATTATAAATTCCTCATGAAAAGGACCTGTCATTTTCTCTATAAATTCCAAAGGGGTAGCCGTGTTAGTCTATTGTAGAAAGACAAAAGAGTCTTGTGGCACTTTTAAAGACTAACAGATTTATTAATCGCATGAGCTTTCATGGGAGAAAATCCCACTTCGCCAGCTCATGCGATTAATAAATCTGTTAGTCTTTAAAAGTGCCACAAGACTCTTTTGTCTTTCTCTATAAAGTTCCATATATGGCTATGGCCCTGCCTAATAAATAAAACAGCAACTACATCATCACCATTCCGACCTAACAGCTTTACATCAAGCAATTGGGTTCATTTGCATCTTCTCTGAAGAACTTTCATCAGAGGCTTCCAACAACTTTTCTAATTCTAGTTTTGCAGTATGAGAGAGTTGCTAAGGGAGAAAGTTGTATTCAATAATACTTTTATTAGAGCCCACTTTAGAGTCCTATCTGTAAACTAACATCCATATTTTTTTTCCTTCTGGAGACATAGCCACCCATTGTGCTATTTCACATTTTAATGACAGGAAGTGTTTTTGTGCTTCCTTTTTAATCTGAAAGACAACACTTTTCTCTCCCCCCTCCCTTAACTGACTGGCTGTTAGACAACTCAACATGATAAAGTTTATATGTTCAACCATAGCTGGAAAACTTTCCATATCACTGCACTGCTGCACTCCCCATTTCTCCTTTTTCTAATGTATGATGACAGTTAATGGTAGGCAACACCACATCAACTGGATTGCCTCTTACAGAAGTGAACAAGTATTCAACTTTTTTTTTATTGCAGAAAGTGTTATAGTACATCCTCTGACACAGGACTCAGTTGTATGGAGTTAGAAATAAAAAAAGGTCTCTAGAATTCACTCATTCTTACAATCTGTATCCCTTCACAATATAATCCCATAATGAAGCCATCACTAATGATAGCTTCACAGCTTAGAGAGGCAGTTATGAAGTGCCAATATCATCTCAAAATTGAAAACTTTATGGACTAGTAGCTAAAGGGATTACACAGGCAAGATGAATTAGAAGCCAATTAGTCTAAGCGACCTTAAATGTTGATATTTTAACTTAACAGTCTTGTTTAAAAAGTATTTTAAATAGTTATATGCCTGTAGCATAATCCAAAATGTGAACCAGCGAAGTGTCTCCTCCAGAAAGAATTATGTAAAGGGAATACAGTTTTACAAAACTATTCTTACTAGTTCATGAAAAAACAAGGTCAAATTAATGAGCACAAGGGTTTCGCACCACTGCTTCTCAAGCAAGAGCTATCCTGTGAGAAACAGTAATATGTGGAATATTTGTAAAACAAATTCAGTGACATAAATTGGGATTTTTTCAACATATACTATTGCAGAATTAAATTAATTAGCCTGACCCACCACGCAGGGCCAGCCCTAGACTAACTGGAACCTCCTTCCCCATTTTCTTTTGAATACCTTATTTTTAATTGCATTTGTAGCCCATTTTATGGCTTTGATACATGATGTGCATGCATGATTTTTCCCTGTCATATAGAATGATAAGTTTGCATGTTAAGATCTGTAAATCTGTATTTATTCATGCAATATATAACCAATAAAAATTGTTGAAAAATGAATCCATATATGGAACACCTGAAACATTTTACCTCAAACAGCATGTTGAGCACCCCCCAAAATGAGTACCCAGGCAATTACCTGGATCACCAGCCCCTACATCCAGCCTTCCCATCAAGCGCTTGGGTCGTTTCTTGGCTAGTGCGTGTTATGTAGCCCTCACTATGTCCAATCTTATGGTGCATCTAGTTATGTATCAGCCCCATTAGAGATCCTGGCTGTTGAGCAAAACCTGTATACAGCTCTAAAGATCTGTGGTTCAGTTCTCACTATGGAAACCATACCATTTTCATTTTCCAGTTAAATTTAAAAGACCTTTAGTAGAAAAGGAAGCAATAAGAGATGTAAAGGGTGAAGACAAATACCTTAATTTATTCACAGAATTAAATTTTAATGATGCTTATACTCTAGTACTGTAAACAACTCTACAGTGCCACAGGACTCCTTGTTTGTTTTGCTGAACTAGACTGACACGGTTGCTCCTCTGGAACTCTATCGTGGTGATGTTACAGAACTGAGATAGATTAGTTATCAACACAAATGGATTATTTATTCAGAAACAAATTAAGTAGTAATTATCTTTAGAAATGAGGCTCTGACTATAGTTACTGGTTACATTAATTCAAAAGGAGCATATTTTCCTAACATACCTAAATGTTCAAATTAAGCCAACTACTGCTATGTTCAGGATCACTTGTTTAAAGCAAGATTACCGACTTGTTTATAAAGCACCAACCTTGTTCATTGCCTAATGTAGTCAGAAATCTAAAACATATGAAGTGGGATTTTACCCACGGAAGCTCATGCAATAAATAAATGTGTTAGTCTTTCAAAGTACCACAGGACTCCTTGTTTGTTTTACTACACAGGGTGCTATTCTTGACTACGAAGGCTACTGTACTCAGCATTGTACAACATTCCAGGTATGTAAAACACACAATGTGAAAGATTTAGATTGCTGCAAAAGTTGGTTTAATAAGCTTTTTGGAGTAGTTTCATGACCATCATACAGCTCACACCAGTATAACTAAGAATATCTGACGGAATGAGATGAGACCACATTGTCTAAAATTCCATCCAACTTTAATGCAGCCAAGGTGCTCACATAACAGCGCCTGCTTTCTCAGGTCTGGCAAGAGGCAGTTCACCCAAAACAAAGACACAGAGTATGTCTATACCCCAAAAAAACCCCAACCCTACGGGGCATAGCTATGGGGAAAGGAGCCCACCCAAGTTCTGCTTAGCTATCTGTGGAGCTTTCTCCACCTGTGCTTGCCACTTGACTTCCCAAACTTCCTGCTTACAGTCACACGCCCAGAAGCAGTAAGTTCAGGTTTTTTAACCAGCCCACCCCTGTAAGCCAGAGGCCCTGCCAGAAGATCAGGTCAGGCAACGCCCCTGCAACCCTACCGCTCTGCAGCAAATCTCAGAGCTTTGTTCTAGAGACTCAGGTTCAGGTTATGATGTTAAAAAGAGTAGTACTGTACAGATGTTCCCATTCATGCTGTAAAACTTGGGAGGACAGGTAGCATTTTTAGTGCCGTAACACAAATTTCACAAACACAAATCTGGAGACCCAGGTTGCAAGACTCACTGCTGTGGTGTTTTTTAAAACAGTGTAGATATACCCTTGGTTTCAACTTCCATTCCAATTGCCATCCCCTCATTCTCTCACTGTCCACTTACAACCCAACCAGTGAGAGAGGGTTTTCAGTGCTATGAAAGCCATTTTTATAGCTCCTTATAACCCCAGCTACCAGTAAACTCAGCAAGTGGAACAGCATTATTCAAGAAGGGCAAAAACAGCTTCTGTTCACTAGAACCATTTTTTAAAACCTCATTAAAATACAGTAAATTTGATATGGGAACAAATTTCTTCTCTTCACTGTAACAGTGTCCTTTATAAGCCACTAAGATTTCCTTTTGACTCAAAACTATTTTAACCACCTTCTATAAAGCCAGACTATTTCACATCATTGAAACAAAAAAATATTTTATTCTGTCAGAGTAAATTATGCAGCTAGAGGGATAACTAATACACCTGGTCAGAAAAATGGGAAATATTTTTTCTAAAAAAAGGTTTGGTCATAAAAATTTCAAAATTTGACATTTTCTACTAAACAACAAGCAGAAAGAATCACTGAGGTCAAGACAACATTTTTAGTTGAAGCCTAAAATGAAAGAAGGCAAAATGAGATTGATGCAAAGAGCTACAGAAAGCATGGTAAGAGTTTCAGACAAGAAAATTCTACTGACAAAGCCACCAAAATAGTATTAGGGTCTTCAGAGGAATTTCAGAGTTATTCTGGGCTTCTTGGACCCTTAAGAACTACAATATAAAAACATAAAGGAAAGAAGTTGCAATAGTCAAGATAAGAGGCAATAACACTGCTTCATGTTTTCAGGGTTTTCTCTACAGCCATGAAAACTAGACACTTGTTTTTTAAATGAAAACTGATATGTTCAGTGTCTTCACATCCCTCCCTGATTTGAAGCTTTAATTAGCGGTAGCAAATATCACAGGACTTGTGCTAAAAATCACAAGAGTGGCAACACTAACAGGGAAGTGTCCAGTTTCAAAATAAGTCAAGGTGACAAGCCAAAGGCAACAGAGATATAAATCTGTGCGTCTATTTATCCTGACTTTTTCTAATATGCATTTTTGTTTTGAATCTGGAAAAAGGGGTACAGTGGAGTGAGAAATTTTGCAGGTGGTAAAAAATTACTCAAGATAGTCAGGTATAAAGCTAACTGTGAATAATTATAAAGTGATCTCATGAAACTCAGTGAACAAAATGGTGAACAAAATGGCAGATGAAATTCAAGGCTGATTTAATACAAATGATGCTCATTGGAAAACATAATACCTACTTTACCTATGAAATGATAGGTATCAAGTAAACTGTTACCGCTTAAGATCTTGGGGTTGTTGTGGACAGCTCGCTGAAAACATTCACTTAATGTGCAACAGCAGTCAAAAAAACTTAACAGAATATTAGGAACCATTAGGAAAGGGATAAATAAGACAGAAAAACAATAGAGTCCTGTGGCACTTTTAAAGACTAACAGATTTATTTATCGTATGAGCTTTTGTGGGCAAAAATCCCACTTCATCAGACGCTTTGAAGATGGGAAACTTACAGAAAGTATCACAATGCCACTTATAATCAATGATACACCCATACCTAGAATACTATATGAAGTTGCAGTCACCCCATCTTTTTAAAAAAACAAACAAACAATGCATAAGAACTGGAAAAACAGTATATAGAAAGGCAACAAAAACATTTAGGGTTATTGGGCAGCTTCTATGTAAGGAGAGATTCAAAACTAGGTTGGCATTTTCAGCTTTGGAAAGCAGAAACTAAGAGGAGTTATAACAGAAGTCTATAAAATCATGAATGGTGTAGGACAGCCAAAATGAATAAGGAAATATTATTTGCCCTTTCACATAATACTAAGAACGGTGTGTCACCCAATGAAATGAATAGGCTGCACCTTTAAACCAACAAAAGAAAGTCATTTTTTCACACAATACATCATTTGTGGAATTTGTTGCCAGGGAATGTTGTAAAAGCCAAAAGTATAAATGGGTTCAGAAAAACACGAGATAAGTTCATGGAGGATAGGTTCATCAATAGCTATTAGCCAAGATGGTCAAGAGATGCAACCTCATGCTCAGGGTGTCCCTAAGTTTCTGACTTCTAGATGCTGGGACTGAATGACAGGTCACCATTCACTCAGTAATTGTCCTGTTCTGTTCATTCACTCTGAAGCATCTGGCACAAGCAACTGTCAGGTGACAGAGTTATATGGCCCACTGATATGACCCAATATGATATTCTTATGTTCTTCTAAATCATTTATCTCAAGTCAGTCCAGACAAAACAGCAATTTTAAGAGGTCAAGACATTCAGAAAACGATGGACAAGGAGATGTTTAGGACTATCTAATCCTAGGGGCATGCTGTTTGATTTACAAGGCATATTTACATATATGCAGCTACCTGCAGTTTGTAGGTACAAAAGGTCAAATATTGCAGGTATGATTAACATTTCACTGCCACAGATGTTAAACCATTCAGGCAGAATGAATCAAGAAGAGATCATAATAGTCAGCTACTGTACCGAGGGCTAGGTAATAAAATTCAGGAACTGCAAAATAACTTCGCTCATTGAATATATTGTAGGTTTCAAAGGAATGTAATTAGACTTCATAAAAATCAAATGCCCAGCAATTAAAATTGCCAATTCTAGATAAAGAGTGATGAAAGGAAATGTGCAAGAGAATCAAGCAAATGAGGGACTAAGTAGAAGTAATTCTTAAAGTATTTTCTCTAAAACAGACAAAAACAGTTCAAAGGTGCTACTCATTTTCTAAGGAAGATACCTAAAAGTGGTCACCAAAATTGAGAACATCTGAAGCTGCAACTCATTAAGTTAACTCCAAAAAGGAGGCATTGACATTATTTCCTACTTGTCGTCTATGGATAGTTATTCCTGTGTCCGTTCCAAAAGAGTTCTATATATTTCCCCTTTCAAACATGGAGTTCAGTCTGAAGGTCCATATCTGAAAGGGAGCTAAAGGATCAAATAGGCCTAGATAAAGTTACAAGTATGACAGTCATAGTTCTGTCCTATTTGTGGGGCTCTAAGCATTTCCATAGTTCCAGTGCCCATTAAACTATCATAGGACAGGTTGAAACAACAGTTGATGAGGATGCCAAATAGTAAGCAATTAAGAACATGTTGTCCCATTTTACCATTAAAAGGAAGATGAATTTCAGCTGCTATCAACATGCAATCAAGGGAGAGATCTAACTGCAGTTGTTTCATCTTCAGAAACTGTTCATAATGTAGGTGTTCATACTGTATACCTGCTTTATAACAATAGCTTGTAGTGTGTGTATTGCCATTTTGCATGTAGAAAGTCTATTCTGTTTTCCTCTCTGCAGCTCCCCAACTCAGACTGTAAATATGTTTGGGGGGAATTTTCCTAAAATCTCCCTTCTGTTGCACTTGAATACACAAGTGTCTACTGCATATTAGTCACCCCCTCTCTCTTTACTAGCAAATGCTTAATAAAAACATCTTCAGAAAAAGGATAGACCAATACTGGAAAAATAAGAACATCAGCTGTGTCATAAGCATGAAATGAAGGTAGCAATCTCAAGATTGAAGGCATCAAAAGCAAAGGTCATATTTCACTAGGTATGGAAACCTGTGAAACATTGATATTTGGTGTTTCTAAGAGAACACTCTACCCTGGATTAGCCTAGAAGCTTGGATGAATCAGGCACTGGCATTACTGAGAATACAGACAGCAATTTTGGACAGATATTTAGTAAGCTTTGATATTGATTTTGTTTCTGCGTGCTTTGATTCCAATGTTGCTTAAGCTGCTAGAAAAGAGGGAGCAAAACCTTCCAATTGTCTGATGCAATCCTGGGAGGGAGATGGTGGGGGGGGGGGAGAGAACAACAAAATTTCATTTCATGCACTAGGCATCTCAAAAGCATTTTTACAAAAACCAGCAGAATAAGGGCTCATATGAGCCAACACAGCAACCATTACACTCATTCCAAAAATTCACACTCAAAATTTTGTGCATTGTAATCCAATTTAATGGAAAGCACAATGGCATAGTGATAAGGCATGATAAATTTATCCTCTATTCTAATCCCCCCATTAAATTAGGTCAGGCTAGAACTGAGGATCTGATACGACTATGACTATAAACAGTAAAACCGTATTGGTCAATGCTGAGTGCTGGTTAATTAACCCAGAATCCTTAGGAAGAAATGCCATCAAAAGGCAGAGGAGCAAATTCACTTAGTGTATTTGCCAGTGGCATCCACACAGGACAGGTTGGTTATCTACCAATGCTGAAAGGCCCAATCTAGGAGTGGAGCCCCAAAGGCAGACAGGTAGAAGGTCTGCTCTGCTCTGGCAGCTTCGTAGTGTAACTGGTTCCAAATGTATCAACTTCGTCCCCCCGTTGGTCCAAATTAGTGAAACCAAGAGGGAGATGCTGACACCCAGGCAAAGCAGCACCTCCATATTAATTGCCCTGACTTTTGCAGCCATATTACACACTTTCTTCATGTTTCTGCACACAGGGTTGGATAGGAAACTCTTCAACATCTCCCAATGTAAGTCAAAGACTGAAGTGTTAATCGGGGAACTGATGATGCTGCCATTATAGCCCATGATGAAGATCTACAACAAGAACTCATAGACCATTTTTCAAGTGCTTGTCGGGCATTTGCTCTTGCCATCAGCATTAAGAAAATGATTGAGTTAGGACAATGCGGTCCACAAGATCCTTTAATCACCTTAAATGCAAACCAGCAAGAAGTAGTCCACAAGTTTAGCTATTTAGGTTCTACAGTAACCAGCAACCTCTCACTGGATGAAGAACAAAATGTTGGCTGCCACCATCTTTTGAAGGCTAACTCAAAGAGCATGGAACAAGCTTACTATCAAGCCCAAAATATTAGTACATCAACCTTGCATCCTCAGCACTCTCACATACCGTGGTGAAACAAGGACAAATTAAGCCAGCACTTCCCAAACATTTTCCCTGTATGACCCATTTTGAGCTATGTGGTTTCCCACTACCTAAGACAGTATGGAAGTCACCATTTAAAAATGGTGTCCTTCCTGTAGTGTGACCGCACACACACTGTACACGCAAGTTCACTCCGCAAGGAAGGTGCCATTTTGCTTTACAGAACAGAGTCCTCTGGATTGCAAGACTTCACACACATACGATGCATGTGAAGTCATGCTGCATGGAGGGTGCCATTTTGTAAAGCAAAATAGCTTCCCCCATGCATACAGTTTGTGTAAGATCACAGTGTGCAGAAAAGGCTGTTTTTTAAAATGCCATCATCTCCATGCTTGGGATTGCCATGACCACATCTGCTGATGAAGCGACCCCCACCTGGGGTCACAACCCACAGTTTGGGAACTGCTGACTTACGCTCATCAGTAGAAAAGGTTACACTGATCACGCCGTACACTTAACATCAAATGGCAAGCTAAAATTATCAATGCAGTGGTTCTTCAAAGGGCAGAGTGGGACAGCCCTGCTCAAATAAAGATGACTGTGCTGGCTAGACCATCTGATCAGGTTGGAAGATGGACACAGACCTAAAGACACACTATCTGGAGAGCTGTCAGAGGGATCAAGAACAGCCAAGGACCCCAAGCATCATTATAAAGACACATGCAAGAGAGATACGAAGGAATTTGGAATTGCTCCTGACTGATGAGAAACCTGGGCCAGTGATTGTAACGAATGGTACCATCACCTCCATCAGGGCATCAAAGTACATGACAGTAGCTGGCTCCCACAGCTTGAAGAGAAAAGCACTTGGTGGAAGCAAACAGCTCCCAACCAAGACACGTATATTTGTACTAACTGCCAAAGATTACACAAATCTCAGATTGGACTACTTAATCATGAGACATGGCAAATCATCTACAACATAGGCTGCAATTTCCATCATCTCTCAGAGATGACTGAATGCCAATCAGTAACAAGCCCCATATCTCAAATGGGCAATAGAAACCTTGGTACAATTTTTCAGCCAAAAGGATAAATTTGAGCAGGTGATTTTTTAATAGCAAAAAATAAAACTTTATAATAGTTATGCTTCAATCTATCTTTCAAGCAAAATAAATTCTTCATATCTAAATCTGTATTCAGACATATTTAAATCTCTAAAGAACAATTATTTTCAGATACAGATGAAAGATTCATACCTATTCTCATAGGCAACATCTGCAAGATAATATGGATGTAACTAAAGTCCAATCAACCTCTTAAGAATTTACTTAACATGCAATATACTCATTAAATGTCATCAAAACAAACGAGGAGTCCTGTGGCACTTTTAAAGACTAACACATTTATTTATCACATGAGCTGTTGTGCAATCCCACTTTGAGATCTTTCCCACAGAAGCTCATGCGATAAAGAAATGTGTTAGTCTTTAAAAGTGCCAAAGGACTCCTTGTTTGTTTTGCTGACCTAGACTAACATGGCTACCCCTTTGGAACTTATTAAATGTCATGCGTCAAATATATCAGTGCATGTGACCCACGTTTGGAAAAAGAGGAGAGAATCTTTAGAAAATGCAGGTTTCTACATAAACATAAGCAATTAAGAAAGGATGTTAAAAATGCTTGTCCTAGCTTTTTATATCAAATTGATCTGGTCAAACCTGATTTCATTCTTTGATGAAACTACAAATTTGGTTAATAAAGAAAACTGCACAGATATGTTATATTTTTTCTTAAAAGGCTTTGAAATTAGTACTGCATTGCATTCTGATTAAAAATCATCATTGTACAATACCAGTAAATCACTATTAAATAATTAAGAAATAATTGACAGATCTCAAAAAGTAGTTAAGAGGTAACTTTCACCTATGAGTCTTTTTCTATGGGGGTTCCAAAGGGATGAGAATAAGGACTGAGGCTACCCAACATTTTCATCAATGATCTTGAAATAAACATAAAACCACCATTGACAAAGTTTGTGGCTGACATAGATCAACTGAATAGGTCCAGTTTACCAGAGAACATGCAGAATCATGCAGCTAGTTAGTAAAGAAATTAGGCCAGATCTACGAAATAAGGGACATATAACCTAACAAGCAGCAACTTGGAGAAGGATTTAAGGGTCAAGAATAATCAACTGAATGCAATCTTCTAGCATAATACGATGGCAAAAAAGGTTAATGTAATTCCTGGGTAGTAATGAGTAGGAGAAGGGAAATGATTTTGCCTCTAGATACAACATAGGTCAAACTAATATGGGAATACTACACACAGTTCTGGTGTTCACATTTTAAAAAACAGATGTGGAAAAACTGGAAAGGGTACAAAAGAGCCACAAAATACGGATGGAGGGTTGGAGAAAAATGTTTTACAGGGAGAGTCATGAAGAGTTCCATTGATTTGGCTTACAAAGAAGAAGATTGAGCTGCAGTGATCACAAGATAGAAGTACCCTTTATGGGGGGAAAAAAGATACTGCTATGTAAGGACTCTTTAATCCAACAAAGAGAAGTAAAACAAGAACCTATGACTGAAAGCTGAAGATAGACAAATTGAAATTAGCCCTGGTCTACACTTGCCACCGTTTTCAGCAGCAGACAAAGGGAGATATGCAAGTTACCTAAAATAACTTGTGCATTTCCCTTTTACTTCCTAATGACTGCTTACCGCGGCATTCCCACAGCGCTGAGTCAATGGGAAAGCCCTCCCGTCAACTCAGCGACTTGCCAGGCTGGTCTTAATAGAGCAATCTTCGGCTACTTCTGGGTTCAATTGAGTGCATCTTTACTGATGCTCAATCAAACTCACAGAATTGATCCTATACTGTCAGTATAGCCATGCCCGTAGACATTTTAAAACAGTGAAAGCAATTAAACACTGAAACAATGTATCAAGTAAAGTGGTGGAGTCACCATCTTTTGAAATTTTTTGAGTTAAGACCATATGCCTTTCTGGAAAATATGCTTCAGTCAGATACAAGTTATTGGGCTCAATACAGGGGGTAGCTGGATGAAAATATGACCTGTCATATTCAGGAGGTTAGACTAGATGATCTAGTAGTCCCTTCTGGCCTTACGCTCTACAAAACTAGAAGACTGATTTCTCTGTGTTTCTCCAGATGAAGAGTAAAGATGTGAAGAATATGCTTTATGAGGAGAGACATGCAGGTTGCTTCATACTACAGCTACAAGATTTAGTAGCAGCCTGTAGCTGAATTTAGGCATGTACTTATTCTTTTCCAAAATTGCTTAAATAGGCTCCCTGATGAAATGTCATCACAGTAACATATGGTAAAGCGCTAACAGAACAAAGCACACTTCAAAGACTTACAGTGAGGAATGAAGAGGAAGATATGAGGATTTAAGAGATGTTCCAGATGTTACTAAGAGTGATGCAATCATCCACAACTAGGAAGGAACTTTTGTACACAGAGACTAAATACTATAGTAGGAAATACTAATGAAAACAACCACCTGTGAATAGGGTAACAGCTGAATTCCTGGGCTATGTAGTTATGACTTTTCAGAGTTTTAGGAAAAGTTACAAAGAGAAAAAAATCCTTTCAAGTCACAGCTTTTTCCATCTGTTTCATGTTACCTAGTCCAGATTCATATACACTGAGCGCATTCACACTTGAAACAATCTGACCTCTAAAAGAATAATGGGCAGTGTAGTTACTATGACCTCTTTAGAGAATCCCTCTGGCAAGCCATGTTCTAGGAGTGTTATGGTGTAGCTCTAGATATGGACCCCACACTGTTCTTGGTGCCCCATTTCCTCCCTGTATGGGAATAACTCAAGGACTAGAATGGAAATTTCACAAGTCTTGAGTTGGAGTTTCCTTTAGAGTCTTCTGTTGGTTACAAGGTGCCCCTACCGTGAAGAGGCAAATATTCCACCACTATGAATTGCTCATCTCTGAGGGTAGGTATGATACACTACAGACAAGGGATTTCCACACAAGGGGAAGTTGCCGCCTCTGCTTTGCTACACACCCTACCCCAACCTTGCTGCAGCAGTACCCTTCACCCCTGGGCACAGTGGTTAAAGTATAATTTGACAGGCCCCGGAACACTCCTAATCTCTGGGCCCCCTTCCCGTATTGTCTGGGCCCCCTTCATGCATGTGTGGGCCCCAGTCCAGGTAGGCATTTGCAAACACTTCTCAGTACCACATGCGTTTGTTATCTCTCCATAAAAATATTTATAATTTTATATGGTGTTTATGTCTATAGCAATTATTGTCACAAACTAGCAAATACTGCATAACACAATAAGTATTGTGATTAACAACGGTGGGGCATAGGACCTGCCAGCAGCCAGGGCAGGGTGGAACATGTGTTCCACCGGATTTTTTTATTTTTAGGGGCCCCGGAACTCTGGCTCCTCAAATTTGGGAGCCCCGGAACTGTGTTCCAGTGCATTCCCCCTTACTTTAACCCCTGCCTGGGCAGTACTACTGCTGACTACACCCAAGTTGTTCTCTAAGGGGCAAAGAGAGTTCCAAATCCATTAGGAGGCAATGTAAATTAATGGATGCTGTCTGCCAGGAGTGAGTTCTTCTCCATAGTGCTTTAAAAAGGTATATATGACTACATCCCATGCAACTCCTTGAAAACTCAGGGAATTTATGGGGAAGGGGCAAAACACATTTATTTTGATAGCAATTTAAACAGTCCACCCTACTAGTCCTGATTTTCTTCTCACTTATGCTGCTGCAGATCAGATAATTATAGGGTCATTTGACGGGTTGTCAGCACTCTCTATCAGATAGGCACCTCCTGGTGGTGTGTTGGGAGAATATTCAAGATGCACTCCTGTCTGTGGTCTGTGCTCCATCACTCCTTGTCTGGCTGCTCAGCCCTCCAGCTGGTCACCTGTCCATATACCCCCTTTGGGAGTGTGGAGGCTCCTGTCTGCGGCCATCACAATTTCACTGTCATTCCATTGGTGGTCTAAGAGAAATGAGAAGGGAGCTAGGCCCACCCACCTCTCTGGGCTCCGAACAGGGATCATATATGCAGCAACGTCTACACTGCCTATTCCATTTACTCCTCAACTGATTCCCTGGGCCACTTCCCCAAAGCCCCATAATCTTGTTGGCCCTTGCATCAGGGCACTGGCTCCCACATAATCCCAGTGGTCAGCCACGAAGCTGTCCTGGGTACTGTTCGAGCTCCCTGGATGGTCTGCCTTCTCACTTTGCAGCCCCTTTTTATACAGAGCTCCCAGGTCCTGGTCCTGATTGGCTCTTCACCACTGCTGCCCATTGGTTGTGGCTCCTAGGGATCTTTTAACACTGTCTTGACCTGTGTGGGGCAGCTGCCCCGTCACCTTTAGTAGAGTTACATCAGTGTTAGTGACAGGAGACTAAAGATCTAGATGTTTATTAGTGAGTTTATTTAAAAGCTCGGGGCCAATTTAAATACATGAAGTTGGGTACTTAAATCCATATTTGAGTGTCTTCATATTTAGAAATGCTTAGCCCTCACAAATCTCATTGGCTTCACATGAACTATAGTGGGCCAAATCCATCCACAGTGTCCCTTTTGGCACACACACAACATTTTTCTCTTTAATGGTATATTGCATTGAAAGTGTTCAGAAAACACCACTAGGTGCCCCCCAAATTTATGCTTCCTGGGCCTTCCATCTTGGCTTTCTCTGATTGCAAGAGACAAGTTTCAGGAAGAGTTAGAGGTACAGTCTATTCCCATAAGAAGCCGTTTTCCCAAGACCTATTCCCCTTTGCAATGACAATATTTTTGATAGGATCACGGTTCACTAACGCCTCTATTTCAAAAATCTTTTTGAAACCCCCTTTGAGGATTATACAATGAAGCAACCTCACACAATCAGGTATAGAGTTACACTAGGCAAAGTCAAAGAGGATTTCCCTTATGCTTTCCTTAGAAATCTGACCTTTCCAAGGCTCTGAAGAAGCTGGAATGTAGAGATCTTCTCAGTCTGAAACACTATTGGAGCAGCAGTAATTATATCCATAACTGCACTGATTTCAATCCTCTACTTTTCCATTGGAATGCTATAAGCCTATACCAAGGGCTCTCTCTTGGGGAGGTGGCGGGGTGGGTGGGGGGGACAAGAGGAGAAGGAAAGGGCCGGGCAGAAGGCCGAGGGGAGTGGGGAAGGCAAGAGGAGCGGGGTAGGGGCCAGGGGGGGGCGGGCGGGCGAGAGGAGTGGGGAGGGGGCTGAGGGGGCCAAGAGGAGGGGGGAAGGTAGGGGAGGGTAGCTGGTGGGGGCGGGGGAGAAGAGGTTTGGAGAGCCCAGGGGGCAGTGGTGGTGGAAGATCCTGACATCCACACCACCACCCACCACTCCCTGCTGCACCGCTCCTGTCAGCGTACCAGCACTTTTTTTTTTTTAGAAAAAAACCACTGATGTAAAGTAAGAAGAAATGATCAGACGAGAATTGGCCAGCAACTGGAAGACCTTAATCAATTTCCACATAGTACATTATGAAACTTTAAGCTTTGTGACAGTGACAGGAGTTTACAGATAAAATAAAACATTGGCAGCATTCAGCAACAATCCTGACTCCAGTTTACTGCACCATGTAAAATTTGTGCTTATACTACCAAAGAAATGTCTTGTATGTTTATAGCTTCCTACCTATACAATACTCCAGGGCCCACAAAAATTATGGCTTTAATCTACGGCTCATTCATGCATCTTCACATAGGTTAGCTACCTAGGCTGTCTGATTTTAAAACAGACTAAAGTTAAATTAAAATCAAATTGAAATCCTCATCAAGAGACATCACTTATCCATCCCTTAGATAAACTGAAGGATTGAGCCAAAGAAATCCAATGAGGTTCAATAAGGAAAATAGGACAGAAGAATCCCATGCATTGCTAAAGACTGGGAAATGACAAGCTAGGCAGCTGTTCTGCCACCAAGGACCCGCGGGTTAGAGTGGAGAAGATGCTGGGTATGAGTTAATAGCATGCCCTTGTTACCAAGAAGACTAACAGCTTAATTAGTAGAAGCATTGCCAGGAGATCAAAAGAAGTTACTCATTCCCTCTATTCAGCATTGGGGAGACTGCATCTGGAACATTGTAACCAGTTTTGGTCCTCCACTACAGAAAAGATATGGACAAATTGCAGAAACTCCAGAGGAGGGCAACACAAATGATTAGGGGACTGGAGCAGGTGACTTATGAAGACAGGCAGGGCCGGATTAATGCAGGAACTATAGGTACTGCAGCCGTGGGTCCTGGCCTGAAGGCCCACCCCACCCCACCCCACCCCCAGACCAGCTGGTCTGTCCACAGGGGCACGAGGGCCAACATGCATCTGCTGCACTACGGAGACAGGGCCAAGCAATGCATAGGGCGGCCTCTGGCGCAGCCCTCCCGGCCAGAAGCACTGTCAGGCTGCCGAAGCAGGGGCCCCCATGGCTCAGGCTGCATGGACAGAACTCTTGGAGTGGTGGCCCAATAGTGCTTCTGGCCCTGGAGGGTCACATTGGCTGGCCCCCCCAGCTCCCTGAGGCAGAACAACCATGCAGGGGTGGGGCAGGAGCACTACTATGGTGGGGAGCTGGTGCCCCAAGTGGGGAGCCCACAGGAGAGGCATGGCGGAGGGGGCATGGGCAGCTCGGGGTCCCAAGGCCCCTAAATCCAGCCCCGAGGAGAGGCTGAAGGAACTGGGATTATTTAGTCTGTGGAAAAGAGTGAGGGGGGATTTGATAGCAGCCTTCAATTACCTGATGTGGGATTCCCAAGGAAATAGACCTGTTCCCAGTGGTGGCAGATGACAGAACAAGGAGCAATGGTCTCAAGTTGCAGGGGGGAGGTCTAGGTTGGATATTAGCAAAACCTTTTTCCCTAGGAGGGTGGTGAAGCACTGGAATGGGTTACCTAAGGAGGTGGTGGAATCTCCATCCTTAGAGGCTTTTAAGGCCCAGCTTGACAAAGCCTTTGCCGGGATGATTTAGTTGGGGTTGGTCCTGCTTTTGAGCATGGCATTAGTCTTGTAGACCTCCAATGGTCCCTTCCAACCCTCATCTTCTTCTATGATCCAAAATATTATAGATGTGTCTTGCTTAGCTTTATGATGAGCGGGGAAGGAGGTGAAATGTACCGAAGTCCTATCAGTCCTTACAATGTCAAACTATGAAGAAAAAGGTTTTATTTTTAATCAGTAAAATGTCTGACGTTGTTCGTGCCATCTACTGCTCCTCATTATATAAGGATCTGATCTGACATGGCAAAATATTCCATTTATTATCCCAGGAAACTGTAGGCAAAGTTTTCCAACAAATATTTTCTGTGAAAAATATAGATTTGGCAATATTCAACCATTGCATGAAGCTGAACCAATTTTCCAGATTGTTTTGTTCAAACTAAAAAAATCAGCCAAAAATAGTTTTGAAATGTTCTAAATCAGAAGTGTTTGAATTCACAGTGACTTTTTGTTTCAAATTTTCCTTTAATTTTATTTAAAAAAGAAAATGAAACAAAATATGTTCAAAATCTAAACTTTTTTTTAAGAATTGCCAGTGTGTAAGAAAATCAGTTGTTTGCATACCTCCAATACCAACAAACATAGCTATGTCACGATCACTCAGTTTTGCCTCTTATTTCACACTGCCTTCTATAATAGAGAACCCATATGACACACAGCCTCCCTGTACTCAAAAAACCCCCGTGCAAACATACCTTTCATAAAACCTGCTCATGCATTTCACAGACACTTGTCTCCTCCTTTTAACTCTTTTCTCCAGAGTTATTGTACTGAGTAGCATATTTGTGTTAGATTGTTAGTCCTTCAAGGCAGCCACTCTGTGTGTTCTGTATACAGTGTCAAATAAATGCCATGTTTCTTCATTAACCTTTTCAAATGGTTGAAAGATCCTCTCAAGTTTGCTTGGAAAGCTACTACAGATAGGCAGAGAGTTCTGTTTAGTTCCTAATCCAAAGACTGGCAGCTCAAGTAATGCACATTGTACCATATCTTTAACCAGGATTTCATTTCTTTCTTGCTATGCTTTTTCTTTTTTTTCTTTTTTTTAAAGAAATTCTCAAGCTATGTAAATATATTCAACTTTGTAGAGCACTATAGCTACAGATAGTATAGAAAATGTATATAAAATAGGGGGCAAATCCTTCTGGACTTAAATGAGATTATTCACATCAGTTAGGGTTTAAAGAGATAAAGCCTCAAATCAGTCACAACTGCACAAACAGCTTGCTTTTCAAGTCGGCCCGGGTCACATTTCCAAGAAGTCAAACACTTATTGTACAATAAGTGTAAAATTTTATGCCACATAGATTAAGTCTCATCATTTTCCATGGTCTAGAGGAAACAATCTAACCTTCAGGGCAAGTTATGCAATTATTTACATTCCCTGGTTTGTAAGTTTTCATATGTGCTATTCTATCCTATTTTGCTGCACCAAATCAAGAAAATGCCATGTTCAACGTCCCATTGTGCACATCATAAAGATTTCCCAAAGGATTGATATACTACAGGATCTTGTCCCACTACTATGCTTCTTTCAAAATTTTTCCTTCAAGTCTCTCTTCTGGTATAAATTAACTGGAAGCGCTTAATGACTTTCTGCACAAGTCATGCAGTCTCTTGCAGACTAAAAATGTTTTCTTCATGATAAATTACGAACACATTGCAAATGCCCCTTTCCCGCACTGTCATAGCATGTGCATTAACACCAATGCCAATGGAAAAGAAGAAACCAGATTTTCAGGACCTTAGACAACATTCTTAGGAAGAAGGAATAGGTATATTTGGTTCCTCGACACCTGGCTAATATTTAAACCATGTAGTGACTACTTCTATCAAGTACTTGATAAACGAATATTTCGTGGGATTTAGCAAGAAGCATGACAAGTAGAGTCATAATTTATAGTCACAAGGGAACCCATCTCCCCTGACTTGAAAATTCACAGAGCACTAAGAAATGCATAAAACAACAAGAGTCCTGTGGCACCTCATAGACTAACAGATTTTCTTCGGCATAAGCTTCCGTGGACTAAAACCCACTTCGTCAGATGCACCTTGACGAAGTGGGTTATAGTCCACTAAAGCTTATGCCGAAGAAAATCTGTTATTCTATAAGGTGCCACAGGTCTCTCGTTGTTTTTTGCTGTACAACAGACTAACACGGCCACCCCTCTGGGAATTTCTAAGAAATGTGAAAGTGTCCAATACCATTTAATTGTTTTTTAAAAAAATACAAAACCACAAAGGCAAGAAAATGAATTTTTTGCCACCTACTATATACCCTCTTTTCCCCAGACACCTACTCCTTTTTCCAGTACATTGCTAGTTTCCACTTCTCTCATCCCCTTCCCTCCACCCCAACTCTTTCCCTATGTTTTATACCCTACCTCCTCCCTTTAAATTTTGGGAATAACATGTGCTCTAAAAGTTGGAGATAGCATTAACAAAAAGTAACTAGAATCCATATTTTAGTTGTCTGCAGGCACTGAACTAGGAACTTCCTTGATGACCTTGTCAAAATTGTTCTCACCTGTGACAGGAGTGAATGATAATCACGGCCAAAAGTTTCAGTACAAGACTTTGGTTTACAATAGGATTTGAAAAGGACACAAAATATTAACAGTGGTCATCTGAAGAATTGAAATTGGAACACAATGTCCTGGCTTCCAGCTCAGCACACCTTCTCCTAGCTTATAGCAGGGTACTGTGCAATGGAGGATTTCTTCACTCTCCCAGTTATGTGAAGTCAGGACATTATTGTAGGAATCCATGATACAGGAGAAAAAAAAATTGTGTTACTTTAAATACGCAAGACTTAACAGTGACAAGGAAGTTTCACTCCTTTTGTTCCCAAGCTTCATCCCGCCAGAAGAAAGAACGTAGGGATTTTTTCTGCCCTCCTTAGCCTTTCCCAGCCTCCATGCTTGATTCCTTCCCCCTAATTAACAGTCCCCCCAGTGTCACTTCTGCTATTGCTGCTTGAAGCTTTCCAAGAATCAGGTCAATCTTATTCTGCTTTATGCAAGTTTCATATTTCCCACAGGGTTCCTAATAGCAGCAGGGAGAACCGATAAGACAGTATTCCAGTAAACATCCTCAAAACCACCTTATTATTGTCTTTCAAAACCCTCCCTAATATTCTCCTTTGCCATGATGCCAACAATAAACTCCACAGTTAGTCCACTGTCTACCCTACTGACCTATTTTGTCTCACAGTTTCCTTCTACTCCCCATTTATGTGTATCCACCTGTTGTCTCTCTCGTCTTACACTTACATAGTAAACTCCTTGGGACAGGGACCATATTTTTCTTGTTTGTGTTGTATAGCACCAGCAAAATGGGATACCAGCCCCTGATTAATGTTCTTAAGTGCTACAGTCATACAACTCATCTTTGTATTGGCTTACACTGTATACATGTAAAAGGTTTTCATTTTTTTCCCCAACACAACCATCACAACTAGAAAGAGGAAAAATATTCTCACCCCTCGCATGCAGATAAGTAAATGGATTTTTCAAGATCTAGAGACTAGATGAAGATTATGACAAAGGCCTAGTTTAGGCTAGAAAAGGCTTGCTGGTATAGCTACAAGTCAGCAAACCTTCCTGGTGTAGATGTAGCTCATACTGGCAAATGAGTACTTTTTCCAGTACAGTCTGTACTGTACCCAAATAAAGTAAACTATATGGACAACACACTTTTTATTGTGATAACTGCATCTGCACTAAATATTTTGCTAGTATAGAAAGGGATAGAAAAAAATAGTCACACCCCCTTCCCAACATTACTATACCAACCAATTTCTACTGGGGATCTTACTTAAGGTGTGCTGAAGGGAGTGGAGGGATGAGGAGGAATTGTTTAGAGGTGATCTGAGTAGGTCTAGGATGAAAAAGAGTGAAGGAAAAGCTAGACAAAATAATAAGAAATTTTAAAAGTGGCTCTAGGAGATTAAGGCCAGAATTTATTTCTGAGTTCCTGAAATGTTATCAGTCCTAAATCTATGCTTTGCTCAGCTACATAGGAAGTGGCCCAGCCAACTGTTGACCCATGGAGTTCAATGGAATTTATGGGGCTTTACAACTTCTGAACATTCTGGCACTTATTTTGGTTTCTTAATATGAAGTTGGAAGTCTAATTTTGGATATCCATCCCTAACTTGAGAAATAGGGCTTAAGAGTTCAAACCAAGAAAGATATCCCTTTATAGAATTTCTAAAGAAAGCAGGAAACAAAAGTTAGAAAAGAGTTTATTAGCTTTCCTTGTCAGTAGAAATTGCAACCTTCTCTTCTTAAGTCAGCTGGAAACTTCCAAAAGAATAGGCTAGGCTTCAGAGAGAGCTCAGTGACATAAGCCCCACTATGTGAGGTTTTGAAAACTGAATAGGGCACAGCACTTGAGAAAGACTCAAATTGGAGGAGTGGGGTCATTGATATAGAGAGATATGGATCACTTGTAAACATGACAAAAGGAAACTGTATGCATCTGAAAGTAACTAATGTAAATGTAAATGTATGCATTTATGAACAAAGTATGCAGGCCATATTTATGCAGTGAAGGAAAATCCTGGGAAGCAGAGGCTGAACAAGATTTTGAGGTCATGGTGGATA
This sequence comes from Pelusios castaneus, assembly GCA_007922175.1. Taxonomy (NCBI): domain Eukaryota; kingdom Metazoa; phylum Chordata; order Testudines; family Pelomedusidae; genus Pelusios; species Pelusios castaneus. The sequence goes on from ML685818.1 coordinate 8,024,228, forward strand.
GTCAGCTGAAGTCAAAGTTCCTAAGGTGACACTGTGGGCAAAACGGGGTCATTGGATGTATAAACAGGGGAATCTTGAATAGGAGTAGAGAGGGTTTTTTTATCCCTGTTTGGCAACTGCAACTGGAGTACTATTTCAGTTCCGGTGTCCACAATTCAAGACAAATGTTGATAAATTGGAGAGGGTTCAGAGAAGAGACAGAAGATTGATTAACGGATTAGAAGGCCTGTCTTATAGTGATAGACTCAAGGAACTCAGTCTGTTTAGCTTAACAAAAAGGTTAAGAGGTGATTTGATTACAGTATCTACATGGTGAGTGTAGCAGTGTGGCACTGCTACGGTCCCTAAAGGGTTAAAAGGAGGCCTGGCTGCAGTAGCCAATCAGGGGGGAGAGGGGTTGCTGAGCCAATCAGGGGCAAGCAGCCCAGTATTAGAGGTAGCTGCAGGGAAAGTTTATTCAGTTTAGCTTGGGCAGTCCAGGGAGAAGGTTCTCCTGCTGGCTGAGGGAGCCAGCACCCTGGAGAGCTCACAGTGTGGCTACTGTGCACTGAAGAGGCCAGGAAAGCAGCCAGGTGGTGCTGGAGCAGAGGTCCAGAGGCAAGAAGGCCTAGAGGGACTGCGGCTGGGACTCCAGAGTGGCAGGCCAGATGTAGCTGTGCCTGGAGCAGCAGTCCAGGCAAGGAGGCCTAGAGGGACAGTGGCTGGACTCTGGGTGGTGAGAGGCAGCATGTGACTGGGGCTGTGGGGAAATGGCCCAGGGAGTCAACACCAAGTGTTATGGAGAGACTGGTGGGAGGTGGAGCCTCAGAGGAGGCATCTAGGATCCCTGGGCCCAGAACCTGGAGTAGAGGGTGGCCCCACATCCCTCCCTGCTCCCCCAGCATGCCAGGAGCGGCACAGGTGCCCACAGGGACACAGGCTCACTGGCCCATTGAACAATTTACTAGTGGGCTGGATCAAGGCGAGCTGGACTGTGACTGCAGCAAAATGGTCTGAGGATTAGGCCTGGCCACTGACACAAAGTGGGCCGGTGAGACCTAGTTGTACCCCGGAAGGGGTGGACTATGGGCTTCGCCAGAGGGCTAAGACCCCAAAGAGGACTTAGAGCCAGAGTCTGATGTGTGGAAGAGCAGAGCACAAACTGCCAGCAGGGGAGCCACCTGAGCAACATTCCCCTGAAACACCACAAGGAGGCGCCCTGCTGGTGAGTCAATGCTGGACATTGCTACCGTGAACAAATTTGATAATGGGCTCCTCAATTTAGCAGAAAAAAACTAAAGTATGATCCAATAGCTGGAAGTTGAAGCTAGACAAACTCAAACTGGAAATAAGGTAAATGTTTAACACTGAGTGTAATTAGCTATTGAAACAGTTTACCAAGGGTTATGGTGGATTCTCCATTACTGGCAATTTTTAAACCAAAATTGGATGTTCTTCCCAAAAAATATGCTCTAGGAATTATTTTGGGGGCGTTCAATGGCTTGTGCTATACAGGAGGTCATACTAGATTGTCACAATGGTAGCTTCTGGTTTTAGGGATCTATGATCTAGAATGCACTGCATTTATCTTGAAGCTACGAACCTATGAATATAGAGTTGGCTATTTTGTCACGGTTAAAAGAAATCTTTTGAGTCTCTTAGGCCAAAAATAGTTGTTTCCTTAGACATAGAGAATACATTACAATTGTGTGAGTGTGAGACAAGTTCTAAGTCAATTCATCCCAAGATGATTGATTAGGACCTGAAGCTTTAATTAAGGGCTATATAGATATAAAGTTATGCACTCCTAGCCTAGGTGCATTACTTATGCTTCAGCCGATATATGAACTAAGTGCTCTTTTCTCCCCCAGCTTATACAATTGCTTTTGTTTTAAATCTCAAAGTGAGACTAAAGAGATATTGAGTATGCAATAGTATGTTAATTTTGTGGCCTGAAAGATTTAGTAATACATTAATGTCTCAGATTAATAACCAATTTTTATGCTCAGATTTCAGTAAAGTTAGGTGCAATCATTGCCCATTTGTAATGTGAATAATATAAATCTTAGCAAGCACATAAGTCGTACCCAACACAAGTATTTTTATTTATTTGTACTGGTTCAAATTGGCCACACAGAAAAACCCCTCTGCCACATCAACTCGGATACGACAGTGATGGACGCAACATAAGAACTCAAATATTCTAGACAAGATAGCAGTCCATCTTCCAATAGTTTATTTGCCCTACAAAATTGCCATGCTGTAGCCTAAGATATTAAATAAAGATTAGGGGGGAAAAAAGGGGGAGAAGGACATTAGATAGACAGACAAAATATGGCTATAACTAATGAAACATTAAGAGTACCACACTTGTCTACTGCCCGAAAAGCACAAAATTTAAATGAGCTTCTTTGAAATTAGTTCTGTATTGTAAAGAAATCATTTTCTCATGATCATGGTTGCCATGGGAAATAGTCTTTCAAACAACATACTAGAATAGTTCTATTAGTAGCTGGGAATCTCCTGTATACTGTGTGCCAAGTTAAAAGAGCCTTGGGCTATCCACAGGGAAGTACACATTTGCAATAAGATTAAAGACAGTTCACAGAAGTCAAACTTCACACTTTTATTTGTTCTTCTCCAGTTATGAAAGTTTCAATGTACAACACGCCAAGCAAAGAGAAGATAACTGAAGAGTCATAGGTATTATAATGTAGGGCTTTGAATGAAGCAAAAATTCCGTGAAGCAGTTCTATAGAGGCAGCATGTTTAAACATAATGGAGAGATGCATAAGCACCCTGTAAGCAACACCATCCTCCAGTAGAAGATTGATTTTGAGACAGCGATAATTAACCAGCCTTTCTCAGGAACTGGGTAGATTGTACTTGTGCTTTCTGACTGGTATTCAGAACTGAAAAAAAGTTGAGCTAGTCATCTTGACTCTCCAGCACAAGTCTGATTTCCTGACATTGAAAAAGAAGGTCTTTCTGTGAGCTTCAAATTCTGGCACATATATTGTGAGTAAAAGACAGGGCCGGGTCATGGGCAATAAACAAAAATTCATGGAAGCCTCCCACCTGTCCCTGACTTATTAAAAATACCCAGGGGAGGGACAGACAGGACAAACAAGTCGAGCATTGCCAGGAGCTTGTAGCTGTTCCACCCCACCATGCTAGACCCGAAGAGGCCACTGCAGAGGCCAGCCACCACTCCAGCTACCCCAGGGCCACGGCAGCTGCTCCAGCCCCACCGCTGTTCCAGCCAGGAGTGCTGACCCAACCCCAGCTGCTGCTCCAATGAACCATAGACTGACAGCAGTTCCAGAGGTAGCCACAGAGGTCATAGAATCCTTAACTTCATGGATCATGGAATTCTTATTCTCTGTGACAGAATCGTATCCTTACCCATCCACTTTCTTCTGGATCAGGATTTTGTTCTAAGATATAAGGACACTTTTAGATCATTTTTAGCAGCAGCAATTTGGATGGATGATGAGAAGAGATGGAAGGAAAAGGAGGTGCTATTTAGAGGAGAGAGGTCAAGATTGTGAATCAAGACTTCTGGGATCTAGTCCCAGCTTTTCTACTATTTCATTATGATGATTTTGGAGCACAAACATTTAAAGTTCTTTGGCTGCATGTCAGGGGCATATCCAGCCCTAATTTTCTGGCTGGGCCCTCGACTCTACACGGTGGGCTCAACAGAAGCGTCATGTGACCAGAAGCTTCCTAATGATGATCTAGTTGCCTAGCAACACAAGCATCGGAAAGAAGAGGATAGGGGAGAGACAGCCCAGCTCCTGCTGTACAAAGGCAACAGCAGCTGCCCAGGGACAGAGCTGCGTGGGCAGAAAGCAGGCCACCCCTGCCCACCTGCCCATAGCACCGCTGCTCATGGCACTGGTTGCTTGCTGCTGGCCAATACACAGTCACGGCGGCAAGCTCATACCACTGCTGGGTATGCCTGCTGGCCAATTTGGTGGGCACATGCCCACCCAGTTCTATTCCCCTGCTGCACATGTTTGTTTTTCAATGTGCTGTCCCAGTTAAGCGTAGATAGCTGACACAGCAGACCTCAATCAATTTGCCTAATAACACTTGTGACAAAGTCCCTCCTTTACCTTGGTGGCTCCCACACTTCCCTCTAGCAGTGTGTCTGTTTCCCTCAGGCCTGTGAAAGGTCCTTTGCCCCCCTTTGGGCAGGGTTTTTTCTTCTCCCAGTCTTTGTACCTGTGGGGCTCTTTCTGACCAGCGTTCTACTCCTTCTCCAAATCTGTCTGTATTCCAACCGCACCTCACCTCCACTCACGCACTCCTGTAGCTTTCCTCACTCTCACACTCCAGCCACACACTGTCTCTGCAGAGAAGGATTTTAACAAGTCTTGGGTATGGCCTTAATTAGCCCCAGGTGCACTAATTAATCTAGAGTAACCACTGCTCAGCTACTAGGGGAAAAGGGACTTGCTGAGCCTGGGGCTAATATATTGTTTTTCTAGAACTCTATCACACACTGCAGACTCAGGTTCGGTGGCGAAGGCACCTAGTCAGGTTTGCTGTCAACAAAGTACGGTGCTAGCTGCCTGGATCACTCTCCACAGTTCCGCTACAACATGTAGACCCATGACAAAAACAAAAACCCACCACCCTCCTTAAGGACATTAGGATAATTAAACCTTACTTTTCTCAATAATGGAGCCAATCAGGAAAGAATGCAGTTATGTTTTATTAGGATTATTAACTCTGACTCTTCTCAATAATTCACCAAGCTTAAATCAGGAAAGAATTAAGTGGTGTTTCCTGTTCCTCCAAAGCTCTGCAGATCCAGATTTGAACAAACTGACAAGCTGTGCCTAGAAACCAAACCACTGTGTCGAGACAAGTAATTGGCAATTTATTTGGATTATTTCACTGGAAAATTTAGTATGTAAACCAGATCTTATATAGGGTGAGGAATACCGTTGCCTTGTTAAAATATGTGGAGAAAAATCTTTAAGAAATGATGAGTCACTTATTAACAATTCATTTTCTGCGTCAATGGAAACATCTGGGAATTGCTTAGGAAAAGCTCTCTCTTTTAGCAAGGTTTGTAGGTTGGGTATCTCAAAGACTGATCCTAGAAGCCAACAGTGTAAGAAGGTCTGCTTGTTTTGAAGGCTTCCCAAATGTACAAACTAATTGATACTGCAAAGATGGAAGCGGTAACTGTCTATTAACAGACTCCTTAATCTAATTAAAAAAAGAATGCTCTAATGCAAATCTCCAGTCTTGAATGTACTATGCTCAACAGAAGCAAGAACCCAAGGATTCTTAATATTCCCCTGGAGCCAAATTCTCTTCTCATTTCCACTGGCACCAAACCAGAGTTACTTCTATAGTTTTGGATTTACATCCAAGAGCAAGATTTGACCCTTTGCCATTAGCAGAGAAAAGTAATTATTAGGTACAATTCTTGGATAAACTCCATTTTTCCCATGGATAAACTGTGTAGAGAAAAAAAATTCAAATCACAGCAGAGACTGAAAGTTTGGAACCATATAAACTCAACCGCCAAGAACTGAGTGTCTGCAGCCACAATGCGTCCTTCCCCTCCCCCACCCATGAAGAAGAAAAAGAAAAGTACAGGCATTGCTACATAGAGATTTAGAAACTGAAGTCACCACAATTCTAGAAAATTAAGTTGCGTGCAGCTACCAGCCTTAATGACAGGTTTCAGTGTAATTCTATTTAAAACAACTCAACTAAAAAAACTCCTAAATTTAAGTTTCTATAATGGAAAATGACAACTGACCCAGCACAATTACAATTAGCAGGAGATTTTTCTGACAAATGTCGGTGGACCTTTCAGGGTGGGAGGAGAGGCGGTCACAGCAACAATTAAAATCAGAACACTCTTTCACTTCCTATACAACGTTTAACCCCAGATCACTGGCTTGCTGTACAATCAGCACACAACTCAAACTGCATTAGGCTCGCACACAGAGGGTGCATCTACACTTACAAATTAAGTTGACTTAAGGAGGCTTAAGTCGACTTTAATTTACTCCACATCCACATTGGGCTTTCCTTAATTCGACTTAAGATGCTCCTTAAGTCGAATTAAGGAAAAGTTAGTTCGAATTAATAACGCCTTGTTTTAATTCAAACTAGCGCTTAGCTCGACTTTATTAATGCCAGCCCTGTTCTTGCCAAGTTGGCCTGCCTTTTGCTCATTGCCTAATTCTTAATAATTTTGCTTAATATCAGCATGACATGCCTCACACCAGGCCCCATGTTTTTGGCTCTCTCCTTCTGCTACAGCAGTAATACTAGACAACTGCATGGAAAAACAGGATTAGTTGAAGATGAAATCCACTACGCTAAGTATTATACATGTTAGCTTTGCTTCCATAGCCCTTCACTGGAGACAGCCCTTCTTGTTGGGGTTATTTATGGCTTGTGACGTATCATGGCATAGACTTCAGTAGGAGGCAAACCAGCCAACGTAAATTAAGGGCAGTTGCCCATTTCTGAGGCCGGGGGATGTAGGGCGTCAACTGCCATGGTCCCACTGGGACCATGAACAATTCAAAGGTAGAACACACATGTCCCAGTAAACATAATACAACAGACTGATAAGGGAATGCAGTAATTCCACACCAGGCCTACCTCTTCTCAGGGCAGATCTACATTTAAAACACTACATCAGCACAACTGCACTGCAATAATGCTTAAGTGAAAACACTCCTATGCCACACTCCTGAGTGACATAGTTATACTGATATAGATCAATAGTGTAGACTTGGCCTCAGAGAGGCTCTGGAACCCAGCACACTCTGGCTGGATCCTGGCCTGAACCAACCTTCCTTGAGGGAGCTAGTATGAGAGTTTTGCTTCTCTCCCAACCTCCTGTCAACTGAGCTCTCTCTCTGTCGTTTTAAGTGCCTTCTCCAGACCTGACAGCTCTTCAAGAGAAGTGGGATGGGACTGGTTGATGCCACAGCAACTTATTAACCCCTCTCTGGTTATTGTGGGTTAGTAAACCCAATCACATTTTGGAATCAACAGTAGTTGGCAGCTCAAATTCATATGTTCCAGTTAGGGAAACAACACCCATAAATTAGTCATTTTAACAAAATTTGCATGCCTGAAACGGTCACTATTAAACCGTTTAAACTATTCTGTGTTTAATTAACCCTACAAAGGTATAGTGATACCATGACAAGTGTCAATTACTTGGGAATAGCTGTGTCAATGATTTTAATATTGGCCCTCATAAACTTCAAGGGAATATTCAAGAGATTATATTCAAAATCACTTAAAAAAAAATCAAACGACCATATTTCTACATCAGTATCTTTAGATCGCTTGTCAAGTTGCCCATAGCACTTAGGTCAAAAGGTAGGTCCATCCAGTCTCAAGCTTTTATAATTCAACCCCTTAACTGCTGCATACCCGTGTGAGGATTTGCTCATCAAGAACTAGTGGACAAAATACTGCCCTCATTGAGGTCAATAAGAGTTTTGAAAGATGATTTTTAATGAGACTACTATTTTCCCCAGTTTATGCAGCTGTATAATAGATAACAACCCAGCTGATACCTCAGTAAGAACTGCAAGACACCACTAAGACCCAAAGCACGTCAATAGGGACAAAACTCAAAAGCCTCCCCACACCATAACAGTACAGAACAACAGCTGGCAGGGATCATTGTAATGTATGATCAAGAGAGATTCAACAATAAGCCCTTTTCATCCATCCTGATGGACTCAATAAGAAAAATAAATAGATCTGTTAAAGTGTAATGCATTGAGAAAGGAGCCATATACAAATGGAAATAAAAATAATGGATGTTTTCACTCCCTATATCCAGGTATAAAAGGTTAAACTGCCCATAAAATGTTGCAACTCTGAATGTTTTATCATGTCTCAGACTAATAAATATTTAAAATTACTCTCTGTATTGGTCAATATAGTAATCATTGCTTTTATAACTACACCAGAGCTATTTCACACAGGAGTATTTTTGGACTCTCAATAAACTTTCATCTTTCCCTCCTTGCTCCAAACAAAATAGCTCTTGTATATTTTGAAAAGCAACTGAGTAAAAAGACATTGTGGCATTCTATGTTTGTTTGTTATATTAATGATTTCTGCACTTGGTTAATTCTTTTGTTTAGAAGCTAAAACATAAATCAGAAACAAACAAAATCCACAACCACCGATATCCTTTCAAATTTAACCTGAAACTGAAAAGTCAAGCTGTGTTGTCTTTTTACTAACGCTTCTCTTTATATTTCTCTATTAATTTTTTGTTTCAAAAAGTTTTGTGTCCATTCTTCAGGTTTTGAAATGGACCCATATTTTGTTCCATTTTTTAAACTTGATTTTCAATACACAAAAAGTGTTGATAATGGTTTCAACTGAAAATGTCAAGTTTAGTAATTCTTTTGTAGTAAAAGATTTTTATTTTTGAAGAAAGCATTTTCTACCACTTCCAAATTAGACCTTCTTACACCTGTGCAATACATTCACCGTAGTGATCTTGCACCTATGTAACCAACTGTTAAATTGGCATCTATACAATTCTATTGATGATGCACAAAAACTAGAATGTAGCTCAATATCCCATCTTCTCAGGGCAAATGAGTGAAAGCCATGATAAATTACGCTAGTAAATAGAGAGCAGTGACTCCCAAAAGAGGAAGTAATACAACTCCACCATTTAATTCTATTTGTTGAAAATAGGGTGCTGCTGAGGTGCCTCATGCATGTAGGAGTTGAATTTCAGTCAGCTCACCATCATCCAAGACCTAATCCCAGCAAAACACAGTTTAAGTCAATCAACTGAGCCCATCCGATCAGATGGAATGGATTAGAGGTGATAGGCTAGTTTTATTTTTCAAAGTTGATGGTATAACAAGTATTAAGGATGGGTCATGTGCACCTAAATCATAAACAACAAAGAAGTGTCATAACACATCAGAGAGAAAAATGTTTTCACCAGAGAAGAGAAGTTTTTGATTAAGCTTTTCTGGAAAGCTGCATAAGTAGAAGTTTACAATGGAAAATAAATTATTCTAGGATTTCTTCACAACAAAAATTTCCCATGGTTCAACATTAAACTGTTGAATCTGTGCTTTCATTTGCAAAAACACAATATGTTTCCAGCCCTCATGGTTCCGAGATGATCTGGAAGCCATGAATCATAAAATGATTCAGACTCGCTGCTGACAGACAGACAGCACTGCACTAACTCAGAGGTGTTAAATGTCCTATCCATCTCAATGTCTGTATTAACTCTGAAATAAATGGGTGATAATATAAATAATCAATGTTGTTAACTATATCAGCTGATTACTGTAAAAACATTAATCTAATATGATTAGCCAGCAATTCCAAACAGCCTCTTTCTACATCCTGATGTAACAAAAATACCAACTACCCACCTAGCAAGATCTTTATCATCACCCCATTCCTCCAAAACATTTGCAGTACATTGAAAATCTGAATTTGAACACATAAAATAAACTAACTTTAATATTTGAAAAATATAAAACCACAAGCTATTAAAATGACTATCATGCATTTGGTCCACTTTTTTTTTTTTTTAAGTTTATATTAAAGTAAAGTACGTCAAAAAGTTCTGGAGAAACTTTTGCTAGAAAATGTTTTTTCATCCAAATGTATCAAATTTCAACAACATTTTCATTGGGAAGATTTCTCGGGTCAAGGACGGCAACTCTTGTCAGAGATGGAAAGATGTGGAAGAAAAACAAAATTTTGAAAGTGAAATTTTTTTGTGAAAGAATTGTTCTCCAGCCAGCCCACTTTTAGTTAATATGAAGCTTTCGCATGATTCCCAAGGAGGTTTAGAATCTAGTTCCCAGTTTTAAAAGTGCATGAACGACAATGTATCTATAGTCCTCGTCACTTACGTGAGTGCTTTAATTGAGCTACAAAAAGTTTGGGAGAATAGGCAACTTCATGAAAAGGTTGCTGAACTGCTGGGTAGCTATGTCATCTTCTCACCCACCTATCTGTAGCCATTTGATGGCTATGCTCACTTCCCTCAAATGTGCTTCAAACCCTTCCACTGGAAGGAGATGGTTCACTATGGTCTACAGTGTCAAAAATATTTATATATAGACTATAGTTATCTCACTCTTGAGTACAGCAGCCAAAGACATCTCCATGGATTTCTCTCTATCACTTAACTTTTCCAGACGTATATCGCTGACTTCCACCATGGCTCTGCTCCAAACCTTGTTTCTTAGTTTGGATATTGTATTTGGTTGTGTGGTCCTAAGATTTTCCTCAGATTTTGTTACTGCCTGGGAATTCATCCAGGCACACTGTCTTTAAATCATAAATTGTGTTGATATACATTAAGGTACCCAGAAGTCTTCCAAAAGGAGCGACCATAAATTAAATATAAATATATTACACAATATTCAAAGTGTATGTTTATTTATTCTAAATATATTTTTTCTTTAGGGGAAAAATATCAAGCAAAACAGATTTTTAAAAAATCTATATCATACTACAAGATCTGACAATTGCATGTATCAATTAATAAATCAAGCTACAAGGAAGTAGTAAATAAATTCTCCAGTAGTTTATTTCCAGTGTATTTGGGAAGGGGGAAAACTATATTGTTTCACAACTTTTAATAAGTATTCTAATTTCCCTTCAATCTGTGAGGCTGTAGAAACAAGAAACAGTTCATTTGTATTTAGTACTCATCACGCTTTATTGTGTTGGGCTCTTTGCAACACAGTGCAATTAAATTCAGGCTCCTGCTGGGATTGAGTCAATGTCACCACAGCAACTCATGAATCCTTGTCAGGCAGGGAGGTGAAAGAGCCATGCCAGAATAGGAAGAGCTTTCTTGGAGGGAGGGGTCCGTGTATGTGTGCAAAGAGTTTAAAATGCTATGCCTGTAGCTATGCAGCCTCTAACCTTTTAGCAGCTACAGTGCTTTAAGCACTAAATAGCAAATTTGCAAGAAGTTGCATTGAATTACACACACACACACACACACACACTTTTATGCTAGTCATATGCTAAAATCCCTGCAAGAGTGAAAAATTCAGGAGTAATAATGTTGCTCTCTCATTTTCTACAACCATATACAGCCAGAGAAGATGGTCATGATAGCTAAGCTCTGCCACTTAAGTTACAAAACTTGAATTCGGCATTAAGAAAAACATGTCCAGAAGCTTTCGAGGTCTTCAAGGGTTAGAATGCATTAAGACAGTATGCAGGATTATTAAAAGGAACCCAAGACTAAAAGATGGGGCAATAGGAGAACTTTCAACAGAGACGGCCTCAGGCTATCTGGGGCCCTAGATAAAAGCCCATTGCGGGGCCCCCTACATGCTCCCCGCCAGAGGCCCTGAACCCGGCCCCCCCCCCCCCCCGGGCCCCCCCTCCCCACCAGGAACCCCAGTCCTACCCATGGCTCCAGCTCCCCATGGCTGTCCCGACACCCCTGCAGTCCCAGCACCCTGCTAGGGGTCCTGAACTCCTCTTCCCACCGCAGCCACCACAGCTGGCTTCCCTGCAGCCCGGGCACCCTCGCATGGGCCCCAAAACTGCTCACCATCAGCCCTGGGCCCAGCTCCCGACCACGTATCCTGCAGGGTGAGAGGCAGACATGGCTTTTGGGGTAGGCGAAGGAGCTCCTTAATGCTTGGGGTCCTAGGAGGGCGCCTGCTTCACCTACCCCAAAAGCCGCCTCTGACTTTCAAAAGTAAAACTAATCCAGCTACATTTTCTTGGGATTTGAGAAGACACATTCAATTGACAAACCAAGAATAGCAGGTGTGTGCTTTCCATATCCTATTTTAATTTCTTATATCATTGATGGGTCCAAGGAAACTGAAAATTGATTAATTTCACAATGAAGATACAAGTTGCATTGGTTAGTGGGAATCCTTGTTTACATTTAACTGCTCAAGTTGGACATATAGAGAACTGTAATCCCCACATGGACTATATATTACCAAAAGAAAGTTTACAAGAGTTCTTTTGACATGAAATGAGCAGGCCGGCATGGATAGGGGCAGCACATGGAGCAGCACAACGTGGTCTCCGACATGAACAAGATACCTTCACCGTCCACCGTGGGGCTGGGAAGAACTCATGCAAACGCACTCTGGGTATCCACTGACCACGGAGAGCAACTACGAATGGTGGAGGGAAAAAGGAAGGACATGTTAAAGAAACATTTGTTTGTTGGATTATGTTTTAAAGGCTTTGCTCCAGAATGCTAGATTTGTGACTGTGAAAGGTTAATATACATCTCCTAGCGGGCCAAAGTTTTTAAAATGCATTATTTGCCAAGGTCATCATCTTGCATCGTTACTAACTTGAGAGGTGTTTATCATAAGGAGTTTCTGTACTAAATATTTGTATTATTTGAAAAATTATTGTATAATGTCAATTTAAATCAAATACTTTTTAAAAATGTTGATATTTGTTTTAGAAATCTAAAAAGGTTATGTGCTATGGCATAATTTGCACAACCCTCATTTAAATGTTCATTATCCTAAAAAAATAGTTATTTACATCTGTTTTATATGTTGCAGGTCACAGTGAGCATTTTCCCGTTTGTTGAAGTTACAGAAGATGGCTACTGATGCACGTCCTGCAAAAAACCTTATGAAAAAGGAAAGCTTCCCTTTGTTACAACTGGTAAAAGTGGAGGAGATTAATTCTCCAGGCTGATCAGCAATACCAGTGCTGAAAAAAGGCTGCAAAACATCAAGTCTCTGGACATCACTGATATGCAGAAAGCCTTCTAAGCCAGTTACTTTCAAAGCCAATTTTACAAGTACCTAGTGAGGCTGTTATGAATGCTAGAAACCACACAGTTTATACCAACAAACATGGCTGGCCGCACCATACTTTCTCTTTGAGCAAAAGACCTCACAGGCTACAAACTGACAGCCACAACCTGGACTTGGACACTGGTTCGGAACAAGACTGTCTTTCTGCAAGAAGCTCAACTGACTGGTTAGAATCATGTGGTGCAACAGTGAAAGATTCAGCAGTTGAGAAAGGGAATAACTCTTTGAACACATTCAAAAACATTTCAGACATGGCTGATGAATGCACTGATGCAAATGGGCATCAAGTATTAAGTAATTGTGTATGTTACCTTAAGATCAGTAGATTCATTTCTAGATGTTCAGGTTACAAAAAAGACACATAAGCTGCATGTCTGACAACCCACATCTTAGTAAAGTTAAATGCTTGTATATTGGCCTCCAAACAGATGGCTGCTTTTGCATTTGATGGGGCTGCAAAGTCTCTGGAAGACTTGGTGGAGTATAAGCTTTGCAGAGACAGGGCCGTTCCTTGGAGGGAGCGGGACCCAGGGCCAATCGGCCTGGGGAGGCTGCCCCCGCGCTAACAGGGGGGCGAGGCGGGCCAGCCTGCTCTGCCCTTAGAGTCCCAGAGCCATCCTGGCCAGGAACCTGAGGCCAACGCTGGAGGGATCCAGCCCCGCCCGTGGCCAGGGACCTGAGGCCAACACTGGTGTGAGCTGGCCCTGGGCCCAGCCACGGCCAGGGACCAGGAGCCAGGAGTGGAGGCAGGGTGGGTTGGCCCAGAGGCTAGGCTCTCCCCTGCCCCTTGCCTTCGGCAGCAAGCTGAAGGAAGTGGACCAGGAAGAGCAGCTGCACAGTCCTGGGGGGAGCCAGCAGTGTGGCCCTGTGCTGCCCTGCTAATAGTGGGGCAGCGCTGAGCCCGCAAAACTGCTCCACTCGCTCCACTCGCCCCCCCTCCCCCAAAAGGATGGCCGTGATGAGAGAAAAGCATAACCCCAATCTCTCCTATGCACACTGCAGAGACCAACTACTCTGACTAGCAATAATACATGCTGCACTATCTTCAAAAGACATTAAAGCCATATATTTCATGTCTTTGTAATGCTCTTTTCAGCAGGATTCCAGAAAGACTGAACATCTTGGAAAAACACATGTAGTCCTAGTCCAACCTGAGAAAACCCAATGGCTTTTCTTATGCATGATCCTTGGTTGTGGTCTTAAAATTACTATAGCCATTATCACTTGCTTTGGAAAGCATCTACCAAAATGGGATAGATTTAAGTAGTGAGACTGGTGGACTATTTTTGCTAGTGTATTCAGAGAAGACAATCACTATCTTATCAGAACATAGAGAATCTGAACACAGAGTGGAATATTATATGATGAATGAAGATTCGACTTCAAGTTCTATTTTATCATCACCCATGGCTTGACCGGATCATTGTGCTATGTTTCTTGGGAGGAAAGAAGTAGGAAATCAACTCTTGCTATTCCCAGGCACAACAGCTACAGTTGAGTGTTCATTCTCATCATTGAATGGAATTTTGTGTTCTGAAAGAAGTCGCCTTCTGCTTGATCATATGAATTAACTAATGAGCATAATCAACTGATGGACTGGAAGTACTGGGCACATGAGAAGCCACCAGAAATAAACATGCTGCAACCAAGAAGTCCAGTGTAGACAGGATGGCTGCACAGGACCCTCCAGACGGGCGCCTCCTGGTGATGGTACTGGGGAATTGCCTCAAGTGGTCCACCATCTAGTGGTCAGTCTCAGTCTCTCCATGATCTCTCAGATCCATGATCTGATTCTAGGATCTCAGCTCTCCAGCAGAGTCCTGTCCACACACCCGCTTTTCCAGGGGAGAGTCACACTCATGTTGCCCAGCCACTCTTCAACCAGTCAATGGACCGGGCGTACAGTGCCACTCCTGACACTCTGGGAGAGTGGGGAGGGACCCGGGCCCACCCATGTCTCCGGGCCCCTGCCCAAGGACCTTAAATGCTGCAACCTCAGCACTGATACCGCCGCCGCCTCCCTCCAATCACTCCTCAATCACTTTCCTTAGGCCGCTTTCCCCACAGCCCCAATCTTGTGAAACCCTCACCTTAGGGCCACGCCTCCGCAGTCTGGTCCCAGCGTACTTCCCGAGAGTCTCAGATGCCGTCCACTCTACACACCCTCACTTCTGGACCATTTCTCAGGAGACTCTGCTGCTGTCTGTGCCTTCAGGACCTCAAGCTCCTGCCAGCTCCCAGTGGTCCCACTGAGCTGTCTGGGGTGCTGACTACCTCAGCCAGCCAGGTAGGGAGGTAAACTTCCTCCCTAAGCTCCCTTACCAACTGATTGCTCTGCCTTTTATACTCAGCTGCTAGCCCCTAACTGGCTCTCTGCCAATCCTAGACCGTTGGCTGCTTGCTCCTGGGCCCTTTTCACCCCTTCCATTCCATAGGGGGGAAACAACCCTGCTACATCCATTAACAGAGTTGTGCTAAATTATCATAAGAAACCAAGAAGAATATAGATGTAATCTTCATAGAAGGCTTGAGTAGCCAATTTTAATTTCTGTGATGATTTTAAAAACAGGAGTTAAACTTAATAAAATTGTCATGAAATATTTTTTCAGTTTTTACAATGGTGTCATACAGCCAACCTTCACCCTCATGGTCACAGCCCTCACCTACTTGTAAATTTAAACGCACACCTCAATTTCAATTCCTGGGGAAAACAGTGCCAAGGAGTTTACAATCTAAGTATAACACAGGAGACAACACACAGCTCAAGACTGAGAAGTACAAGGAAACAGGGAGGCAATATTGCTGAGCAGACAAGCAGCATTCCATCCCAGCTGCCAGTTACATTTTTGGCAGGTACCATGGCTAAAGAGAGTTTTAAGGAGAGATCTGGAAATAAGGCAGCTTTGTGGAGGTAACCTGAAGGATAACATGGGAGAAAGCATAAAAAGTCTGACAAGGAGAAGATGGATTTACAATACCACAGTTCTCCCTATATTTTGAATGACTTGTTGACTAATGTGGACTGTAATGTAAACCACTGAGTTTATATGCATCCCCTAGTACATTAACTAACAATTCAATGACACTAAGTTCAATATATATTTTCTTCTGTTTCCATTGTACAAATGAATTCACACTTTGAATGGAAAAGACACAGTTTAATTTTGGGGGGAGAGGTACTATCTAAACTGCAAAACAAGTTGTTTGGTTTGCTGAAAAAGATTGAACTGACCCTGTGACTTAACCTTCTGTGTATTTATTTATTCCCCTGACATGTTACAGCTTCCATTTCATGCATCTCATGAAGTGGATTACACCCACGAAAGCTCTTGTGATAAATAAGCTTGTTGGTCTTCAGAAGTGCCATTGGACTCCTTCATTGTTTCCAGGGGTGTTGCTGCCCTCAAAATAGGTTTGGGGCCCAGGCCCCTCCCTCTGGGCCCAATCTGCCCCCCAGGAGGCCCAATCTATTCTCCCCTGGGGGGCCCAATCTGTCCCCCGGGTCCCTGGGCGGGGCCTGGATCCAGCTCCTGCCGCCACTGGCCTGAGACCTGGCTCCGGGTGGGGGCCACATCGGACTGCTGTATACTTCTGTGGTAACAAAGTCCCACTGGACAAGCTGTCTTGAAGCCACCTTGGGAAGTTTCCCCATTTAAGTCTATCCAGTGCCACTTCTGCAGAGACTGACAGGGGAACTTGAACCCTCCCACTACTTCAAGTTCAAGCCCAAGGTCCCTCTGATTAACAATCCAGGTTTGCTGTTTCCCTGGGTTCCTTCCTACCCCTTTTCTCTATCTCCTGGCTTACCTCTGGCTCAACCACCAGAGTTTTCTCTCACTGCTTCACTCCTCTAGGCCTCTCATAAAACTCCTTAGTTCAGGGCATGACCCCAGAGCCTATTTTCCCCTCTTTGTCTGTGGCCTACTTCCTTTCCCTTTAAAAGGTGTGACAACAGATGAAACAGTTCTCCTCCTTGCAGGCCTCTCTTGCTCTCTCTTCTTGGCTTTACAATCCTAGCCCAGGCCCTTCTCCCAACCAGATTAAGACAAGCTGAGGCCCTAAACTATGTCAAGATTTAGAGGCCCCAACCATAAAAAATAGAGAGAAAAAAGTGTATTACATTATAACAGAAAGGGTAATGAAAAAATAAATGATAAACCATTATATTTGCATATACACATAGCCAAAAGATTCAATGAAAAACAATTAAATAAAACATATATCTTGCAAAAAGCCTTATTTGCATTATCAATACCTTTTGATAAATCTTCTTAGTTATCTCCAACATATTTAGAGGCCTCTTGTAATGTGAGACCCTAAACCATGACTTACTTGGCTTGTGCCTAAATCCGTCACTGCCAACCAGGCTTCATCTGCAGTATTTCTATATTATTTCTAGAGATTTATGAAAAATTAACTAATTTCTGGTATGTGTTACAGTTCATGAACCATAAGAGTATTTCACTCCTTGCACACTGGAAATCTCTTCTCATCCTTGAAATATCTAAACCTTGCATGAGCAGTTTTTTCCATTGTTAAGTGAATGATATTTTAACTGTACTTTTGTTAAACGCTTGTGCAGCACTTCAGTGGTGAAGCACTTTATGAACAAAATTGTTCAGTAATCATAAAGCTTAACTAGCAAAATAAATTGGAGCCAGACATAGTAAGACGAAGTGCTGTGCCAGCTTCCATCCACCCTAGAGCCCAGATCTATTAATGCATTCATTCTAGACTGGGATATCAAAAATAATTATAGGTCCTTGAGGAGAACAGTCAAATCCAGTGTTGAGCCCAAGACTTAGTTACATTTGGGAGCTACACTGTGCTTGAATGTGTCTGCATGGAGCTGTGGTAACTTCCACGATCTTAAACTAGGACTTTGAAGACAACAGAGTCTTGTGGCACTTTTAAAGACTAACAGATTTATTAATCGCATGACCTTTCGTGGGAGAAAATCCCACTTCGTCAGACGCTTTGAAGATAGGAAAGTTACAGAGTGGGAGGAAATTAAATGCAGGGGAGTGTATGACATAGCATCAGGTCAGGCTGTAACAGCAAATCAAAATAGGTGTTAGGAGTCAAAACACTGGGGAACAGCACATAGAGGAGGGGGGAGGTCAATTCACTTGATGTAATGCGAGAAAAATCCATAGTCCCTGTTTAACCCCAAGGCAACTGAGTCAAATTTGCATATAAGTTCGAGTTCTGCAGACTCTCTTTGAAGCTGTGATTTGATATTCATCTGTTTCAACACAGCTATTAACAAGTCGTCAAGGGAGTGAGCAGGGAGGTTGAAGTGTTCCCCTACAGGTTTTTCAGTATTGCAGTTTCTGATGTCAGATTTGTGTCCATTGATTCTTTGGCGCAGAGACTGTCCTGTCTGTCCAATATATAAGGCAGAGGGGCATTTCCGGCACATGATGGCATAAATCACATTGGTGGATGAGCAGGTGAACGAACCCTTGATGGAGTAGGTGGCATGATTAGGCCCTGTGATGGTGTCATCAGTGTAGATATGAGGGCAAAGTTGGCAGCGTGGTCTGCTGCAGGGCTGTGTTCCTGCTTTAGTGTTTCTGCTCTGTGATCTGTAGTTGCTGGTAAGTATCCTTTTAAGATTAGGGGGCTGTCTGAAAGCAAGGAGAGGTCTGTCTCCTGAGGCCTTGTACACACGATCAGATTATCGCGCATTAAAGCTCATTACCGCGCGATAGCAACAACGGCGTACACACGTGCAACAGGGCTCTTGCGCGTTAAGTGCCTTGTTGTCGCGCAATCCAACAACCACTCTGACGAGAGTGGTAACAGCTGTTGCGGATCATATATTGCGCGTTTGAGCTCGTGTGTACGCTTACCGCGCATTGACTGGAGTCCGGAACTGTCCCAGCATTCCCAAGTCGTCCTCTCTGGTCTTCCCCCCACCCGCTCTGTGGCCGTGACGAAACTGTCCCCGCCCTGCCCCGAACTTATTCCCGGGATTTTCAAATTTCAAGTCTGTTTCACTTCCTGCTCTCTTCCTCGTGGAGTGTGTTTGTGCTCCGATCATCAGTAGCAATGGCGGCCCGCCGTGGAAGACGCGCACCCCTTTGGAGCACGGCAGAGGTACTGGACCTGATCAGCATCTGGGGAGAGTCCGCCGTGCAGGTGCAGCTACGCGGCAGCAGGAGGAATTATGACACATTTGGCATAATTTCTCGGGCCATGTCAGAGAGAGGGCATGATAGAGACACAGTGCAGTGCAGATCAAAGGTGAAGGAGCTCAGAATTACCTATCACCGAGCGAAGGAGGGAAACCGCCGTTCTGGATCAGCGCCTGCAACATGCAGGTACTATAAGGAGATAGAAGCCATCCTCAGCGGGGACCCCACAACCACTGCCAAAAGTCCTGTGGACACTTCAGCCCCTCCTCGTCCGGTGATTGCCAGAGCCGAGCAGGATGAGGACGTTGTTGAGGAGGAGGAGGATGAGGAGGAGATGGAGGATGACACGGAGGAAAGCGCAACCGCGTGTAGCCAGGAGCTCTTCAGCAGCCCCACTGAGACGTCCACCCAAGGCTTGAACTGCAGCTTGTTCTCTGAGGCGGCAGAGGGGGGTTCAGGTAAGTTTCTCCTTCATTCAGCTCTGCTCCTGCTAAAATATCATTGTCTGGGGTGGGGGTGCTTGCGGGTCCCCGCTGTGCACGCTATTTACTCTGCATTCATTAGCAGGGCATCAATACAAGCAGTGATTGTAAAATAATCATCTGCATTTAGGTCAGAAAAGGTTTCCTCGATGTACCTCCAGAGCCTAATACTCAGGTTAGATGGGAGAGCGTTTGTGTCTGCGCTCCCAAAGACGGACACTCTGCCTCTCCAGCTGCAAAGCACAGCCCTGGGAACCATGGCAGCACACAGTGCAGCAGCATACGGTCCCGGCCTGCTACCGGCGGCATGTAGGAGATGTATTCTAGATGGAAGGGGCACTCTGAGGAGAGGGATATTGGGTTCCATCTGTGTGCCCTCTTCCGATTCTTAGCCCCCGGTAAGCCGTCTATTAGAATGTACCTTGTCTGCTTCAGCGCAGCGTAGTGTGTTGACCGCCCTGTACCTTCCAGTGGAATGTGCTACTGGAAGGTTACATTGGCTATCTATGCTATGTGTTAACAATGTCTATATTGTTATTTTTGTATTAGAAT
This sequence comes from Pelusios castaneus, assembly GCA_007922175.1. Lineage (NCBI taxonomy): Eukaryota > Metazoa > Chordata > Testudines > Pelomedusidae > Pelusios > Pelusios castaneus. The sequence continues at coordinate 8,044,211 of ML685818.1, forward strand.
TGAGCTTCACAAGGCCGGTGTCTACCCCAGCTGACCGAATGAGAAACATTAGGCGGCGTTCTCGAAGAAACAGGGAGGATATGTTTAACGAGCTGCTGAAAGCAACACAAGAATCCGCAAGGGAGAATAGAGCCTGGAGAGAGGAATCCCAGCAGAGGAGGCAGAAACACAGGGACGAACTGATAAGCGTCATGAAGGAGCAAACAGAACTGCTAAAGAACATGATAGCTTTGCAGTCCCAGGCGATAAATGTCCGGGCTCCACTCCAGACAGTTCAGCCGTGTATGCCTCCCACACACCGCAGTCCCTCAAAGCATTTCTTTGAAGGCCACCCTCCACCCCGGTACAGGACAACATCCAGCCCCCCCCCCCCCACCTACTTTTACGAGACCCGGAGCTACACCAACCTGTAACCCCACCCCCATCTTTCAGGTTTCAATAAAAACAGTAACAAATACTTTGAAGAATGCATTTATTTATACACATTATTGAAATGATCCTAAGGTGCACCTCATGCGTCATGGAACTTAACTAGGGAAGGGCATCATTGAAATGCTCCCTGAGTGCCTCCCTTATGCGAGCAGCTTCTCCTTGTGCCACCCTAATACTCCTAATGGCTGGCTGCTCAAATGCTTCCTCGAGGCGCTGTGCCTCCGTAGCCCACGTAGGGGAAAACTTTTCTCCCCTACTTTCACAAATGTTATGGAGGACACAACATGACGCAATCACGGCAGGGATCTGGTCCTCCGCCAAGTCCAGCCTCCCATACAAACAGCGCCAGCGCCCTTTTAAACGGCCGAAGGCACACTCCACAGTCATTCTGCAGCGGCTCAATCGGTAATTGAACCGCTCCTTGCTGCGATCAAGGTTCCCAGTGTAGGGTTTCATGAGCCATGGCATCAGTGGGTATGCTGGGTCTCCGAGGATGACTATGGGCATCTCCACCTCCCCCACTGTTATTTTTTGATCAGGGAAAAAGGTGCCCCCTTGCAGCTTCCGGTACAGACCAGTGTTCCTGAAAATGCGGGCATCATGCACCTTTCCCGACCACCCAGCATTGATGTCCGTGAAACGACCCTTGTGATCCACGAGTGCTTGCAGCACCATGGAGAAGTAGCCCTTCCTGTTTATGTACTCCGTCGCGAGATGGTCTGGAGCCAAAATAGGGATGTGTGTGCCGTCTATGGCTCCCCCGCAGTTAGGGAATCCCATGGCAGCAAAGCCGTCCACAATCTCTCGAACATTGCCCAATGTCACTGTCCTCCGTAGCAGGATGCGATTGATGGCTTGCAACACTTGTGAGAGGGCTAATCCGACGGTGGTCCTCCCGACTCCAAACTGGTTTGCAACGGACCGATAGCAGTCGGGAGTCGCCATCTTCCATACAGCAATCGCAACACGCTTCTCCACAGTTAGGGCTGACCTCATGTTGGTGTCTTTCCGTCGCAGGGCAGGGGCCAACTCTGAGCACAGTTCCAGAAAGGCTGCTTTCCGCATTCGAAAGTTCTGTACCGACTGCTCGTCATCCCACAGCTGCATAACAATGCGATCCCACCACTCGGTGCTCGTCTCTCGCGACCAGAAACGGCGTTGCACCGTGTGCAGATGATCGGTGAAGGAGCTGAGCAACGCGGTGCTGTTGCTCTGCAGGGCATCGATCAGCCCCTGCTCCTCGGTGTCCTCATCTGACTCGGAGCTCATTGCGTACTGAGCAACAAGCCGAGATGTATTCAGAATGTTGAAGGCGACAATGGAGATCATAGCAGGATCCATGCTGTCGCTGTTGCGATTGATTGCAAGTGGTGCGTTGCGTCACTGCACTGTTGAAAATAGGCGCGAGTTGCTATTGGCAACAAGGAAGACGCTAGGGGAACACAAAGCACCATGGGAAACTGACACTTTACCCATGGCGCTTTGCGTTCCTTTCCTTCATCCCATGATTCATAGCGCCAACTTAGGGGAAAATGGAACGATGGGATAGGTGCCCAGAAGTCATTGCGCTCAACCGCGATAATGCGTGTAATTTTGTTGCGTTGCAGGGAGCAACGTGTGTACGCGTTGTCCCGCAATAAAGGTCACGTGAGTTTTGTAGCGCGATTGCCTTGTTGCGCTTTAATCTGATCGTGTGTACATAGCCTAAGGCTTGAGAGAGTTTTGAATCCTAACACCTACTTTGATTTGCTGTTAAAGCCGGACCTGATCCTGTGTCATACATTTCCCTGAATTTATTTTCCTCCCATTCTGTAAGTTCCCATCTTCAGAGCGTCTGCTCACTCCCTTAATGACTTGTTAATAGCTGTGTTGAAACAGATGAATAACAAATCACAGCTTCAAAGAGAGTCTGCAGAACTCGAATTTATATGCAAATTTGACTCAGTTGCCTTGGGGTTAAACAGGGACTATGGATTTTTCTCGCATTACATCAAGTGAATTGACCTCCCCCCTCCTCTATGTGCTGTTCCCCAGTGTTTTGACTCCTAACACCTACTTTGATTTGCTGTTACAGCCTGACCTGATGCTATGTCATACACTTCCCTGCATTTAATTTCCTCCCACTCTGTAACTTTCCTATCTTCAAAGCGTCTGACGAAGTGGGATTTTCTCCCACGAAAGCTCATGCGATTAATAAATCTGTTAGTCTTTAAAAGTGCCACAAGACTCTGTTGTCTTTCTACAATAGACTAACACGGCTACCCCTTTGGAATTTGTACAGAGTATATTTCTCGCCATTTTCCCTCCAATCACCATTTGTCTGCTTCTGTCTTTAGACTCTAATCTCTTTGGAGAAGGACTCTCTCTTACCATGTGTTTGTATAGTACTTGGCGCTATGGGCTGTGATCTTGATTGGATCTTTAGGTATTACCCTAATATGAAATAATAATTTTCTATTACCCAAAGATACACGAGGCTCACAATGGAAATTTTTCAGTTAACCTCAGTAGATTTAGAGTCAGGTTGTCTACCTATACAGGAAAGAAAAATCTATTTGTATTCACTTATCTACAGCTACTATTGAAATAAACACTGACATTTCAAAGTCAGCATCGCGTCATCCCAGCAAGATCACATAGGACAAAATATGACGATACAGCCCCTTATCTGTACACTTAAGCTTTTAAGCCAAATATACTTGTAAATGCTCCAGCTATGAAGTGCTTTACAAACCAGAAACTAGATTTGGAATAAGAATCTTCAAGTTGCAAGACAGTTAGCCAGTGGGAATGTCTAATGGCCCACTTCTGGAACCGCCAGCATTGGGTGCAGTTCTCACAAAGTAGATTTAAATGGGATTATTTCTGATAAGCACACTGCCTGCTATTATTTGTGAGATTCAGCCCTATATGTATTTACAGAGATGAAGAATAGCAATTGGTGTCTATTTCTTTTTTCTACTATACCCATCACCTTGATTTTAGCCTTGCATCAGATTTTTTTTTCCCCCACTGTTGCTAGTAAAACATGTGAATGGTCATTTAGCCAGAGCCTTAAATGGCACAATGTATTTTAGGGAAGCCACCCTATCTAAAGTTAAAAGTAATATATCCCATTTCATAGTGTCCAGGAGCGTTCTAGAGTTAGAGGCCAGAACTGACCCCAGATCATCTAGTCTGACCTTGTATATCATAGGCGGAACTGGGGATATAGAACCTCAATCCAACTTCAGGTATACAGATCATATTTCCACTCTTTCTTTAAATGTATATGAGCTGAAATGTGCATACCTATGGCTCTTTCCAAAATGACTTTTAAGAACCTCCATAAATGTCACGTTGTAACACTTTGTCCTTCTCCCTATCACCTAACAATTTCAACAATTTTAGTAGGAAAAGAAATGACTAATAGCTAGCCAGCATTTCGGCAATAGCTATCTGTCTGGGGCTTGAAAAATATTCTTGCTTTCAAATTAACAAGTTATTGCACAAACTATTTGAAAAGTATTGTGTTTATTTGGAAAGTAATGTGATGTTTATGCTTGTTTATTAAAAATGAAAGTGAGTGAGGGCATAATTTAAAAACAATATCCTTTGTAGGCATCAATAATATATCAGTTACTAATAAAACACTACCAGAAGCCTTAACAAGTTTTTAAAAGGTTTTTTTTTTTTTTTTGTTATTGACATTGCTCCCAGTCATTTTCAGATGCCAGTTTAAGGACTGGATTCATTTTGAAGATTAGGACCTAACTCCAACCCTATCTGAAACCAGATTTTGATCTATAAACCACCAAGACAGTTGCACTCCCCTGGAATGCAGAAAATGCACATTACAAAACCCAGCAAAAATGCATGAAACCTCGGGACAAACCATTCCCAACAGAGAGCGTACACCACTCCATCTCAGCAATAGAACAAGCTTTCAGGAGAAATCAGGTGATCCCATAGGCTGACCATCTTTTAGAAATGCTGCACAACTTTCTTTGAAAATGACTTGCCACCTCAGCAAGAATGACACAGCAGTAACACCCTCATCTACCCAAGAAAGAATTCCTACCCAAAAACACACTTGTAAGAAATCAATCAACCTCATTCTCCCTTCCCAAAGAAAATTAAAATACATAAAGTAAAAATAAATAAATACTCAAGCAAAGCCAGAGGCTCCATTAAGTCCACAAGGGACTTTTCAGTTAACAGTTGCATTGCTTGAATAACAAATTCACTTATGTGACTGTAAAATGCTGTAGAGTATATTTCAATTCCTATAAGTGCGATGATTTGGCTGACTTATTTACAAGTAGCATAGTAACTTATTCTACACCGCTTTCTACTTATCTTATGGGTTTACACTGGTACCTGAAGCCTTCTCCAGTTGCATTCTATTTAGCTTATACACACAATTACAAAGAATTCTGTTTTATCAAAGTAATCAAAATGAACTACTGATATGAAATTATGAGCCACTTTGACAAGCTACTGTTTTTCATGCAGACCCCAATAAAAACCCTTGAGTCATGCCGCGCAACAAATAAATAAATATTAGTTTAAAAATGTATGTGGAATTACCTGTTTCTTTCAGAATTTAATTAGTTACCCTCTATTTTAAAAAAAAATTATTGAACAAGGCATTGATGTAAAATCAAACTATGGTTTTAAAACACAAGGATTGGCTCAATGGAATGAAAATACAGCAGAACAGATGGGTTCAGCTACTGTTAAATTCAGAATGGTTTCCAAGAACATTTTGTATGTAACAATAAATAGCCACAGACACAGTTTTCCCAATAGTTAAAATCCAGAAACACACAAGCAAAGTGAATGCATTCAAGCTTTGGCTTATTGACGCATCCTATGCTCAAGTCATAGTTGCACCAGCAAAATTGCTTGTTTCTGTCAAGGGGTGCCATCAATGGGTGCAATTAAAGCCATGCTGAACACCACGTAACAAATAGGCAGGATTTTTGAAAGAGTTCAAAGCACAATTGATTTTGGTTACACCTACAGGTAAATCACCAGTTCAGCGGTAATGGTTGTGTTCAGCCATAGGTAATTAAGCTCATGTAAACAAGGATTTTGTGGGGCCACGATTTGTGTGTATGTTTTACATAATAAGCAAGCAAAATTTGCCTTCCCTTATAGTCCTGCTGCAAGAGAGAGAATGCTGACCAAGAGCTATAGCTAAGATTTCTGTGATTTCTCTAATTAAGTGTTTCTCAACCACTGTCTCGGGACACCGCACAGCAGTAAGCATGTCACTGAGAGCCAAGGAAATGGCTGGATTTGCTCTGGAGGGAGTGGGCTAAAGTGTCCTGGAGAGTCGCAATATGCTGCCACGTGTGTCGCGACCCACAAAAGCTTGAGACCCATTGCTCTAACTCATGGCCCACGGGTCTGAGTTACCCAAGCAAGTGTAGAGACCCAAAACGCACAGGGTAGCAAGCAGCTGGCTTTCTTGGTTGTATGTAAAACTGACTCAGCTTCACTGTCAAAAAGGATGGCTGTATTAAGTGGCAGATGGAACTTGGGGAAAGTCTACTCTGTGCTTCAAAATTATGTCAAATTTAAGTTATGTCAACATATGGTCACCACGGTAATTAAATCAGGTTTACATGTCCACATTAGCACCTCTGTTGGTAGTGCAGGTCCTCACCAGGAGCACCTGCACCAATTTAACTGTCAGTGGAGGGCGTTGTGGGGCACCGACAGCCAACCCCAGGGCAGCAGGGCTCTGGCTGTCATCCCTGGTGGTGGGGCACCCAGTTGTCAGAAAGCAATGCAGTGGAAGCCACTGACTGACGCTCTGTCGACCTAGCTAAATCCACTTACGCGCTACTCCTTTTTCAGAGGTGGAGTTATTCAGTCAGAATAGTGGGCACCTGTGACGGAATGCACATCTGTGCAGCCCTTGGGCGTGACCTGTATAATCTTTCTGTTCAGTTTTGCAGTGTAATTGTGTTATTTGATGACAATTACACTATACCAGGTTCCTCTGTGAATGCTCAGAACATGTGCCACATGATTACCAGGGTGCCATGTTCCCTGCTGCGACATGTATGTATAGATGTGGAGCATGTTACAGGGTTCAGACTCTCAGGACTGTCTCTAGCACAATGGCTGATGATTTACACATCAAAGGGAATGCTAATGCCCTCCCCTGCTCAGGTAGGAGTGAAGAGAATCTCGCAACAGGACAGTGAGGGGGAGGGGCTGTCAGCAGTTTGTTAAAACAAAGAGAGAGACTGTGAAAGGAGAGAAGCTGCAGGCTTTCAGCCTGAGAAGACACCATCCTGCAACCAACCTCAAGCAAGATCGGGGCCCTGCCTAAGAACAGGCAGAGAATGGCTGCAAGACATCAGACAGCCAAACACCATGTGCATAATCTTGGACTCTGAGGTTAGTTTAGGTGAAGATGTTAGAGTAGTATGCGGTTTATACCTTTTATTTGATAGTGGTCACTCCTGACTCATTTGTAACATGTTGCTGCCATGATTGGCCATATTCTCACTTGAAATTACTCGATGGAGGTATTAGGCCTCGGCACAAAACCCTGCTCGCTGCGCCAATGTGACAGGCTGCTCCCCAAATCCAGTCTGGTGTGCTGCTATGACCGCTTGAACCCCACTCCTGAACCCCAATTTACCCCGCTCTGCTGGGTGACCGCTCACTCCTGAGTCAGTCCACACCAGCCACCAGCGTGTAATTGGTCCCAGGCAGTGGGTGTAAATCCACTAGCCACACAGGCGTTGGTTCCCAAGCAAGCACACCCAGCCTCAGACACTACACTGGGAGCCACTGCCCTACAGGGATTGGGACCCACTCCCAATCACCTTAGTCTCCAGTCCGTCCACTTAACAAAGAAGTGGATTGTGCCCAGCCTCCCACATCCACACCCTCTAAAGACCACACAGCTTTAGGTAAAACAACTACTAGTTTATTGATCAGAGTCTGATTTCAAGTGAGAATATGGCCAATCAAGGCAGCAACATGTTACAAATGAGTCAGGAGTGACCACTATCAAATAAAAGGTATAAACCGCATACTACTCTAACATCTTCACCTAAACTAACCTCAGAGTCCAAGATTATGCACATGGTGTTTGGCTGTCTGATGTCTTGCAGCCATTCTCTGCCTGTTCTTAGGCAGGGCCCCGATCTTGCTTGAGGTTGGTTGCAGGATGGTGTCTTCTCAGGCTGAAAGCCTGCAGCTTCTCCCCCTTCACAGTCTCTGTCTTTGTTTTAACAAACTGCTGACAGCCCCTCCCCCTCACTGTCCTGTTGTGAGATTCTCTTCACTCCTACCTGAGCAGGGGAGGGCATTAGCATTCCCTTTGATGTGTAAATCATCAGCCATTGTGCTAGAGACAGTCCTGAGAGTCTGAACCCTGTAACATGCTCCACATCTATACATACATGTCGCAGCAGGGAACATGGCACCCTGGTAATCATGTGGCACATGTTCTGAGCATTCACAGAGGAACCTGGTATAGTGTAATTGTCATCAAATAACACAATTACACTGCAAAACTGAACAGAAAGATTATACAGGTCACGCCCAAGGGCTGCACAGATGTGCATTCCGTCACAGCACCTTCCACTGGGAGGAGCAACACTGTAGCAGAACTTATACATGTAAGCTACTCTGTAGTGTAAACTAGGCCTAAGTTAAAGACTGTGCTTCAGCTACTATGCATCATAATAGTCAAGGGATGCAAAGAAGAGTAATTCTGTAGCATAGGGGAGGTGACATTTGAGAAGGTATTCTGTAAAAAAGGTCCTAGAAAGGTGCAACCCTGCAGTGATTTGTTAAGATCAAGGCATTCACAGCATTTCTATGTAACAACCTCTGTGGCCCTACCTGGTAACCTGACCCAAACAAAGCCCACTGTAGGCAAGGGAAAGATTCTTATGAGTGGGATTAAATGGCCGAATAAATGGGTGCACCGGGGTACTGCTATTCTCTAAAAGAAAAAAAATTAAAGCACTGGGAAAAATGGGGGAAAGGTGTAATTTGCACAATATTTGTGATGTGACAAAATTTACTTGTTTCTTCAGAGCGGGGAAAGATTTCAGCTGATCACTCTTCAGTGCTGTTCTTGCACACTGAAGCTTCCAAATCGAGGCTGTCCAGGAGGATAATCATCACCTGAATATGCCTAGGGCAATGGCACAGGAGGGGTGACGGGGGACTGCCACTATGCTGCTGTGTCTAATGGTGTCAGAAGTAACCTGCTCCTCCCCTTTTAACATGTCAGTGTGAAGGGAGGGGCAGATCACGGTGAAATCTGCAACATCTTCAAACTGAGCACAGATCCTGCTGAGAGTTTTCATTTTTTCAAGAGTGAGAAGTACTGTGAGGCCCCCCGCCTCGCTCTTCACTCTGCCACACACTGCAAAGACTGGGCCAGTGAGTGGGGTGTGGGGGTGTGGGAAAGAAGCAAGCAAAGTAATTGCACTGCTCCACGTCCTGGCTAGTGAGGGAAGAGGATCAAAGCAAGCTGCATCACTCCCATCTGCATGCCCTGCCGTACCTAACTAGTGCCTCTGGCAGGTTATATAAATTCATGTGTTAAAAGTGAGTAGGGCCATGACCAGGGTGGCCCACCCCGTTCCATGGCCTAAGTCCAGAAATGTCAATTCTTCACTACAAGTCTCATGTATTTAAAACAGTGCAGCTCTTATAAGTTTCAACTCTTAAAGAGCTATGCCAGGCAGCAGGGTCATTAGGGAGTACTGTCCTCGAGGGGAAGGGTATCCAGTCACAAACACGCTGAAAATTATACTTTGGCCACATGATTCACAGTAAATGTTGTTGGATTTAAATAGAAATAATTATTCCATCTCACAAGACTAAGAATCGCTATATTTAACAGAATATAGAGCCTATATATATTTAACTGAATAGAGAGCCTCAGATTCAACCATTCTAACATAAACCACCAAATGAATATTGAAATATATATATTCTACAGATTTCATTCTTAACATCTCCCTTAGGAGAAATCTTGTGTTGTGTCAAACAAACAGCTATCCTGTCTTCTATACATTCATGCGTCTAAAATAAGATATACACCAAAATACTGTTTTGGACATTGGACACCAGTTCACTAAAAACAGAAAACGTAATTTTGTAGTTTTTCCAGCTAAGGACAAGTAAGGAATCATCACTATTTCCTTTAAAGCTCTGTGTCTCTTCTCAGCCATTGTACTAAAAAACCATGTCACTCAAAGTGACAAGCTCTAAGCAACTACGGAAAGAGACTGAGGCTTGGAAAATTACACTACCTAATACTATATAGTATGTTACTGGGAGAGTACATTCATAGGATCTCATGAAAGAAGCAAGAAATAATGTTGCACATTAACTCCTTAACCATCCTCAGACAATACAATGAGGAACTCCCATACAGTACATGCTTTTTGATCTAACTCCTCCTCAGCACTTTTACTTGACTAAAACAGCCCATCCCTCACAGCTGAGAATCATTCTCTATAACAGTTCTGAGTCCTTTCAGGTTATTCTCAGCTTCACCGCCTGTTTCTCTGTCCTTAAGGCCCAGACCAGCTCTTCATTCCTTGAAGGCACATGTTTCCAGTCAATGTACCTGTGTCCATGAGTTCTCAGCCCAATACCCAGAGAAGGAGTAAACTGATTGTCATGTGGCCTGGACTGATCTATGAGTAAGTGCCTACCCACCTCAGGGCAGACTCTCAAAAAGCAGAGTAGACACTGCAAAGTAGTTATATAATTAAATTTTACTAATACACTTGCAAATGAGAACTCCTGAAACACTGTGGGTATGTCTACACTGGCAGTTTAGATCAACTCAAGTAGCCTTAAGTCGACCTAAATTACTCCCCGTCCACACTGGACTTAAGTCGACTTAAGAAATTCCTTAAGTCGACTTAATGAAAGCTTAGGTCGACTTAATGAAAGCTACCGATTAGGTCAACCTAACCCTTAAGTCAACTCCTTTGGTTGACTTAAGCACAGTGTGGACATGGATTAACCCTTAAGTCAACTTTATTAAGTTGATTTAAGGACAGTTAGGTCGACTTACTAAGTCCCCGTTCAGGGAACCACTTTGTTAAGTCAACCTTATTAAGTTGACTTAACAAAGTCGACCTAACTTTTTCTAGTTTAGACATAGCCTAGCAGTCTATCTATGGAGTCACGTTGGCATTCTTATCTATCTTTCCACCCAGGCAAGTTGGACTTCATGATAGTTGGCTGCTATACACCAAAGAGCAAAAGAAACAGGTTGCTTCCAGTCCCAAGAGACCAGTCACTTACCCCAGGTCAATTTATACCTCAGATCTCACACCAAAAATAACAGCTGTAGCCAATCCTATAGTAAACTAAAGATTTTTTTATCTAAGAAAAAGAAATGAGAGAGTGTTATCTACAGACAAGGAGTCTGGTGGCACTTTTAAAGACTAACAAATCTATCTATCGCATGAGCTTTCGTGGGAGAAAATCCCACTTTGTCAAACACTTGAAGTGGGATTTTCTCCCATGAAAGCTCATGCAATAAATACATTTGTTAGTCTTTAAAAGTGCCACCGGACTCCTTGTCAGTTTTGTTGGACTAGACTAACATGGCTCCCTCTTTGGTACTTGTTATCTACAGGTTAAAGCAGACAAACGTATGTACCTAAATAAGTTTGTGTCTATGATTCCCAGAGGTGACAGCATTGTACCAATCGGTCAGCACTGAATGCTTTTTTTATGGCTAACCCAGGTTGAACCTGGGGATTTCTCCTTCTGTTTTATAGCTCCAACCCTGTGAGTCCAAACAGGTAAAGAGTTGATTTTGAGGGGAGCAAATGGGGGGAGCTATCTTTATTTCCTTCCCCCAGAACTTAAGCTGATGAGACATGCCCTTTTGCATGTAGCCTGTTCTTGCATGTGGAAGGCCAATTCCCAAAGTCTCTGTACTGTGACGTCCCACAGTGACCCATTTAGTTTTGAGAGTCCTTTCTGATGGGCGAAAGGTAAGCCCTTTCATAAGGATTTAGTAGTTTGTGCCAAGAAAAGTATTTTCTTGTTTGGTGAGTTACACTGTTCAGAACGAACACTTTATAGCTATATAGCAATCACTTAAGTCAGGGGGTCCTCAAACTATGGCCTGCGGGCCGGATGCGGCCCGCCAAGGTCATTTACCCGGCCCCCGCCCCTGCTGCAGCCGCGGGCAGTGCTGCGTCCAGTTCCCCCAGGGTGGAACAGGCAGGCTCAGGGCCGGGGCATGTGCGCGCACCTGCCTGCCTGCCCCATGCAGCCGGGGCAGGCTCCCGGGCTCCCACCCGCTGGCCACCTTGACTTCCTGGCCCGGAGCCAACCCGGCCCCGCTCCGCCGACAGCCTCGGCCTCCCAGCATGGGGCCAGGATTGGTGTCTGTTGCCGGGGTCTGCTCTGCCCTCCCGGGACCGCGTTCGGGTCCCCACCAGTGTTCCCTCTAAGCTGTGCAGGTGCGCGGCCGCGCAGCAGCCGTTGCAACCCCCACGCAGCACTGAGGGACCCCCGCGCAGGCCGGCAGCCCCCACCAGACCCCCGGGTCTGCAGCTTTGCTGCGGCAGACCCAACCTGAGCCCGGCCTCTGGGCTGGCCCTCCCCGCCCCCAGGGCAGAGCAGGCAGGCTCAGGGCTGGGGCATGTGTGCGCGCCTGCCTGCCTGCCCCATGCAGCTGGGGCAGCGGGATGGCTGCAGCCGGGTCAGGCTCCCGGGCTCCCACCCACCGGCCGCCTTGACTTCCCGGCCCGGGTCCGGGGTCAGTTCCGCTCCGCCGACAGCCTCGGCCTCCCGGCACAGGGCCAGGATCGGTCTCCAGTGCTGGGGTCTGCTCTGCCTTCCTGGGGCCGCGTTCGGGTCCCCGCCGCCAGCGGCCTCGGCTTCTTTCTTTTTTTTTTTTCCTTCTTTCTTTTCTCGGCTTCTTTCTTTCCTCCTTTCTCTTCTTTGCCTTCCTTTCTCTTCCCTTCTTTCTCTTCTTTGCCTTCCTTTTTCTTTCTTCCTTTCTCTTCTTTGCCTTCCTTTTTCTTTCTCTTCTTTCCTTCTTTCTCTTCCTTCCTGCCTCCTTCTTTCTCTTCCTTCTTTCCTTCTCTCCGCCTTTCTTTTCCTACCTTCTCTCTTTTCTTCCTTTCTCTTTTTTCTTTTTGTCTTCTTTGTCTTCCTCTTCCTTTCCTTCCTTTCTCTTTTTTCTTTTTCTCTTCTTTGTCTTCCTCTTCCTTCCTTCCTTTCTCTTTTTTCTTTTTGTCTTCTTTGTCTTCCTCTTTCTTCCTTCCTTCCTTCCTGCTCTTTCTTTCTTTGCTTCCTTCCTTTCTTTCTTTCCTCTTACTTTTTTCTTTTTCTCCTCCTTCCTTCTCTTTTTTCTTTCTCTTCCTTCTTTTTTAAAAAGCTTTTTAAAAATTAATTTTAAATAAAAATCTTTCTAAAAATTAAATTTCAATTCAAAATTCATTCAAATTCAATTAATTAAACACAATTAATTAATTCTATTTATAATCACTTTAACTTCAATTAATGCCTATAATTTCTGTCGTGTGAGTTTGCACAAAAATTTTATTCAGAAAAAGTTTTGCACACAGGTTGAAAATTTTGCACACAAGCCGCCAAACCTAGAGGGAACATTGGTTACTAGTTGCCTACACCACAGCAGGCCAGCAGGCTAAAATCGGTCAGTCCCACACTCTGGGCCTGGCCGGAGCCCCACAACACCAACAAAAAGTGTGTGGATTCATTACCGCCTGCCACCCAGTACCCAGAAACACAGGCCAGCAGCAGACGTGATAGCTACGCGTTCATGTTTTTTTCAAACTATAGTATGACCCCCCAACAGTCTGAGGGACCGTGAACTGGCCCCCTGTTTAAAAAGTTTGAGGACCCCTGACTTAAGTATTACCTCATAGCATGGGACACAGACTTTGCAAGTAGCATTAATACTTGTAGCAATTTACAAGGAGCACACGCTGGGAACAGCAAATCCCTTAGGCACTGTGGAAGTACTCACTCCAGACAAGTTTACCCTATCACCTAGCTACTGGAATCCCCCAGTGAGTGTGCAGAAGTAACAGTCCATCTCTGTCTAGGGTGAAATTAACTCTGTCGTGTTAACTGCTAGTGCCAATATGACACAGAGTTATTTAATATAAGCACAAAATGGTATCTTGTGTTTGAAAATAACAGGGCTTGTTTCAAAAATGATTGCCATTTGTCAGCATATTGGTAGCCTGTGGACTTTATAACTGCAGGGTGTTAGTGTCACAAACTGTAGTTGAATATGAAAAAAAAAACTACATCAATTTTATGACAATAATCGTCAGGTATTCAGAAGGTTAAGACATCACCAGAAACTCACAGAAATCACAACTCCCACAGCACACACTGCATTATAAAATAGCTGTGTTACTGGGCTGGAAAACATCAAATATAAGCCACTACTGGAGACAAAATTCCTAGTCTAATGAAGTACATCAAGTCCTAAATCTGACTATGATCTTGTTAATAAATTTTTTAAAATCCTATATTTACAGGATACACAAGAACCAGGGCAGCCTTAACTCCAAGTTTTCTGGGTTTGTATAATTAAATGGACAATGGGATAGATCACCTGACCATTATCTATTGTATTCGTTCCCTTTGAAACACCTGCCATTGGACACTGTCAGAAGACAGGATATTGGGCTACATGGACCCAGTACCCAATATGGCTAGTCTTATATGCTTTCTTATGTTCCAATTATAGGCTAAAAGTAAAATGTTAGAATTTATTTAGGGACTATAATTCAGTTAATGTGAGAGCTTCCTGGTGTGGCCCAAATGAAATAAGTTAAGCCAAAATGTTCAAAGGCTGACTTCCTGCAATTAGACTCCTAAATGCAAGCATAGGCCCCAAAATATAAATAATTTTCAGAGGTGCTGACCCACAAATGTCACCAATTCCAGTTACCGAATGGCACGGAGAATAGCCTTCTCTGATGCACAAAGGTGGATGTGTCTTGCAAGGACGCTGTACCATCAGTATAGGCAATACAATTTACCAGTTTACCGGTACAGATGACCCTAGTTTCCAGTGCCATCAATCCAGCACCCTTCTCTAACGCAAAGTACAATTTTTAAAAGTAAGCCGCAACCTTTCCTTCACATTTGAGTAAGTTCTTTATTCCCTCCGGAGACTCAGCTTTCCACTACGCCGCACAGAACCCTCCCGAAAATGACACCATTTAACAAATGTTAAAATAGAATTAGAACTCAACTGTTTGGGTTATGTAAGAGGTGCTGTGGGCGTAGGAGCTTAGACAGAGGTACAGTAATTAAATCATGCCTATTAGCGTATTTCCTTTAAAGTGATAATCAGCGTTTTTTTAGCAGTGGGGAAAAGCGGAAGGCTACAAACGGGGGGTGGGGATGACTTTTAAACAAGTGCTCTCTGGAACTGTTAGAGCAGCCCTGACTTTCTTCTGTTCCCACATCTGTCACTGACTGAGCTGTAATAATATTTTGCACTTCCAATAATCTGGTTAATACAGCTGTGAAAAAAGCTGCAATTCTGCTACTGTTTTTGCTGAACTCAGCAGAAAACTGAATTGTCTGCAAGCATCAATCACAATACTCGTAACTGGACCAGATAGTAGCATTTTTTTAAAAAACTGCAATACTTGGCATGTCTATATAGTATTGGGCCACATGGTGAACGCCAGAAAATAAATCTGTGGCAGAACAAGGAACAGGATACAGATCTCCCAACTCCCACCTTATTCCGCTACTTTCACCTCTCATTGAGCAAAGAGTTGATGTGGAATTTTATATAATAAAAATTAAGAGGCACACATCATTGCTCAAGTCATTTTTGAGGGTAAAAACAATAATACCTTACTAATAATAGATTGAACAACACAATCAGCAGCCATATTGTTCCTGAATATCCGCTTGAGTTCTTAACCATCAAGCACAACTAAATAAGAACAGGCTTCTTTGTCTGACACAGGATGCAAATAAGAGACAATTGACTTTTCAGAATTGAAACAAAATGTACAGATCTACACAAAAGAGGAATTAGAATGGAAAGAGCATACCAAATTCTCTTTAAAAAAAGGACTCTCGCTACATTTTCTCCTGTTTATGATTATTTCTGAGCACTCTAGCTCAAGCGTTGCGAAGAGACAGGTACAATTTCTCAGATGGAAAAAGACACAAGTCACACAAGATAAGGTAAGCTTTGTTCTCTCCTCCATCCCCAAGGTTAGTTCCCAGAGCCGTAAGGAAGAACATGACTCCTTATTCCACTTAAGCAAGGTATTCTGAGGAGTATGAACTGACACCATGTATACACATTTTAGTTCTGGCAGATTCAAAGGATCTCTTGGTAAATCACCATGGAACTCCTATATATATGTGTGTGTGTGTGTGTGTGTGTGTGTGTGTGTGTGTGTGTGTGTGTGT
>ML685818.1:8067315-8128737 GCA_007922175.1 Pelusios castaneus
TCAGCTCAGGCCCAGCCTCCTGTATATAATCAGTCCCTCACCCAGTAAGGCAGGCTCCAGCCAGCCACTCATGGGATTGACCCCCAGAAAACACCCCCAGTCCCAGATGAACCCTGGGAACTACCACCTTGTAGGGTTCCATGCTGCTCACTGCACCCTGTAAGTTCATTTACATTTGTCTGTCATTTTATCAAAGAAATTGATGTGTACCAGCTCTGCCACTCCAAGTGAGGTGTCTGTGCACACCCAGTCCACATGCAGTGCTTTAGATAAAACAAGTCTTTTGACTACAGTGAGATTTTAAGTGATTCTAAGTCAGAGCTATATAAATGAAAAGATTATTACATCAAGGAGCTAGTCACAATCAAATAAAAAAATAACTCTTATTGTAAGCTAAGATCATTGTTCCAGTCTGTGTTTCACCTTACCGCACAGGCTGGTTGTGATATGTTTTGCAGCAAGACTCCCCCCTCCCTGTAGGTAGGTGCAACTGCTTGATGTTGCTTGGGAGCCTGGTTCCAAGGGAGAGCCTTTAGACAAGGGTGCCTTTTTCTTTTAACAAGTTTCTTCCACATCCCCTAGGGTCAGGTGATCGGCCCTGTATGTCAATGGCCAGGATTCCTTCCACTTGAGCCCAAGTGCTCACAGGTAGAGGCCTGCAAATCCGTGGATATATGCATTATACCTGCAGATATCCGCATCCGTGGATACAATGTGGATATCGGCAGATCATTTCTTGTGGATGCAGATTGGATACAGATCCACATATTTTTATCTGTGCAGGGCTAGAGCCCTGAAAATACACGATATCCGTGGATATCCACATAATATCCACATTCACAGATACAATCCGGATATCTGCAGACCATTTCTTGCAGATGCAGATTGGAGGCGGATCTACATATTTGTATCTACACAGGGCTCTACTTAAAGGTGCTTAGGCCAGTCCAGTCTTCCTATATGCACATCTCCGCTGGGTGTGGAAACAGTTTTGTGTTTGTCTACATCTGTTCAAGCCCATGTGAGACACATATTTGGGGACCTGCCCTGGCAGAGTTTCATATCCGTATATTTGTGTGTTATTGCAGGAAACATGCTACTGTAACAGCAATGTTGAGTATGTCATGAGCATTCCAAAAACATTTTATGCAATATACTTTGCATCACACAATACACAGTTAAACTGTAAGGGTGAATATGAATGATACACAGATCATACCATAACAATGACCATTAGGTGCGGCATGTCATACTCCCCAACTCATGGAATCCCAAGTAGACTCTCTGATTTCATTTGTGTTTCTCCATTCTCATTAATCTGGTTACAAGAGGTAGGAAGACTTCCGGCTGTTCTTCCTTTCCTGTCGACTTCCCACCCCGCTGCTGATTTGTATGTTAAATGGAAGTTCTATGGTTTTGATTCCATAATACTTAATTCACACTGGAGACAGGTCAAATAGCTACAATCCTTCCCATCTGGGAGAACACTGTTTCTACCTGTGTTGGTCAGGGACTTTAAAAAGCATAATGTCAATTAAGGGCCATAATTCCTCAGACAGAGTTAATACTTACATTTCACAATGATGTTAATCACCACCAGTGAGTCACAGACTTTCCTAAAATACCTTACTCGCTGCACTTTTACAATACAGTAATATTATATACAATCAGTTGATTCAATTGCTTATCACAGACCCCCTGTCTTTCTAGGCTAGAAAATATTTGAATTTTTTTTCCTGAAGTGTATTCCCACCTAACGTCTCTCTCTCCTGCTAAGGTGTCTGCTGTCTTCTCCCCTGCTTGTCAACTTTGCTCATCTTCTACGTAAATGTACGTGACTAGTCAGGCAAGCAAATACATATTCCTTTGTCTTGGGCAGACTGCGCTTAAGCATGGCTTACCCACCCTTCCCACCTCCAGTGGATCCTGGCACTGGGAGAGAGGAAGGGGGAGATTTGGCACTTGTCTTACTGGCTGCGTCTACACTGGTAAATTAAGTCGACTTAAGCTTGCCTTAAGTCGACTTAATTTGCCCTGCATCTACATTACACTTTGCTTAAGTCGACTTAAGCAGCTTGCTTAAGTCGACAATGAAAATTAAGTTGACTTTATTAAACTTAGATTTAAGTAGACTTAAGGCTTAATTTGACTTTTTAAAGTCGAATTAAGCCAGTGTAGACGTGGGGTAGCCCTAAGTCGACTTAGGGCTACCCCAGGACTACACCACTGCCCTCCCTGCCGGAGGGACACAGGGGGAGCCTGGCATGCCCCCCAAAGGGCAGGGCAGAGCCCTGTGTGTGATGCTGTCTGGATTTAGGGAAGCATTTATGATATTATTTTCAATGGATATCTCATAAATGCTATAATCCATAGGAACTATGTCATGTTTGGTATCAATAGAAAGGTAGTAATTTGCTGGGAATGATTATACAGTTTATGTCTAGGAATTCTATTTCGATTAGAAGTTAGGAATTCGGTGTTATATCTATACTTTAACTTATGTTATTTTATTGAAATACCTGAGAGAGGCGGGTGTGTAAAACCATTGTGTCCTTAATGGCTCATCAGTTTAGTCCCTGGGACCACTGTCCCTGGCACATTCCTAAACACTAAGGACACAATGGTTTTACACACCCGCCTCTCTCAGGTATTTCAATAAAATAACATAAGTTAAAGTATAGATATAACACCGAATTCCTAACTTCTAATCGAAATAGAATTCCTAGACATAAACTGTATAATCATTCCCAGCAAATTACTACCTTTCTATTGATACCAAACATGACATAGTTCCTATGGATTATAGCATTTATGAGATATCCATTGAAAATAATATCATAAATGCTTCCTTAAATCCAGACAGCATCACACACAGGGATCTGCCCTGCCAGGGTCCCTGTCCCCCTTTGCCCCATTGAACACAAGGGGTGCCCCCCACCACCACCGTGGACCTGCCCAAGGTCCCTCTAGCCCTACAAAGTCGACCTAGAGCATCCAGTGTGGATGCTTTAGGTCGACTTTGTAAGTTCCCCTTTAAGTCAACTTTAATTTTAAGTGTAGACACACTAAGTCGACTTAGTTAAAGTCGACTTAAAAGTGCAAGTGTAGACATGGACACTGAAGCTTGTGGACCCCTGACATAATGGATGTGAAAGGAAACCAAACCTCTGTTCAACCTCAACAATAGGTTTAGTTTGAATGTTCCAACATTTCTGATTTGAACCCATATATCGACCCCCCTTCGTCCATCCCCCAACTGAATGTTTGTATTTCTGAAGGGTCTATCTAAATGCCATGATTTTCTGAATTATTTTTTAAAAAAAGGGAAAGAAGAACGAATAAGAAATCTCCATGAGAGATCGCAACCAGGCACTCACATTCTGCATCCCAACAGAAACATACCACTCAGTACTATCTAGAGTTGCCAGTTTGACTTCAAAGGGTTAAGTAATTAAGTAATTAAGGAATTCAAAGGGTTAAGTAATTAAGCATGGGGGTGACGAGAGCTTGAATAACTGGGAAGCAGATAAGATTGCCATCTCTGAGCATTCAGCATGACGAGTTACCCTACCAGTGAGCAAAACAAACAAGGAGTTTTGGGGCACTTTTAAAGACTAACAAATTTATTTATCACATGAGCTTTCGTGGGAGAAAATCCCACTTGATCACACAGTTTGAAAATGGAGAATTTAGAGAATGAGAGGAGGTGAGGTCTATGGTGCTACTCTGGCATATGGTCCCATGCTGCCATTCTTTCTTCCCAGTCCAAAACTTTTCCCTGGGCAAATATCACCGTTATTCATAAGGTGATATTGACTTGCTTGTGGCTCACAGTGGAAGTACAAGCTATGCGTTAGGGTGGCTATCCCTTCTTTGTGAAATACGCAAGAAGGTAGTCACTGTGGCTATGTCTACACTTGGCCAAATAAGTCAACTTAGCATGTCTACACTATAAAATTAAGTCAACTTCAAGGGGACCTTGCCAAACCGACTTAGAGCATCCACACTGGATGCCTAAGTCAACTTCTAGGGGCTAGGTGGACCTGTGACTGGTCCATGATAGCAGGGGGGGCACCCCTTACAAAGTGCCAGGAGGCTCAGCATTTGCCCTATTGTACCCTAGCACAATGAGGGCTGAGCAGGTCAGGGACAGTGGCAGGGCATAGGAGTGGGGTGGGCAGGGCTGTGTCCTGTCCTGTGGGTGGGCATGCCAGGCTCTGGCTGTGCCAGCCACCCTGGCAGGGAGGGCAGTGAGGGAGCCCTGGGGCCCTTTAAATCATAGAATCATAGAATCATAGGGTTTGAAGGGACCTCACGAGGTCATCTAGTCCAACCCCCTGCTAAAAAGCAGGACCACTCCCACTAAATCACCCCAGCCAGGGTTTTGTCTAACCGGGCCTTAAAAATCTCCAAAGATGGAGATTCTACCACCTCCCTAGATAGCCCATTCCAATGCTTCACCACTCTCCTGGTGAGAATGTTTTTCCTAATATCCAACCTTGACCTCCCCAGCTATAATTTGAAACCATTGCTCCTTGTTCTGTCCTCTGTTACCCTCGAGAACAGCCTAGCTCCCTCCTCTTTGGAGCAACCCTTCAAGTAGTTGAAGGTTGCTATCAAATCTCCCCTCAGTCTTCTCTTCTCTAGACTAAATCAGCCTAGTTCCTTCAGTCTCTCCTCAAAAGTCATGTGCCCCAGCCCCTAATCATTTTTGTTGCCCTCCACTGGACTCTTTCTAATTTGTTCACATCCTTTCTGTAGTGGGGAGCCCAAAACTGGACACAGTATTCCAGATGCGGCCTGACCAGTGTCGAATAGAGGGGAATTATCACAT
Organism: Pelusios castaneus; assembly: GCA_007922175.1. Taxonomy (NCBI): domain Eukaryota; kingdom Metazoa; phylum Chordata; order Testudines; family Pelomedusidae; genus Pelusios; species Pelusios castaneus. The sequence continues at coordinate 8,072,150 of ML685818.1, forward strand.
CCCTCGATCTGCTGGCAATACTCCTACTGATGCAGCCTAATATGCCATTGGCCTTTTTCGCAACAAGGGCACACTGTTGGCTCATATTCATCTTCCCGTCCACCATAACCCCCAGGTCCTTTTCTACAGCGCTGCTACTTAGCCGATCGGTCCCCAGTCTGTAGCAGTGCATGGGATTTTTCCGTCCTAAGTGCAGGACTTTGCACTTGTCTTTGTTGAACCTCATGAGGGTTTCTTTCAGCCCAGTGTTCCAATTTGTCCAAGTCTCCCTGGATCCTGTCCCTGCCCTCCAGAGTATCTACCATTCCCCCCAACTTGGTGTCATCCGCAAACTTAGTAAGCACGCAGTCTATTCCATCATCAAGATCATTAATGAAGATGTTGAATAGAACCGGCCCCAGGACCGACCCCTGGGGCACTCCACTCGTTACCGGTTGCCAACCAGACATCGAGCCATTGATTCCTACCCGCTGAGCCCGTTGATCTAACCAGTTTTCGATCCACCTTACGGTCCACTCGTCCAACCCATACTTCCTTAACTTGTTGACGAGAATGCTGTGGGAAACCATATCAAAAGCCTTGCTAAAGTCAAGGTATACCACATCAATGGCTCTTCCCTCATCCACAAATCCAGTCATCTCATCATAGAAGGAAATCAGGTTGGTCAGGCACAATTTGCCCTTGGTGAATCCATGTTGACTGTTCCTGATCACTCTATTTTCCTCCAAGTGTTTCAGGATGGATTCCTTGAGGACCTGCTCCATGATTTTCCCAGGGATTGAGGTGAGGCTGACCGGTCTGTAGTTCCCCGGATCCTCCTTTTTCCCTTTCTTAAAGATAGGTACTATATTTGCCTTTTTCCAATCCTCCGGGACCACCCCCGTTCGCCACGAGTTCTCAAAGATAATGGCCAGCGGCTCTGCAATCACTTCCCCCAACTCCCTCAGCACCCTCGGATGCAGTTCATCTGGCCCCATGGACTTGTGCACATCCAATTTCTTTAAATGTTCCCTAATCTGACTTTCCATCACCGAGGGCCGCTCTTCTCTCCATTCCGTGTTACCCCGTGTAGTAGCCTGGGAGCTGGCCCTCCCTGTGAAGACCGAAGTAAAAAAAGCATTGAGTACTTCAGCCTTTTCCGCATCATCCTCCACGAGGATGCCTGCCCCATTCAGTAAGGGATCTACACCACCTCTGATCCTTTTCTTGTTGCTGATATACTTATAGAACCCCTTTCTGTTATCCTTCACATCTCTTGCTAGCTGCAACTCCAATTGTCCTTTGGCCTTTCTGATTTTATCCCTGCAGTCCCAAGCAATATCTTTATACACCTCCCTTGTCATCTGTCCAAGCTTCCACCTCTTGTAAGCTTCCCTTTTATGTTTCAGCTCCCCGCAGAGTTCCCTGCTTAGCCACACTGGTCGCCGTCCACATTTGCTGTTCTTTCTGCACATCGGAATGTTATCTTCCTGTGCCTTTAACAGGGTTTCTTTAAAATATAGCCAGCTGTCTTGGACACCTTTCCCCTTCAGATTAGTCTCCCATGGCACCCTGCCCATCAGCTCTCTAAGGGAGCCAAAATCTGCTTTTCTGAAGTCCAGGGCTTTTCTGCAGTCAATTTAGGGCAAATCCGCATCCACACTGGCTAAGTCGACTTAATATAGTCGACTTAGCCAGTAAAGTCAACTTTAAACCAGGTTTAATAAAGTCGACTTTAAATTTCCTTAAGGAAATTGTAGTGTAGACGCAGATTAAATTAAGTCGACTTAAGCAGGTTTAAGTTGACTTAATTTGTAAGTGTAGTTGCACCCTGTGCAGACACTCTCATGTGGCATTCCATAGGGTTTTACCTGGTCATCTCTCATTTACCATGTACATAGGACCCTTGGCAAGGACAGTGAGAAAAGATGGGCTGCAGCATTTTCAGTATGCTCATAACACATTTTACACCTCCACTTCTCCTGACTCGGCCAAAATAGTCAATAATTTTACTTGATGTCTGGGCAAGACTGGGTCATGCTTGGGAGTCAGCTTGTTCACCTCAATCCAGATAAGAGCAAAGTGATGTTAACTGGCTGGGGAAATCAACCAGATGTTATGGCATGAATGATATCTGTCCTTTTCATTCAGGGAGCTTTTTTGCCATTTGTTGGTCAGGTTCACAATCTGGGGGTCTGGTGGGACTGCTCTTAAAAAAGTAGGCAGCCCCAATGACCAGCCAAGTCATCTTTTATCATTTATGCACAGCCAGAAGAAAGCAGAACTTGCAAAAGTCAGCATGCTTTTCTCACCTCAGAATTCGATTCTATGTCAGGCTATCCCTAGTCCTTAAAACTGCCTGGAAAGTGAAGCAAGCACAAAACATAGCTGCCCACTTTGTCTTCCCACAAACACACTAAACTAGTGTACCATGAGCCACGTGGATTTCTCAGTGAAGTACGAGAGGCTGGACTTGCTCTTTAAAGCCTTTAACAGCACAGGAGCTGATCAATTGTCTCTGCCTATGTCATCCCACTACACTTGAGATCAGCAGAGGTGCTCAGACCTAGGATGGCTACCATCAGGGTGTTTCCTGTATAGCCCCCATGAGTCTGGAATTCACTCCCCTCCTCCCCCTCCCAGCCTACCTGCCCCCATCCGAGGTAGCCTGAGCCTGCTGACCTTCAGAGTGTCCCATAAAAATTCATCTGTCTCTGCCCACTATAGGCATTTGAAATGGGCAGAGCACTGTCTGCCAGGTAAGGGCATTAGAGCATTAAGCTACCTGCCTCACTTCATCTGTCTTAAACTATGCCACTGCATTTAGGATTCATTTCAGTAATGGCAGGGGATAGGCATTCCTTTTCAAATTTCTATATGTCTAAATACCATCTCAGTCTGAACCCAACTGCCATTGCCTAAGAAAATTCAACAATACCTACTAGCTGGAAACACAGCCATCTGAGATTATTTGGGTTTATGCCCCAAGTTTATCTTTCATGGATGCTATGCAAGAGAAAAAAACCTCTTTGCCTTTAGCACTGCTATGGCATAAGAATGCACAAAGCCTCTATGACACAACTGATCATACTCAGTTTCCTGCCACTAGCAGTCCAGCCTTCTCCCCTGCAACCATGTCTGTTGCTGGGCAGGTTTTTTTTAAGCCCTGATGACCTAGCAAGGTTGATATGTGGAAGGTGACATCCAAGTATCACTCTGTCAATTGCTATGCATCACAGATAATAATGTATCATTTGATTCTCTTCTGTTGGTAGTCTATGACTATGCAGCAAACTCCCTCAGAGCATTCTGGAACCTTTTAGATGATCAATCAGTCTCCAATGGCAAACCATAGAAGCAGGCATGACCATGAAGTTTTATTCTCACCCTACCCCATTTCCAGTCCCAATCAAAAATTAGAACTGAAATATGTTCACAAGTAAGAACTAAATCAGACAATACCTTGGACAGTTCCATGAGATTCCACATATCAAATCCTTATTTAGTAGAAATCTTTATTACTCATCATAATACTCTTGAGTTGATCAGATTGTGGTCCTGACATTAAAGAAAATGGCTTCTACCAAGAAAACCTTGCAATTTTGGATTTACAGATTAATCTGCCAAGTGTTACTTCACTACACTCATTTTATTTTTAAGTACTAGCTGGGAAGGTATATAAATATACTAGTAGAAGGTTATACTACCACCCTTCTTATCAAGAAGAAGGTTATACTACCAACCTTCTGATCAAGAAGAGGATATTGCGTGCACAGTGTTGTGGGAAATCAAAGGCTTTAATTGAGTTCAATCTGATTACTCATCTGCATAAGACTACGCACATATACAAGTCTTTTCACATAAACTAGCCTAATGTCAACTTGAATAATCACGTTTTCTTGAATTGCTAGTTGTACAACATAATGTAGGAGAGGCTATTCTCGTCTTAATCCCAAAGAACATGTAGGACTTAGTTCATGAGGCAAGTAGATTTATGGTCTTGTGTACTCCATAACAGACCCAAAATCTATGACTCGGATTCTGGGTTCAGTGGCTCTGTGGAGTAGTGAAATGGCAATCCTTCAATGGTCTTGTTTCAATTAAATATGAAAATGAATGACACAATGAGTACAATTTATCCACTATGATTTATTTTGCTATCACCTTCAATTTTGCAGTTTTAAAAAAATCTTTAGTTGCAATGTGCCAAGCTGTTTGGACTGACAATTAACAAGAGGAGCTGTCAGGATGAAGTTGAAGATTTTGGCAGTTGAAAAAAGTTGGGGCTTTTCCACCTTTGGAGGAACAAGGCAGTTTGGAATTAGCTGGACATTTCTGTCTAGATGAGCAATGATGAAAAAAGAAATGCACACGCTATGACTGGACTCAACTATTCTCTTACACGGCTGCCAGAGAACTGGAGATAACAAATTTGCATGGTCAAGGGAGAGGCAGGGAGATGTTTCTGCCACCCACAACTGTGCTATGGTCAGCCGCTAACTAGCGCCAAATAAAAAGAAAAGCAGAATTCTCAACAAACAAAGCTAATAAGAGGACCATATGCATCTTTTGCTGGAATTTCCAGTACATTTTTTTACAAGATACACAGGAAAAAGGGAAGAAACAAAACCACTTTTTTGTAAGAGTCAAGAGATTAAATGATAACATAAGTAGTATCTCAATCAAACAGAAATAACTTCTGGAGCTCCACATAAGAACAAAATTAGCAGATGTTAAGAGGCCTGAAGTAACAGTACATCCACACTAAACTACTTATTAAAGACTCCGATTCATCAAGGTACTGCAGCCTATACTTACAACTAAGCATGAGCATTCCGATCGGATTTAGGCATATGCGCAATGCTTTGCTGAATTGAGGCCTAAACCACCTACTCTTACATAATAACCATCACTTGAACTATCGGGAAATTGTGGTCCCATGATTGGAGTACTACTCTAGGACTTGGGGAAGTTTATGGGGGAATGGTATGATGAAACTGCCTACAACGGCATAGAGCCAGTCTTCGACTGCTAGAGCAAATATCTCCAAAGATGGGACACTAGATGGGGAGGGCTCAGAGTTGCTATGAAGAATTCTTTTCCAAGTTCCTGGCTGGTGGATCTTGCCCATGTGCTCAGGATCTAAATGATCTCCATATTGGGAGGCAGGAAAGAATTTCCCTCAGTCAGGTTGGCGGAGACCCGGGGGGAGCGGGGTTTCATCTTCCTCTGCAGCATGGGGCACTGGTCATTTGCAGTTTAAAACTGGTGTAAATGGTGAATTCTTTATAATTTGAAGCCTTTAAACCATGATTTGAGGACTTCAGTCACTCAGTGATAGGTTAGAGGTCTATTATAGGAGTAGGTGGGAGGTTCTGTGGTCTGCAATGTGCAAGAGGTTAGCCTAAGTGATCACAATGGTCCCTTCTGACCTATGAGGTTCAGTCCTCTGCTCCACCAGATTGTGTGTGACCATAAGAGTTAGGTACTTAGCTTTTTCTGAAAATCCTCTTCGGTATCTATATGCTTGTTTGGACACCTCAGTACCTTCAAAAATAGGGTATACAGTCCCACCATGCTTCAGACTCCCACCTGTATAATGAGTATCACCACACTTTCCTACTTCACAGAACTGTTCTGAGGATAAACAATCTGAAGGCTGAGGTGCATTCAGACACTACACTAAGGAGGACAACGTAAGTACCTAAGAAACAGAGAAGCTGTCCTGCCTTTCATATTCCTTTGAACCCTTCTGTATTTTGAATGTCAGAGACCTTATGATTGAGCACCTATCAATTTCCATGAAAACAGGGCCAGAAATAATGCTATTTAGCACATCTCACAGATTATTCCATCCACCCATGCAACATAGGTTATAGCTAGACCACTGCACGAGTATTCTCAAAAGATACTAACAGCCATGCATCACCCTTTTCTCAGAAAACTCCCCATGGATTCAGCAGTTAGAAACCAGAAAACTGTAAAATCACTGTGTTGGGTGGAGCCAGAAATGCGGTATGATGGTACAGACTCATAATTTCCTTTCTTACCCACTTGAAGAGTTTGGTTCTAAGTGAAGACACAAAAGTTATCAATAAAGAGTGTTAGGAACATTACAGTTTTAAAGCTTGTACAGGCTTTTAGAAAGGAAATTTTTCTTTTGTCTCTATTCAGTATATATTTACTATATTCTGATTTGTTATCTCACCTGCTTATTTTACGGCATGGAGAGATGTCAACTTTGAATTCTTTCTTGAAGGAACAGTATATATTTCACCACACAACTCAAGTGAGGGATGTTACCTTTTGTTGTAAATTGATTAGTCATATGCTCCTAGAAGCGATCATCTTCTACATCACTAGTGCTAAACTCTTATGGAGCTATTCCAGATTTATGCATTGGGAGTGAACACTTTTCCTTGTGTAAAAAACAGTCCAGCTGGGAATGGCAACAGTCTATACCCTTAAATATAAAGAAGCAAGACTGGCTCTAAACCATGAGCCCAAAGAAAAGAGACTTGAAAAAAAAGATAGTCTACAGATACAGGTGATCTGGCAAACAAAAGGAAGAGGAAGAGTAGTTTGGGGACAAAAGAGCCAGGAAAAATACCTTTAGTCCCCATGCTCTTCTATTCCTGATCCAATTAGATCTAGGGGAGAATGTAGATAACAGACTTGAGCAAAGGGCGACAAACTTCTAGCCATGCTCTTAAAGTGTCAAAATGGTATGTCCTCTGTCAGGAACTATATCCAAAATTCATGAAGAAACTGACCTGATGATCCAGTAGGAGTTCTTTCATCTGATTACTATGATCCTACACTCATCACCAGCCCAGTGAGATAAGCAGAGGGTTATTTTAAATACAGTGACTCAGGAATAGCTGGCCCTTGCAAAATAATTATTCAACCATTCAAAATATTTAATGTGAGCCAGCATTAAAATAGTCCAGTATGCCCAAAGAGCAGCAAAGTGGTCTGCTTTCATTCACGAGGAACTTTAAAGGGTCTTTGCTGTTGGACAGAAAGCGGTGCCAGGGATATGTCAAATATTCTGTATGTTTACCACGGTATTCAACAATGTCTGGTAACAGCATCAAGAACATACAAATTCGACGTGTCCAGGGTCAGCTCAACATAAGTCACAAGTCATTACCCTTATGTTTTTTGGCATCATACTTAGAAAGATCACCGTGCTCTTCTCTCTCATGCCTCCTCGCCCTTCCTCCCTCCAGTTATTTCACTCACAATGTGGTTTCTTAAAGTGAAAACACCACACTGTGACTAGCTTAATGAGCCCACAGTGCTGAACAAATAAAATAAATGTATTAATTTTATTCTCCTGCTTCTTCATAATAGGATCTGAAAATCATGAAAGAACTTAAGTTCATCAAAGAACATCCTTTGAAAATCATGCTTGCAGGCAGGAATACAAATTGAATGCTGGTCCCTAGGCCACTGGCCTACCTTTTTAGATTGGTGGCTTGCATTTAATTTCCCCTGACTAATAATTCACCTTTATTAATTATAAGTTAATACTCACAATCAGTTTGAAGTTAAAATTAAAAAGAAACATTAATTGCCTTTATGAAGAAATTTGAAGAATCTATAAATTCTTAAACTGTCAACACTGTTCACATCAGTAATGGCATCATGACACAGCAATTAAAAGATAAACCATTAGCAATTATAGTACCTTTTTGTCTTTTTAGTTTTGCCTGGAATAAAAACAGAGTGATCATGGTTTTCCCATGCTGGGAAACACCTTCATTACCTAGAAAACATATGGAGGTAGAAAGGTAGACACACCAACACATGAAAATGGTTATTAAGTTTTTAAAACTACTTAAAGATTAAGGATACTGTATCAATCATAAAATAATCTAGCTGTCATAACCTTCTAGTTTACATTTAGAAATACTAGGTCATCTATATTATGACGGGATTCTATGGAGTTACTACCTGGCATTCAGAACATTTTTTGGAATGTCATGACAACTACAAAGTAATAGTTTATTCCTACTCTAGATTACGTTTGTTGACTGGTATATTTCAATAGACATAGCCATTTACGAGAATTTAAAAAAATCTATGAAGGTGTCATCATCCTTAAACTCTAATCTTAACTCTTTTTCCGTAGCACTAAGCAGTATTTGATCACTGTTTTCTTTAACAAACAGAATGGCTTTTACACTATTCATGTAATTAATACAATAAAAGCAGCTGAGCATAGGAATTGGCAAAAGATTCTGCACCCCTTACAATATCATGGTGGATGCTCCAATGATACAAGAACAAAACTTATTTTTCCAAACCTAGTAAGTCTTGTGTTAATAAGATATCAGTATTAAATCATTTTAGTAAAAGAATAATGAGCCAAAATTGGTACAAGAAAATGTAAAACAAGAATTTTCTTTAAGGAAAATATTAAAAATCCAACCCAACACCTTCTTTACAAAATTAGCGGTGGGAGTCCTTTATACAGCCAAACATGAACTTCCCTGGATAATTGTGCCACCTTTTGATTGAATTTCTCTCTTAAATGAATTGATTTCCTTTTTGGGGCTGAACAAACATATTTCTTTGAATATGCATTTGTCACCTTCTGCAGACTTTTAAAGGGTTTATGAGCTTGCTTTATTTATTTACTATACAGAAGTGCAGAACTGCATACTTCATTTATAGTCTCATTTTGAGCACCATCACCGGTATCAATGAAAACGGGGGATACATTTCTACTTCGTTCAGGATTCCAGAATAACAGGTATACATTTCAAAAGCAATGAAGCTGGACAAATGAGAAAGTAATGATTTCATTACCTCTGTTAGCTACATACATAAAGGATAAAACAAATTCTACCCAGTCCAATTGGTTCTCCCATGTAAATCTGTACTTGTACTATTCTAGAATCAGTACTGGAAGCTCTACTATATAGCCAGCATATTCCAATTTGCTCTGAATCGTATCTAATAGTCCTATTCAGACATTAAGTAGAACAGCACAGATAATCAAAAGGAGTTACAGCATGCATTTAAATACATTAACCACGTCCTACCTTGCATCCAAACATCAACGATAAAGTGTTGTTGGTACATGCAACTTTGCAGTGGCAAATCATTGGTGTAAAGCAGTCAGGATTTTTAACAATAGGGCACATTCCTTTAGTGCTGCAGTAGTAGCAGACAAGTGAAGGATAAAAACAAGTAGCTGATACGGCACATGGAGTGGCCACATATGCTGCTCAACAGCTATCTTTCCCCCTTGCTAGTCAGAAGCAGCCTGCTTGAATCTCTCTACCTGTGCCCCATTCAGCCATCCCCTTCCTTGTTGATGAATCAATGATGCAGCATTGATCATGAATCTCAGGGTTTCCCTTCCACTGGGAAATTATTACATTGAAAGGAAAAAAAAGGAAATGAGGAGGAATAGCAGGTGTGGCAGCATTAGCATGTAAAAGGATATAAACGCCTACTCATAACAATCACATAAGATTGTCATGCAAGCTCAAGTGGGCTGAAATTATTCCATCGGAAGAAAAATACTGCAGCTCCTGATTTGGTAAAAAGCCAGTGAGTTGCTGCAATACATAGTCATTGTGGGGAAGGGAAAAAAAGCAAAAAAAAAACCCCCGCAAAACCCAAAAAACTACTTATCTAACAAGACAGAATATTCAGTCGTTATCAATAAACATTCCAGTAAGGATTCCCTTTCCTCCAACTCCCAGAAAAAGGATCTATTGAACTGCAACTCCATAGAAGCGACGACCTTCGCTTTCTCCAAAAAGATGAATCTCAGCATGAAACAAACTGTACTGGAAGCTGAAAATCTCAGCTGCTGGAGTTTGCAATGGGAGAAAACACTGTTACAAGTAGCATTTACCCAATCCTCGCCTGCCACATGGGAGCTTTCTCCAGGCACAAATTTGCAAATAGACAGTCTGATGGATTGCAGGAGACATTGAAAAAATACATAAAGCTACATGGAAAATGAACCAGTATGAAGCTTAAAAAAAACAAACACCACCTTAAACTCCATTTGAGGTACTATACCTAGAGACTAGGCAGCTATAATTCAATAATGCAACCTTTAAGCTTATTCTTCACATTACCCAACAGTATGACCAGAATTTGACTACTACAAGAGTTTAAGGGAGCTATAATATTCTGGATTTAGTAATAGCAATCTATGTTCTTATTTCATCAATTTAAATAGAGACGGCTCAAAATGTATAATAAAGCATGTGGACGGTCAATACGGTAGCTGTAGTTTTTTAACTTTATTTTTGTTAAAAGTTGGATGAATAAAATCTGTAAATACAAAAAGGCAATTTAAACACTTTCACAGCTGACAGTGACGTAATCCCAGCAGTTATTTTAAATAGTGACTTCACCCACCATTTGTTACTTGTGAGAGCTCTTTGTGGTGAAATGAGAGAAGTTTGTCTCCCTGACAATTGTCGGTGTATTCTGAAGAGATGATTGGACTATTTTCTGTGAGGGCTCAGAGCTAAATTGAACACTTACAGCAAAGAAAGGTACACATATGAACCTGCAACAAAGAATTCTCAGAGTGAATATTAGAAAGTGTGGAACTAGGTTATATTTTAAGTACATACCTCGGTGCTGAACGGAGGTCTCAATGTGAAGGGAATTGTACAATAATTAAAAATAAATAAATACAGACGGATCTTTTCCATGTAATTTAGTCCACACTTTCCAAGATCTGGAAGGGTTTAGTTTTTTAAACAGTTTGGATTTTGGACTCTGATAACCTAGTTCATTCATTTTTCCTTTTAGCAGTTTTATAGACAAAAAATGATTTGATACAAAAATGTTTACATCTATTAGTTCTGATTCCTTAAGGATAGGATTGAGATTTCCCAGTTTGTATACAGAGAACCTAGATACTACCGCAGTGTGTATTAAAAGTGCTTAGATACAAAATTGATCATAAAAACTATATTATGTAGCACCTTCAGTTGCTCCATAGTTAAAATTATGGAGTAAGCTCTACTTTTCTTGCAAAATGACTGATTCTAAAAGTTGACTGTCCTCAATTCATTCTGGCCATAGTTTGAATCCAAACAGACTTGAAACATGTTTTATATGCTACATTAGACCATACGGGAGTTTATTATAGAGATGCTATTTGATCAAACTTCAGTAGTCCAAGCTCTGTTTGACCTGTTATTCCAAAGTAACACAAAAGCAGGACTTCTTTCCAACTTGTCCTGATGTATGAAATATTGCTTGACCCTATTTAGAATATATGTTTTAACAATGCTTATAAAAATATCTGAATCTCTGATCTGTTTATTCCCGGCCTGGCGGTCTCATTATTAAACAGATTTTCTTTCAAGTCCCGACTTTCTCATCACCAGCACCAGCGTAAATTTAGAAAAGTGTGGTTTCCATGACAATACATTCCATAGTTACAGCTAGCAGCCACTATCATTAAAAAAAAATGAATCACACTCTTACCTGAAGGTGTGAATACACTGCATTGCTGGTCTGATAAGCACTAATCTGGCAATATTTTTAGCAGACACTACTATAGAATACCAGAATATGATGCATTTGTTTTAATAGTTCTAATGCCCATTCATCTGAGACGTTTAAGTAATCAGTAATGTTCTTAATCTTTCTCAATAATTATTTCCCTTTAAAAAGAATACATTACATCTGCACCATTAAGTATTTTAAACATGACATCTCCATTTAATATAGACCCACAATCACACAAACAAGATCTTCAATTAATTTGCATAGAATCTAGTTAAAATTGACTGCATTTAATTTCAAATCAGATGAGGGGCGGAGGGAGATAAAAAGGAAGCCATTTATTAGTCTTTTGGGGAGGATTTTGGATCTGCTTGCATAGGTTTGCAGTTCTGGGAGAGAGGACATACTGATTTTTTTCAATCCTCCCTCCCGGCTTAGAGTTTCTCATCCTAAAAATGTAACAGACTTCCAATCAAAACAGATTTCACAAGCAATTTTATTTAATGCTAAAGTGTTTCAAACAGCGATCATCACAGGCTTCCATAAGACAAGAAATATTGCCTTTCACTGTTAATCTTATTGCTGCTCAAAGTAAAAAGAAAAAAAAAAGTCATCTGCTACATGGTCACAGAGAAATATCCCCTAGCCTACATTTAACTAGAAGGAGGTTCATTCTAGTGGCAAATTGAAATAATAATTCACATCACAAATGGCCAAGATATTTATTTCAATTAGGAGACAACCACCCACAGCAAGTTGCCCTACAGAAATGATTGCCCAAAGATCCTTCTCTATTTTTACTTTGTGTAGCACTGATCAGCGAAGCAGAAGTAAATTGCTAATTGCTGGGAAAGGAATTTAAACCATCAAGTCAGACTGTAGGAACAAGGTTCCTTGAAAAATCTATGGCTATATTCTCTGTTTGAAAAGATTAACAGAGGAACATATCCTGCAGATGTCGTCACACTACAGATAGATTCCACATATCTGCTGCATTTTGCAACCCTGCCCAACGCAAAAACTCCGTTCACAAATGAGTGCACTGAACCAACCTACTTCCTTGTAACTCCTGCCACAATGAATTGCACTGCTATTATTTGTTATCATCACTCCCAGCCAGTCAGGATGTACAGCAACTGTCAGATTGCTTCTTTGCAAAGTTACTCCTCTTAGCAAATAAGCATCCAGTGCCATTGTCTGAGCTTCTTTACCAAAAGAGTCATTCTCCGCCTCCTCAATTCGACCCAAAATACTATTTTTTTTAATCTCCAAAGAGTGCCACTCTTCCTGTTCCAAATCTGTACAGAACTGTGCTAGCAGCTGGGGACTGCTAGAAACAGCTAACAGAAATTCTCCTTTACCTATTTTAGCTATTAGAGCAAAAGATTCTTTACCTCCTACTGTACACGTGCAGTCTAGCCTACGATTTATGGACATCATGCCATGGAGTTGTGTACCCCTTTTCTCCCATAATATTTTATAATTAAGAGTTTCTTCTTGCCTCTTCCACCTTCAGAAGAAGTCTAAGTCACCATTTGCTGTCTTTTTGTTCCTTGCCAACAGATCCAAGAGTAACAGAAGGCAAGGACAAAATCTTCACTCCAGCAATGCAGATGATGGGATGCATATACGGCACATTAAGCATCATTTAAGAGCACTACTGGAAAAGAAGATTAGGAGACTAAGGGCAGGTCTATATGGTGGCAGGATTTCAGCAGCAGTCAATGGGAGATGCGCAAAGTACTTAAAACACCTTGTGTAGCTCCCTTTGACTGCCTACTATCTACTTACCACAGTGCCCTCAATGCGCTGAGTCAAAAGGAAATGCCCTCCCTTCAACTCAGTGCTACTCTACTTACAGGGGTGGCCTTCTGCAACTGACTTCCTCATTGGCTGAGCAGGTCTTCACAGACCCACTCAGTCAATTGGGAGGATCGATCTGATGGCAGCGAATTTGCCACTGTCAATGAAGACTGGGTCTGAAAGATCTTATTAGTACCCTTTAAGTCATCAGGACTGATCAAACATGCATTGGCAAAATCTTATGTCATCTGACTATGGGAAAGAATCACAAAAAGAATCACTTTCTTCAGATGATCGACCAGAAATTCTATCAGAATAAATAAAACAGCCTCACCCATAGACCTATTTCAGCATCAGTAGAGCTTCTGTTTAGAACCTTCCCCATCCCACCTCCTTCTTGGCACAGTTCTAAGCAAAGATTAAACATTCCCAAATGCCTCCAAGTATTGGCCATATAAGAGGTTATTGAATATAAAAAGAGTAGCATTATCTAGCACTGGACAACTAACTGCAGTATGGAATACAGATAGCAGAAAGCATGGGTGCAACATTTTTAAAGAGAGTTGTGAAGGATAGTGTAAAAGAGGAGGCTATAGTTAGCTAATGGTGGGTGGAGATGGGGGAGGCCATCAGGTCCTATGAGAAATGGGATGCATTAGTTTGTGGTACAGTAATGTTTTTTGGGGAAAAGAACTGCCAGTTTGGGATTTGCAAGCAATAGTAATCCATACCCTGTGTATCAGCTCCATCCTGGCCCCTCCAGCTTGTAAACTCCACTTACAGCCCCAGCTCCAGTGAAAAGGGACACAAATGAATCCTTGACATTTTAGGAGATCATATCCAGATTTAGCAAGAGGGTTTCTGTCCTATTTTATACTTGGCTCTAGAAAGAACCCAGGGCTAGTTTACAAAGCATCTCTAGATATTCACGCTTATTTGTGCAGGGACATCAGTTTATTAAAAATTCTCCTATTGTCTTTAATGTGGAGTTCTGTTTAACAAAAGATGTCATAATATGAACACATTTTCCGTTGCTTAATTTCATCCCTTGTACTTATACCTTTTTGCTTTATCCTAAATAATTCCTCTAACTCCTCACTGTTTACACCCATCAATTAATGACAGATTGATAGGATCGTTAGATATTGGGTCAAGCAGCGCATTGTTACATTTTTAATCCTGTTACAATTAAAAACCGCCACCCCCTTATTCATTTTTGTTTCTCTTTTCTAAGTTTCCTGTTCACCAGTCAAAGGGACCTACCAAAACTAAACTTGGCTCTAACAATGAATAAAAAAGATAAAGTCTCCTCAAAGAGTCACACTAGATAAAACAAAACAAAAGAAAGAGACACAGAGTAGAAAGGCTCCGCTGTGATGAAGGCAGCAGAGGCAAAGAAAAAAAGAGCTAGAAACAAACTTTAGATAACTTCTATTAGATATAAAAACTGTGCAGCACCCCGACTAGGTTCATTAAGAGGAGGAAACATAGCAAAACTTTCCCAGAAAGGAGAATCTGATTTTCAGAACTGCTGAGCATCCCCCAGTCCTGGTGAAGTAAAGGATTACTAGTCATGAGGGTTAGGGGTGGGGCTTATCAATTCTGAAAATCCAATAGGAAACTCAAATTAAGTAGGCAGTTTTCACAGTGTCCTATGTCTCCGTTTTTGCAGCTGTTGAATGGAAATATCTCTCATCTATTTGGGTGTTGTGAGGATGAATTCATATTGGGTGAAATCCTGACCCAATTAAAGAACAAGGGCAATTCTCCCATTAAGTTCAATAGAGTCAGGATTTCACCCATTTCTCGTAAGGCCCTATGATAGCCTCACGTGGCAGTGGCAGGTGCTCTAGAAGTGCCTAGATTTATTATTAGTATATTAATCCTGAAAACAGGAGGAAGAGTCAGGGGGCAATCAAATGGTACAACTGGAAGAAACCACAGAGTCTCCATATGCAGGAAAAGATACAGTGCCATCTGTATCCCAGTACTGTAACCCTTTCAGGAGTCTTATTTTTCTTACGTACCCACAAGTTTTATCTCACTTTAAAACTACTTGCTTACAAAATCTGACATAAAAATACAATAGTGTCACAGAACATTATTACTGAACAATTGCTTACTTTCTCATTTTTACCATATAATGATAAAATAAATTGATTGGAATATAAATATTGTACTTACATTTTAGTGTATTGCATACAGGACAGTATAAACAAATAATTGTCCATATGAAATTTTAGTTTGTATTGACTTCGATGGTGCTTTTTATGTAGCCTGTTATAATAATGAGCAAATATCTGGATGAGTTGATGTACCCACTGCATACCCTCAGGGGTACACATACCTGGGGTTGAGAACCACTGAAGTAGCAGACGTGGTAGCACACAGCCTCAAAGGCTATGTCTATAATGGCAAAGTTAAGTCGACTTAACAAGGTCGACTTTAAGTCAACTTAAAGTCGACCTAAAGTCGATCTTGTTAAGTCGACCTAACAGAGTGGCAACACTCTAAGTCGACTTAAGTCGACCCAGTTAAGTCAACAGCTGCTTTAAGTCAACTTAATAAGGTCGATTTAGCACTAATCCCCATCCACACTGGCTTTAAGTCGACTTAAGAAATTGACTTAAGGCTTAAGTCGACCTCAGAGGGGGTGTTATTAAGTCGACTTAATAAAAGCCCAGTGTGGATGCGGCTTTGTTCAGGTCAACTTAAGCCTGCTTAAGTCAACCTAACTTGCCGGTGTAGATGTACCCAAAGAGCATTTCCATTTCCCATGTATTTAAGCAAATATGCTACAGTGCAAAATAGGGGCCCAGTCCTGCAATCTCATAGGTGTATAACTTTGCACATGTAAACAATGGCCTTTCAGTCACTTAGGCTATGTCTACACTTGTTAGTTTAAGTCGACTTAGCATGTCCACACTCAAATTTTAAGTCAACTTAGAGGGGACCCTACAAAATCAACCTAGAGCGTCCACACTGGATGCCTAGGTCGACTTGTAGGGGCTAGGTGGACCTGGGACAGGTCCACGGTGGCGGGGGGGGGCACCCCTTGCCAAGTGCCAGGGAGCTCAGCCTTTGCCCCATTGTACCTTGGTACAATGGGGCAAAGGGGGACAGGGACCCTGGCAGGGCATAGGGGCAGAGTGGGCAGGGCTCTGCCCTGCCCTTTGGGGGGGCACGCCAGGCTATGGCTGTACCAGCCACCTTGGCAGGGAGGGCAGTGGGGAAGCCCTGGAGCCTCCTAAGTCAACTTAAAGTCAACTTAGGACTACTCCATGTCTACACTAGCTTAAGTCGACTTTCTAAAGTCAACTTGAGCAGCAAGTCAACTTAAAACTAGGTTTTATAAAGTCGACTTAATTTTTCCTTAAATCGACTTAAGCAGCTGCATACTCACGCTCAAGTGATTGCAGGGTTTAAGTATTAGTAAAGCAACTTTACTGGCATGGATTTAAATTTTGGAAAGGGTAGCATGCAACGATTTCTACCTCATAATCAGCACATTGAAGTTAGCATTTTGTTGGTCAACAGAAGGGAGCATACATCAGATTGTGCCATAAAATATTTGGAGTCAATGCTAAATAGCTGACAAGAACACGCACAGGAATAAAAATGTAACCCCTTTTAGAGGGGCACGTTGTGTGCCCCTGCCATGGCCCAAGGAACTCTGTGTCCCTGCTGATTATCTGGGACTCTGTGCCTGATGCCTTGCCCCCCTCGTGTACACCCGATGATGGATTTACACAAGGAAGAAGAATTCCAACAAACGAGGTTCACTCTACTGAAGAAGTTCTCTCCCTCTACAGCGCTCTAGTCAGTGCCATCACACCTTATGCGAATGCGTTGTTTTGCAACAGCCTATCACTTCTTCTTGGGTCAGCCTCTATCTTTCTCCTTCATTCTTGATCTGTTGGACTCTTACCCGTACTGTGGTCAGAACTGCCCTTTAACTGACCAACCCAGCCGACACTGCATTACCTCAGTTTTTTATGTATGGGTGTTACTTTGAGCACACCTGTACCATAAACATTTGTCACATTCGTGCATACACCTCTAATCCACATCAACATTCACATTTCTGTGGAACAGATCATTTGCTCATGTTGCTGGAATTCGCCGAGGCAATTCCAAGCAGTATTTTAAAATCAAGTTTCAGAATTTGATTTATGATACCTGGATTTGCCATACTCTCCCTATCTAAATTAAATTCTAACTTTCAAGAAAAAGAATTCTAACTTCTTACTGATGATGCCAAAAGAGAAGCAGGTAATGGTAACACTTTTCTTTGAAGAGCTAAACACATCTGAAAGATTAAATTTAAATAAATAATAATAAAGCTAAAAAAGAGACACCTGAAGGGAGAAAAACCAGCCCTCCACCTGGGCTGTTTTGCATAGTGCATCATTTAAAATAATAATTAAAAAAGAACCCCAAAGCAACCAGTTTTATTTATATCTTTCAGTCAGCTGCAAATGAAGAGATAAAGGAAGGAAAAAAAGAAATCCATTTATTCAGACTAACCATTAGCACAGATGCGATACACTGAATGTTGTTTTGAGTTTTCTGTATCCATATAACAACTCAATTTGTTTTTAAAGAGTTAAATCCAAAATATGGTTACAATACAAGTCTGAGCACTTGTGCAGCCACGTGATGCTGAGAGGACAGCTCTCCTGCTGGTGTACTGAAATCAGCTCAAAAAAGTGGCAGTAGCTGTATCATAGAATCATAGAATCTTAGGGCTGGAAGGGACCTCATGAGGTCATCTAGTCCAACCCCCTGATAAAAGCAGGACCACTCCCCCTAAATCACCCCAGCCAGGGTTTTGTCTAACCGGGCCTTAAAAATCTCCAAAGATGGAGATTCTACCACCTCCCTAGGTAGCCCGTTCCAATGCTTCACCACCCTCCTAGTGAGAAAGTTTTTCCTAATATCCAACCTCGACCACCCCAGCTGCAGCTTGAAACCATTGCTCCTTGTTCTGTCATCTGTTACTACCGAGAACAGCCTAGCTCCCTCCTCTTTGGAGCACCCCTTCAAGTAGTTGAAGGTTGCTATCAAATCTCCCCTCAGTCTTCTCTTCTGCAGACTAAATAAGCCTAGTTCCTTCAGTCCCTCCTCGTAAGTCATTTGCCCCAGCCCCCTAATCATTTTCGTTGCCTTCCGCTGGACTCTTTCTAATTTGTCCACATCCTTTCTGTAGTGGGGAGTCCAAAACTGGACACAGTATTCCAGATGCAGCCTCACCAGTGTCGAATAGAGGGGAATAATCACATCCCTCGATCTGCTGGCAATACTCCTGCTGATGCAGCCCAATATGCCATTGGCCTTTTTGGCAACAAGAGCACACTGTTGGCTCATATTCATCTTCCCGTCCACCATAACCCCCAGGACCTTTTCTACAGCGCTGCTACTTAGCCGATGGGTCCCCAGCCTGTAGCAGTACGTGGGATTTTTCCATCCTAAGTGCAGGTCTTTGCACTTGTCCTTTTTGATCCTCATGAGATTTCTTTTGGCCCAGTGTTCCAATTTGTCTAAGTCTCCCTGAATCCTGTCCCTGCCCTCCCGTGTGTTTACCATTCCCCCCAGCTTGGTGTCATCCGCAAACTTACTGAGCGTGCAATCTATCACATCATCCAGATCATTAATGAAGATATTGAACAGAACCAGCCCCAGGACCGACCCCTGGGGCACTTCACTCATTACTGGTTGCCAACTAGACATTGAGCCATTGATTCCTACCCACTGAGGCCGATGATCTAGCCACTTCCTATCCACCTTATGGTCCACTCGTCCAACCCATACTTCCTTAACTCCCGCTAACATGGTGCCGTGCACACAGGTGTTTATGCTGGCAAAACTTACGTTGCTCTGGGTTTGTTTGTTTTTTCCAAACCATTGAGCAACAAAAGTTTTGCTGACAAAAGTGCTCATGTGGGCATGGCCTAAGGCCATTTGTGGATGGCTTTCCACAGAGGACAGCCAGAAGGCAAGGGACTCTAGCTAACAGGTTTATTAATGGATACAAACAAGGAGTCCTCTGGCACTTTCAAAGACTAACAAACGTATTTATCACATGAGCTTTCGTGGCAGAAAATCCCATTTCTTCAGGAATTTTCTCCCACAAAAGCTCATGTGATAAATAAATGTGTTAGTCTTCAAAAGTGCCACAGGACTCCTTGTTTGTTTCGTTGACCTAGACTAACACAGCGACCCCTTTGAAACTAATGGATATAGAGTATCCACAACAATCCATGCCACCGCTTGTGTTCCTGCTGCAAGGATCAGAGAGGAAATAACACTAATGTCCCTTCATCTTTCATGTTGTATGCAACAGTTAGTTAAATATTAATCAAGGCTCCTAGGGAAAGTACATAATGAGAGCATAAGTGAAAATAAAATGACGATCCATGTCAATTAATTGAAAATATTACTTTTTGGATTCTTGTATAAAAGTTCATAATTTCTCCAAGTCATTCTTTTTACATGAAACCCTACAATTTTTATTCAAAAATATCAGTAAAGCAGTAAATCCAAAAGAAAGACGACAAGGGAAAAGAAAAATAAGAGGTTTGTAAATTAAACCTAAATCTTGCTTTATAACATCTAATCTCATTTGATTTAATGTAATCCAATTAGAGTACAGAAGTGATAGGGCAGCGATAATCTCATATACAACAATTTCCCAGCTGAACCTAGAATTTTTTATGACACGTGTTATTCAAGCTGTACAGAGGAGGATAAAATTATTGGTTTTCCCACTTACATTTTTCACTGAGAGGTTCTCATTGCAGAGGAAAAAAATATGTTGGACTTCTAAGATATGATTATAGCTTTTTATGGTGAAAAGTTCCTATTTCCCAAGGTTCTCATTAAACGCAGCCTTTTCCAGACATTATCAGCCAATAGACAGAGATTGACATAGATTGCCCTTATATTAAGAACAGGAAATTCTATGCTTCTTTGTGGGAAATGTCACCTTTTTTTAACATCTACTTTTTAATGAATTTTCAGCTATAGTTCCAAAATTCATTTTCCATGAAATACAGAACTGTATTCACACAAATGTTAGCAGAAAGCAAATATAGAAAGATGTAGGAATAGCTTTGGAAAGTTTTCAAACTAGCTGTAGTAAGAGAGGAAGCTTTATGGAAGCAGTTGCTACTGAACTGTAGTGGCAGATTCTTCTAGTCTCTGCCACTCCTTTAACAATAAGGGAATTTCCAAAGAAAATATTTAATTGAATTAAGCTTTAAAAGCTTTTAAATGAGGCACTATCAGCTTGAAAAATGGCCAAATTCGTTGACATTTATAGTAAAGAAGAACAGAAATATCAGACACAGATGAATAAGATTTTTTGTGGAAGAGTCGGAATGTTTTTTGTAAAGGGAAATCATGCCTCACAAATCTGCTAGAATTTTTTGAGAGGGATCAACAAGCATGTGAACATGGGCGATCCAGTGGAAACAGTGTACTTTGATTTTCAGAAAGCCTCTGAAGAGGTCACTCACCAAAGACTCTTAAGCAAAGTGAGAGGCCATTGAATAAAGTCCTCTCCTGGATCAATAACTGGTTAAAAGATAGGAAACAAAGGGTAGGAATAAATGGCCAGTTTTCAGAATGGAGAGAGGTAAATAGTGGTGTCCCCATGACATTTGTACTGGGACCAGTGCTAAGCTGGAAAAGGAGTAAAGAGTAGGGGGGCCAAAATTGCAAACGACACAAAACTATTCAAGATAGTTAAATTCAAAGCAGACTGCAAGGAGTTACATAGCAATCTCACAAACTGGGTGACTGGGCAACAAAATGGCAGATGAAATCCAGTATTGATAAAGGCAAAGTAATACAAATTGGAAAACACAATCCCAGCTATACATACAAAATGATGGGGTCAAAAGAGATCTTGGAGTCATTGTGGATAGTTCTTTGAAAACTTTGAAATCCAGTTAGTGTACAGCAGCCGTCAAAAAAAGCTAACAGAATGTTGGGAATCATTAGGAAAGGGGATAGATAATAACTAAAAGAGAAAATATCATATTGCCTCTATACAATATCATATAATCTTTATGTAAATGCATGGTACATCCACATCTTGAATACTGCATGCAGATTTGGTCATTCCATCTCAGTAAAGATATATTAGAATTGGAAAAAAACCGAAAAGTGTAACTAAAATCACTAGGGGTATGAAACAGCGTCCATATGAGATGAGATTAATAAGGCTGGGACGTTTCATTTTAGAAAACAGACTTTTTTACTCCTTCTTATAACACAAGAATTTGGGGTCACCAAATGAAATTAATAAGCAGCGGTTTTAAAATGAACAAGAAATATTTCTTCATACAACGCACAGTCAACCTGTGGAACTCTTTGCTAGAGGATGTTGTGAATGCCAAGATTATAATGGGATTAAACAAAGAATTAGGCAAATTCATGAATTGCTGTTTGCCAGAGGCTGGGAAAGGCTGACAGGATCGATTACTTGATGGTGACCTGTTGTATTCATTCCCTCTGAAGTACATGGCATTGGCCACTGTCAGAAGACAGGATGCTGGCCTAGATGAACCATTGGTCTGACCCCTTATGGCCATGCTTACGTTCATCTTTTCAGGGCCAGGCTTCTCCCTGTCAACTTTTTACCAAAAACTTTTTGTCTTGTTTTTGTAAACACCTGCAGAGACTCCAGCCATAAGGAGGCACCAGTCAGCTGAACCCATAAAAGTGGCAAAAGGCCAGCTGAGGAAAAATGCACCTGAAGGATCCAATCCCACTAGTTCAATCTTTCAATGAATCCTTGAGCTAATGATCACCTGCACACAACCTGCTGAAGAGAAAAAATAGAAGGGTGTAGCTTAGCAAGGGAGTGGCCAAGCTTCCTTTTCACTTCATTTCCAGCCGTCCCATGCACATCTCTCCCCCCACCAAAACCACCCTTGCATACCTTCCATTGTAGCTTGCCTAGGTTTTCAATGAAAACTGGTGATGGTACTCAGCAATAGCTCGTTGGCATTATATTTTAAAGCTCCAAACCTTAGCAATGTTTCCACGCTCTGAACAATCCCTTTCTCCCACCCATGAATTAACTGCTCCCACCCCAAGAAGTTGAGAAGCAGAATCCAGAAAGATGAGGTTCACAAGAACAGGACTTAGATTCTGTGCTGCAGGCCCTGAGAAGCACAAATCAGAAGGTGCAGGCCAGGTGAAGAGAGGTACAAAGGGTAATTCTGAGGTGCTGTGAGGGCCAAGGTTCCTAGGGTAAATTACAACAATCCCAGCAATTGCTCTAATAATTTCTGGCAGCCTCCCCTATGGCTGTCGATGAGCTCACTCGCGAGTCACTCCACTCCCAACAATGACGCGCACACTTGAGACTCATACTTCGTACCCTCATCTTGACGGCACAACAGCTCAACTCTGTCCACGAGCCCTTCCGACCCCTTCCTGCTTCCAGAGCGGTGTGCAATGGAGAATCTCTCCCCAAGTGCTTTATCCTTCCCCCCTACTGGCTCTGCAGCAACATGCGGTATTTCCAGAACTATGATGTTGTTAGTCAGCGATGATGGTGTTAAAGTGTTAAATTAATCTCTATTTCATTAAACTGCCACCCCTCCCTCCCCCCAAAAAATTGCAAAACTAATACACAAAAGGAATCCTCTATCCCCAAAGTGTCAATTGGGAAAATAAAATGAAATAAATGTAGACTCTGGAAAGTTATTGGAGTGCTCCATTTGTTACAGCCCAGCAAAGACATATTAATGCTTAAAAGAAAGGAACTTACTGGGGAAGGAATGTATTTCAGAGGAAAATAAACCAATGCAGCTAAAACTAGCCTCTGTAGCTGCTGGCTCAGAAAGTTTGTATCAAGTCCTCCTCTCCCCTCTCTAGTGACTCAGAATACCGCCTTCTCCCTGATCGGAGATGGGAATGGCAGTCAGGTTCATGGGAATGTCAGGGCACTTTCTGTTTACACTTACCCCAACATAAATCAAGAGCAACTCTCCTGAAGTTATGGCTGAGTAAAACCAGGGTGTGTGAGTGCAGAATCAGGCCCTGCACCTGGAGCACCCTACCCTCGTAACTACTACATGAATATCAGGTAGTCAGAAGACAGTTTTCAGAGACCATACACCTGACTACACCCTTGCTGAGAGCTAGGTTCTCAGAGTCAGCTCGAGAAAAATAAGGAGAGGACCATAATTCTCAGCATGCCAGCATCCTTGATGCTAACGCCATACAGGTGTCTGAAAGAGCAGCCCTATGTTAGCAGTAACTTACCTGAGGAGAGAAACCTCCGTGTTTCTGCTGAATCTGCAATGCTGCTGACCTGTCTGGAGCAAGCTTCCAGGAAAAACAAAAAAAGCAAGCAGTGCAAAGTCTGCCTAG
Organism: Pelusios castaneus; assembly: GCA_007922175.1. Lineage (NCBI taxonomy): Eukaryota > Metazoa > Chordata > Testudines > Pelomedusidae > Pelusios > Pelusios castaneus. The sequence goes on from ML685818.1 coordinate 8,095,820, forward strand.
AGTCTGTGCTGCAGCAGGAGCATCCATCTTAGATCCAGTGGAGGAAGAGAACTTGGACAAGCTCCCTTTTTAAAGCAACAGTGCTTCGACTGAGCATGGAGAGCAATAAGACTGCTATTGGACTACAGCTCTGTATGTGTGCAGAGCACTTTGCAACATTAACTAATTAATCCTCTCAAAGCCCCTTTCTGCTAGGCAGTTACGGACTATTGCCCCCATTTTACAGGTGGGGAAACAGAGAGTGCTAACATTTTTTTAAAGTGCCCAGTGATTTTGGGGGGGCTCAAGCCATAATCAGAAGAAGGAAGAGCTGAGAGTCTTTAAATCCAGCCTCCATTCCAAGGACACATTACTTGGTTAGACTGCAAGTACTGAATGGTTATGAGAACATACCGGTTGGCTTCATTGTATCCCATATAATACCACCAAAGAGAACAGCATGGGTTTAATGACTCTTGCCTTGACAGTGCAATGAGTGCTGTCTGGGCAGATGCCAATACCTGGATGAAGATCCAGTGATATCAAGAAGCTCAATCTGATTGCAGGGGGTTCATCCGGGAGGAGCTCACTACAGGATCAGGCCATCATTCTGGCTGTATGCTACCTTTAGTTAGTAACAGGTTTTCTATGGGTAATTTAACACACACTGTATTTTTCTACTATTTTGCAGATCTAACCCCAACATTTTTAACTCAGAGGGCTCAGTCAATCAGGTGGACATAAGAGTTTCCTACACAATGAATGAAGAGAGAGAAACGCCTTAAAATGCGATGCACAAAACCAGGATCGTGCCTCTTTGCAAAACCTTTTTCCCTGGGTCTTTCCTATCCCAGATGAGTGCTCTCACCACTGGGCTCAAAGTTGTGAAGTGGGCAACCCTACTTTCTCTAGCGAGATTTTGAATAGGACCCGAGCTGGCAGCTGGCCTCTCTCTAATCAGACCCGGCTTTGTGAATAACTGTGGGGCATAGGCAACAGATGGATTTTTTGACACCTGGATGCATGCCCAGAGGCAGAAACATTGGCCACTTAAGGACCTCTTACCCTGGAAATTTAGGGCTGAGTGAGTTGAAGTGCCTATGTAGTTTGGTGGGAATTTTGTGGCTCACAACGGAGCCAAAACTAAGACTTAGGCTATGTCTACACTTGTAAATTTAGGTCGACTTTAGCTAAGTCGACTTAACTAAGTCGACTTAGCATGTCTACACTGAAATTTAAAGTTGAGTTTGGGGGGAACTTACAAAGTCAACCTAGAGCGTCCACACTAGATGCCTAGGTCGACTTCTAGGAGCTAGGGGGACCTAGGGCAGGTCCACAGGGGCAGGGGGGAACCCCTTGCCCAGTGCCAGGGAGCTCAGCCTTTGCCCCATTGTACCTGGGTACAATGGGGCAAAGGGGGACAGGGACCCTGGCAGGGTATAGGGGCAGGGTGGGTAGGGCTCTGCCCTGCCCTATGGGGGGGCATGCCAGGCTCCCCCTGTGCCCCGTCTCCTCCCCCCCCCCGCCTGGCAGGGAGGGCAGTGGTGGAGTCCTGGAGTAGCCCTAAGTCGACTTAGGCTACTTAAGGAAAATAAAGTCGACTTAATAAAAATTAAGTCGACTTAGGGCTACTCCAGGTCTACACTGGCCTAAGTCAACTTTAAAAAGTCGACTTTAGGCTTAAGTCGAACTAAAATTAGGTTTAATAAAGTCGACTTAATTTTCCTTAAGTCGACTTAATTTTCCTTAAGTCGACTTAAGGAAACTGTAGTGTAGACGCAGGGTAAATTAAGTCGACTTAAGCAAGCTTAAGTCGACTTAATTTACAAGTGTAGACGCACCCTTAGGCACTTAAGTTCCAGGACATCTAAGAATCTTCATGGGCCTGGCCCGCAAAGCAGCTCTAGAGGGAGGAATTCACTTTACCTGCTACTGGAGCAGAGTTTAGGCCCAGTTATCTTTCAAACCATGCTACAGGGCTCACCCACCTATTCACAGAGGTTTTTACCCTCCAGGGAAACGGACTGTGACAGTGACAAGCTCCATCTGTTCAAAGAGAGGGGGAGTCGGTTGAGTCCTTCACGAGGTACAGTATCAACCATGTAAATGCTGCAATTTAACTGATGTATTGTTTTGATTATAGGAGCCCTGCTGGAGTCTGCTGACCAGAGTATTTTATAAATTGAAAAAAATAATAATAAACATCCTTGCGGAGCCTGGCTTGCTGTGGGGCAAAGGAGCCAGCATTGCTTTATGTATGTTTCACAAAGCAATTTTGCTGGCGGCTGGAGGCAATTTTGCCTCCTTTGAATTACACTAGCAGTGGCAGCCCCATTAGCCCCCTCAGATGCAAAGCTCCACACTTTCTCTTTGGATTTCAAAGGTCACAATGTCTAATAAATGTCACTTGAAAAGCTTTTCTTTTTTTTTAAACAGTTAAAACCCCACATCTTCACATAGCGAGAGGCAGGGAACCTGTCACCTAATATCGAACATTGGATTGCTTATTGTCCTCAACTCTACACAATACAGGAAGCAAGTTCTTTCTCATATCCCACCTGCATGCTGTTTGGACCAAAACACCTATCAAATGTGTGTGAGCATGGGGAAATGGGTGGGATGAATCTGTGCTAACTAGATGTTGGATCCTAGGAACATTATGCATGTGAGTAATTTACTCCTGTGAGTCATCATCTTGCCTATTTCCATATGTTCTGTTCATGCTGGGGGAAAGTTCTTTCATTCACTAGAACTAAAAAATAAGTCTTAAATGTACATAGTGTTACAGTCACAGACTATTATAGGTCCCAGTGACTTGCCATGAAATCTGAGCCCTTTCAGGCAAGTCCATGGCTAGACTATGTGTAGAAAAGTAAGTCGGGATGAGTAAGATCCTGATCCTCTAGCAAAATGATTCATAAATGATCTGGGGAAAGGGATAAGCACTGGAGGTGGCAATATGCAGACAATATGAAATTACTCAAGATACTGAAGTCCAAGGTTGACTGTATATAGTTATAAAGGGATCTCATGAGACTCAGTAACAAAATGGCAATGAAATATAATGTTGATAAGTGCAAAGTAATAATGCACATTGGAAGACACTCTCAATTATACATACAAAATGATGGAAGGTGACAGAAGCACTGAGGAGTTCCAGTCCCTCCAAATGTATGACATCCATGCCCGGAGGAACTTGAGACCACAACAGCATGCTGACCAAGGTCCATGAGGGGTTACTACTAAAGACAAGCTACTACAGCGACTTGGACTATAGGGGTCATGCTCTAAACTGAAGGGCCAATGGTAGGAAATAGTCCAGGGCAGTGGACCCTACTTAGGTCCCCTTATTCAGGAGCTGATTCCCATGGGGCTGTAGGCTAGGAGCTTGTGGAGTGGGAAGGCCTCTACACCCTCCCAACTTGAAGACAGAGGCACATTGACCACAGTGACTTGTAGATGGTAGGATAATAGAAACAAATAATAATACAGCAGGCCCTAAGCGCAAACTGTTCTTTTGCTCCTCTGCAGAGCTTCTGACCTGGCTCCTGATGGCCCTTTGATGTCCACCACACAACATCCTCCTGATGGCCACCACAAAGATACCTACTGTTATCCTTCTCTTCTCACATCTTGTGTGAGTAACCAAATTCCATGATCTGAAATGGGGCTGGGGGAATACACTGCGGACTTGTTTCCAGAGGCAGATTGAGTGCCTGCTGGGAGGAAATTAAAGCTGGATAACATGGGCCAGCAATTGAGCATGAATGATCATAAATCAGGTGTTTTAGTACCTCAGGAGTACTCTCTTGCTGTGTGCTGTCACCCTTTCACCTCTTTGTCAAATCACTGATACGCTTTTGGGCAGTGGAGGTGCTTCTCTTTTACTCAGGCTGCCAAGTATTTTTGGGAGAGGGGAAAGAAGGAATCCAAGGGGCTGTTTTTTCTCCCCCATCCATTCAAATGTTGGCCTGGTCTACACATAAAGCTAGATTGGTACAATTGCATCATTTAAAGGTGCTAAAAAAAAAACCACACGCGCACATTTAAGTGATGTAACTTTGTCAACCTAACCCCCAAAGTTCAGAAGTTCCTACACTGATGAAAAAATTCCTTCCATTGTTGTAGGATAAGTCTCCACTATGGGGTTATATTAGCATAGTTTTTACAGTGTAGACATACCTGAACATTTTATGACTCAGCGGGAGAGTATCTCATCTTTGTGTAGCTGTCACTGTCCTTGGAGCTATTATTGGCCCAGTCTATTTGTGATAATGTAGAGACCACATCAATTGTAGAAGCTAAACTCCCAAGAGATTCTCACCAGTGCTGTGGTTCTGGCACCATTTCCAAACTCTTATCACAGTGCGGAAACCAGGCAGAATGCCTGTGCTTTTCGCAGCAGAAACTCATAATTTATGCTCTTAGCAATTAATTATATGTTAAATAGCTGTCAGGAAAAGCTCTTTGATAATCTGTTTGGCCTTTAACACCTGATTATCACTTTGTGGTAGAGACTGGGTTAGACACCCAAGAGTGAAAATACTTTAAGGAAATATTTCTATGGAATTAAGCAAATTACTCCTTTATTGATACCTGCAGGATTTTCATGCCCTGTTTTTCTGGGTATTATTATGGCAAAGATTATGAAATGTATTTTATGAATAACTGTGAATGAACCATAGAGGGGATTCAACATAGAAGGCTTTGTTGAGAGTGGTCCCTAGCTGATCTACACCCACAAGGATTTTAAGGGTAAATGTTATGGCTGACACCAGGGACCCTCAGAACTAAAACCCCATATCAATACTAATTGCCAGGCTCTCAAGCTGCCAGGAACAGACTCATATCCTTTGTGCATCTGGCACAAAGAGAGATTCATAATACCCATTAAGTAGGTGGTTTGTCCAGATGGAGATGTACAATTTGTTTAGATTATGAAAAGAGTTTGAGATTAGGTCAAGATTAACTAACATATGTTAACAACTCTACAGTCAACCTTTACTAGGTAAACGAAGGTAAAAATGTGTTAACCTGAATCTTCACAAGGTTGAAGTTACAGTGTGGTTAGCAGATGTAATCTACACACAGTGTTGTCAACGTTTGTGACTTTTTCTTTAAAAGCATGAGTCCTGTGATAATTTAATGTTTTTCCTTAGGCACTGACTCCTTGAGTCATGTAACTACCTGCGAATCTTAGCTTTCTTTTTTTTTTTTTTTTCCCTTAACATTCCAACAAGAAACTGACCAATTGCAAAGTCCTAACCCCAGTAGTACTCAGGAAGAGTCTAATCCAGCATGCGCAAGTCCCATTGACTTCAGCATGAATTGGATAAAGGCCCTAAAGGAAGCTACAGAAAAAAGACTTGCAAGGATTTTTTTTTTTAAATCTGTGTTTTTTACATTAGAATTTATTTACACGTGGGTTATTCAGAGCAGCTAGCTATTCCAGAACTTCCCCCTGTGTGAACATTCGTATTCCACTGTTGAAGTGTCTGTCATTCATGGAGTTATTCCTAAATAACTCCTTGTGTTGATACGCCCTTAGAAATATCAAGAATGTCCATCGGGTTATTAGAGTTGAATAGGGTTAACAAAAGCAGACTTAAGCTCTTCCAGTTATTCAAGCAATGAGGTTTCTTCCACTTATTACAGAGACTATTTTCCACAGGGACAGACCCGTGTGTCCAAGGGGAGTAGCTCATTGCAAGATTGGGGCTTAATTTGCTGTTTGAATTCCAACCCAATATAATATCTACCATTTGGTGGTATTTGAGTACAGACATAGGGTAACTGCTTTGTTTAACCACACTTTCTTCAATTCTTTCCTCTGTATAAGTCAGTCCAGCTAACCTCTTTATTATTATTGTCGCTCTTCTTTGAATTGCCTCCAGTTTATTAACATCTGTTTATGATCTTACTAGAATGGAAAGTAAGTCCATTTACCTCCTTGCTCTGTGAGCAGATGCTATCATTTTAGAACTACCAAACCCAAACATTCAAAAATCACAAATCAGACCCATAAAAGCAAGACAATTTTTTTAAATAATTAATTTTGGGTTCCTTCTATTGGCCTTCTGGTTAACGAGTCTCTAAGTCTAAGGTGCACTTAAATGACAGTTTCATGGTTTTTTTCCTGCAGTCCTGAGGGCAATAAACTTAATGAGGGAGAGGGGGCAAGTGAGTGAGCTGAGATTCTCATGAAATATCTTAATTTCAGTAAATGGGCTTTAAGAAAAGAACCATATTTTGAAAGACTCGTGATAAAATCATGACGCTTAGCATCATTGCTGTCTAGGATTGCTAAATTACACCACTCTCACCCAGATCTTATATAACATTTTTATTTATAGAGCGCAAAGTTCTTTATCCCCATTTTACAGATGAAGACACTGAGGCACGGTGAGGTGAAATGACATGTTCAAGGTCACCTAGAATTCCAGTAGCAGAACTAGGAATAGAACCCATATTTTCTGAATCCCAATCTAGTGCTTGATCTACTAGAACACACTGCCTCTCTTTTTATAGCCACTCTTGAAGGTGCTGAGCCTATAAACACACATGCATGGCATAAGAATTTTCAGGATTGTTGTTTCCATTTTTTAATCTGTTTTTACTATACATCTCCTCTTCTCTTCTATTAATTATCTGTTTCAGATTATTCCCCCATAACAAGCCAGGAGTGTGGCCTACATGTCTCAAAGATGACTCTTACTTTGTTATTTTCTGCCTACATTTCTATACTTGATCATTTAATATTATTTCTAACTTATTTACTGAGTGTCATTAGTGTGTTCTGCACTATACAATAAATAAAAAGACAATTCCTGCTCCAACAAGCTTATAATCAAGATTGAACAGAAGAAGAAGAAGAAGAAGAAGAAGAAGAAGAAGAAGAAGAAGAATTAGGACAGCCAAGGGATGTAGATATAATTTTAAAAAATTAAATGGCATTTCTTTATTTATCTTTGAAAGTTACATCTCATGAAGAATTGGAGAGAGAATAAAATTCAGCTCTAAATTTAATCAGCATTTTGTTTAATTCCCCTTTCAGATAGTTCTTATTCCATCAATAAGAAACCTCTTTTCTGAACAAGCTGAACGTGAAATGATAGCCACAAACATCTGTTCATCCCTATTAAACTAAGCACATAAAGCCACAGTGTCCATTTTAGACTACTCCATTTCCAGCCATACGAAGGTGCTACAGCTACATAAATTAGAGAGATGAATTTGTTTACCTGAAAATTATAGTGTTCTCTCATGTTAAGTCAGTTTACATATTATTACCTAAGACGGCAAATATACTCTGTATGCAATACTACAGATGATAAAACAAATCTCTGCCTTCAGTTTTTAGCCTAGTCATTGCATTTTTATGTCTACTAACATATTGGAATAATAAAGCATAGCAGAATCAATATCAACAAAGAGCTTTTGTGCGATGTCTCAATGTTTGAAGATGTTCATGGAGTCAAATACTCCATCAAAGCACAATGGAGCTATATATTTAACACGTTTTAGCTTTAAGGGGAGTTACCTAGATATATCTCCAAATCTATATCTACAGCTATCTCCCAGGCATCAATGAGAGATTAAAAAATAAATGATATGTAGTCATCAAGGGTGGCATTCAGCACTTTTATCTGCACCGAGCTCACAGACAGGCCTTGTGTTGGGAGCTAAATCTAAGTTTACACTACCACTTATGTTGGTATGTTATTTTATTCAGAGGTGTAAATAAGCCACACCTCTGCGTATTATAAATTACGCCAACTTAAGTCCCATTGTGAACAATGCTATGTCGGTGGGAGAGTTACTTGTGGGTGGATTAATTACCTTGAAAGGAGAGCTCTCTCCCCTCACCGTTCACTCCACTACAGAACAGCTGCACCACGGTAAACTCTCAACTGTACCCAGAGCCTTAATCCAGGGTTGAAAGAAAGGAAATCAACCCACAGTCAGAGGGAAGGTTGCAGGGAACTTCCACAGCCACTTTCCTATCACATAGACTGCACTAATGACCATAGCTCTTCTCTACCTTCAATACCAGATTCCTTACCACTGGAAACCTCCATATGTCTACCTTCACCATTCCTCTCCTGACCGTGAGATCCACCCTGCAGGCAAAGGAGGATTTAATATTGATTTCCAAGGCTTTGATTTAGAGAGAGTGATGAATAAATTCTCCTGTGATGGAATTTATTCCTTACCGAAAGGCTGTGAGTAGCTTCAGATGCAAATCTTCCTAAGAGCTATCTTGCATCATAGAGCTGCTGTGATTTTATAGTACAAATACAGTTTCCTTGTGTTTAGAAAATCTGTGACTGCTAAAACCACTATTTTCTTTAAAGAAGGGTAAAAACATATTTGAATAATGTACTGTTACTGCTATAATATGAAATAACTATGGTGCCACTCGCTTCCTTGGAATGAAGTAACCATTTTCATATCTGATATGTTAAATAGAATTCTAACCATTACCCATTTAAAAAATAAAAACCTAGGTATAGTCAGCCATTTCCCAAGCCTCTAGAATCATTTGCTAATTTAAAGTTGTCACTGAGTTCTAAATGTCATTTGTATATTTGCTTATTTGAACTATCCCACTATAATATATAGTTATGACTTAGAAGGTGGATTGATAAAAGGGATAACGGGTCATTTCTTTTCCTCCCTCAGAATTGTACTGAATAAATCAATCATTCCAATACCTTTTAAAAAATGAATCATCACAAAAGGTGTAGCATTAACACAACAGTTCTAGAGAAATGAAGTGCTCTATTTACCTACATCCCAGTTATAGAATGAGCAGCAGCAGTACAAACGTTTTCATCCCGCCAATGTGCCTCCAAGTTGACCAGCAGAGGTGCTCTTTGGTAGTTAGAAGATAATTCATACTTCTTGCCCATTTGCTCCATTGCCCCTCTGCTGAGCCTGCCAACAGTGGAGTCCATCAGTTCCAAAGGCTTTCTGTGATATGGATAGTTGTCCACTAGATGATGCACTAAGTCCACTTACTTACTTCACATGCAGGCAAACTGCCTCAAGAATATCCCTTAAAAGACCAACTCTAGGGCTTAGCTAGGATGCTGAGGTGATGAGTGGGATATAATTTTCTGGGGAGTTCAGGCACACAAGTTCAGTCTCCCTGCTTGAGTCCATTCTTGGCCTTTGCTATGATTGCCAAAGTAATATACAGATTATTATTGGTGGATAAGAATTTCAGAAGTGCCTTAGTGATTTAGGCACACAGGAATTGCCAAACTGGATCAGACCCGAGATCCATGTATTCCAGTATCTTGTTTCCAACAATGGCCAGCATCAGGTGCTTCAGAGGAAGGGGCGAAGAATTCTTCAATAGAATGAGTAGACAAGAGATAATTTTCTCCCCACATAGTCTCAGCCTAAACTCTAAATGTTAGAAACTGTCTTAAACCCTGAAGCATGAAGACTATTGTATAGGCATCTAAATTCTATTAACTTGCATTGTTATCTGAATGCCTACTATATAAGTGCACTTTGGTGCAGGAGTTAAAAGTTTTACTATTCCTGAAAATTTCATTTTATTCTCTTTTAGACCATGTGATGCCTGGGACTGTTGGAAACAAAGATTCTGGTTTCTGTCTTCCATGCTGCACACGTGCAGTGTACTTGACTACCATCAGTCCCATAACAGGGGCTGGTTTCTATAACCTTAATTATGGTCTGCCTAGTGAAACTGCACATCTGCACAGACAGCCCTTGAAGCCCAGACTCCTAACTCCAAAAAACACAGGCTTTTATCATCATGGAGCTAGAGTGAGGATTCTTACACTGAGGGGTCATGACCCCTCAGGGGGTTGTGAGGTTATGGGGAGAGGTATGGGTGGTAGGGGATTGTCACAGCCTGAATTATTTTCAAAGCGTTCCCAAACAAAAAATGTTTGAGAACTCCTGCACTAGAGAAAACACCTTATTAGAAGTTAGGCATAGAAATTCCTATATGATCTTTTTAATCTGGAATCTGCCAATCAAAGGACACATGTTCTAACCCGGGGTAGTCAACAGAGGGACTGCAGGCCAAACTCAGAATGCCAGATGCATTTGAATGGACACCAAAATATTTTTATTTACTTGTTACATCTTTATTGTTGGTTTTTTGTTTTTTTTTTAAATCATTTTCTCTGTAGTCTGGACCTTGACCAAGAAATTTGGACTTTGACACAAAATATTTGTGTCGCCATTCCAACTCCTCAGGGCTCACGCATGAGCTGAACACTGCTTGTGGGAGGAAGAGGAAGTGGGTGGCTCTCAGCCCCCTTTACAAGGCTGTGACACAGTGCAAGTGATCTAGGGCTGGCTCACCACTCTGTGCAACGGCCCAACACAGACCCAAGAGGGAAATAATTGGTTAGGACTGGGTGATACACCAGTTACTGAGGATTCAGCTCATAACCTAGGGACTGCTAAATGGGAGATTGGGGGAGAGAGAGAGAGAGACGCTGGAAGAAAGGACAAATAAACTCATGATCTAAGATTTACTCTTGCAGCACCCCCTTGGATAGTGGGCTGAGGTGTTGTATATTGGGTTGCCATAGTAATAGAACTTGACCCTTAGCATGTTAGGTAAAACCGGTTTGGTTGGTTTCTAGTTCTTCCCTAATAAAGCCACACATTTTGGGGTCCTCGTTGTGTGTCTGTTTCTAACATCTTTTTGTATACAAGGACCCTACATAACACAAGGGTCTGGCTCATAGTGCCTCATCCTGCTCCCATTGTAACCAACAAGAAAACTGACAACTCCGACAGGATTAAGCCAATCACTCCCACTGACATCAACAACAATACATGCATGCTACATACTGCCAAAGCCTAATATTTCACAGATATTTAACGACAGAGAAATTTCCAGGAAGGGAATGAAGCTGGTAAAATGAGAAAGAAACATTCAAAGTCATAATTACAAGCTGGAATGGTTTTTAAATCACCTGCCCCTCAAACAACGTGACAAACTTTCTAGGAAAATTTTCCTCTCTTTTCTCAGAAATTTCAGGCACTTTCAGCTCAACTTAGGTTTTCAAAACAAATTTCAAGGGAGATTAAAACAGATTTTTAGTAGAAGCCACCATCTTTCTGAAAAGCAGCCTCTGATGAATTATAGATAAGCGTTCCAGAACACCTGGAATTGAAATTCTGTATAGCAAGGCATACAATCTTCCACAGCTGACTAATCCCAAATTCTGCAGTGAATTCTGGGACTTGTCGCAGGGTTAGCTGATTGCAAAATCATTCCACAACACAGGAAGAAGAAAGAAGAAAAATAATAATCTGAAAATTCATCATGTTACCAATACAGTGAAACTTAAATATTTTCCAACACTACTATCTTCAACAGTATCAAAACCAGCATCAATTTTTACTAAATTTTAACATTTGCTTTGGAGGTGTAGCCGAGGAATCCTGCTTGGGTGTATTACCTACAAAGAACTGCCATTCTCATTTAATAATCCCGGTAACAAAACTGCAAAAGGGCCTCTTTGTCTGCTCACTCCAGGAATCTGAGATGTCACTGACACCTTTTTGCAGCTTATTCATTGGTGCGAGCAGAGATAATAGACAATGGAAGAAGCCAGCAGACCCCGAGAGAAAGAAAAACGATTACCACCAGGAAAATGAAAATACTTAAAAGCCAGAAAGGTTAACATTTAAATTCACATAGCAAATACAAAGTAAATCATATAAAGAACACTTGTGGAGAGAAGTTAAAGGAAAGCACTCTATAAATAAAAAAATAAACAAAATAAAAGAAGGCAGGAGCACAGCAAGGGTGGCAACTCTGCTGTGGACATTTGTTGCACTCTTGCTTTTTTATCACAACAACAGTAAAAATCTACAATTTGAACCCTTCCTGCTCTTCTTGAAATCAATGGCAAAGCTCTCATGGGAAGCAAAATTTCAGTAGGACTAGAATCAGTTCCTTAGTTGAGAATATATGCTAATTCCACTACCAGTGAGGAAAGAGTGATCAGATTCCACAATCACAAATGGAAAAGAGAAGGGGTTTTTTTGCAGCAGATGAGACGCATAGTAAATTTGTGGCAAATTATTCAGACTCGATACCCAAAATCTCTTCTTCAGTGCAATTCTATCTCCTGTCACAACTTCCTAGCTGTGAGCTCACATTTTTCCCTCTGGTTTGTTGTAAATGGCAAAAACGCTGTTCAGAAATGATAGCTCTTAAAAATAAGAGGCCTCTTAAGACTTCATATACACCAGCTTTTCATGAGGGTTAACTGTAGAGGATAAAACTGAGCCGTGCTCGGAGTTCAACACTGCTAACCCCAACACTACTGGAAAAGGAGTGGATGATCTTACAACCATGCACCCTCTTTGGGATCTCATGCTTTGACACCAAACAGCTACATAGAGAGGGGCTCTTCCTTACCATGTTTCAGACTGAGCTACAGCTAGCAGCACGGGTCACCACCTGAAGCCTGTGTTGCATCATATTATTTAAACTTTTGTGAGCTGGAACTCCCTGGTTTTGATTCATAGATTCATAGAAGATTAGGGTTGGAAGAGACCTCAGGAGGTCATCTACTCCAATCCTCTGCTCAAAGCAGGACCAATCCCAACTAAACCATGCCAGCCATGACTTTGTTAAGCCACACCTTAAAATACTCTTAATGATGGGGATTCCATCATCTCCCAAGTAACCCATTCCCAGTGCTTCACCATCCTCCTGACGAAAAAGCTTTTTCTAATAGCCAACCTAGATTCTCCCACTGCAGCTTGAGACCACTGCTCTTTGTTCTGTCATCTGCCACCGTTGAGAACAGCCTAGCTCCATCCTCTTCGGAACCCCCCTTCAGGTAGCCAAAAGCTGCTATCAAATCCCTCACTCTTCTCTACAGATTACATAAAATCAGTTCCCTCAGCGTATCCTCATAAAACATGTGCTCCAGCCCCCTAATCGCTGTTGTCCTCTACTGGACCGTTTCCAATTTGTCTACATCCTTTCTGTAGTGAGGGGTCCAAAACTGGACAGTCCTTCAAATGAGGCCTCACCAGTGCCAAATAGAGGGGGGAAATCACTTCCCTCAATCTACTGGAAATGTTCCTAGTAATGCAGCCCAATACGCAGTTAGTCTTCTTGGCAGTAAGGGAATATTGTTGGTGCAGATCCAGCTTCTTGTCCACTATAACCTCCCAGTCCTTTTCTACAGAACTGCTGCCTACCCAGTCAGTCCCCAGCCTGTAGCAGTGCATGGGATTCTTCTGTCCTAAGTACAGGACCCTGCACTTGTCCTTGTTGAATCTCATCAGATTTTTCTTGGCCCAGTCCTCTAATTTGGCCAGTGTAGAAGGGGATTAGCGCTAAATCGACTTTATTAAGTCGACGTAAAGCCAGTATAACAGCTATCTCTGCTGTTAAGTCGACTTAACAAAGTCGACTTAAAGTGTAGCCAATGTAAGTTGACTTAACAAGGTCGATTTTAAGTCGACTTAAAATCAACCTTGTTAAGTCTACTTAACAAAGTCAACTTAACTTTTCAAGTGTAGACATAGCCACAGTGTCATCGGCAAACATACAGAGGGTGCCCTCCAATACTCCAGATCATTAATGAAGATGTTGAACAAAACTGGCCCCAGCATCGATGCCTGGGGCACTCAGCTCAATGTCTTATTGGTCGCCGATACCTAGCAATTGATCACCACCCATTGAGCCTGATGATCTAGCCAGCTTTCTATCCACCTTATAGTCCATTCATCCAACCCGAACTTCTTTAACATGCTATTAAGAATATTGTGGAAGACCACATCAAAACCTTTGCTAAAGTCAAGGCATATCACATCCACTGCTTCCCCCACATCCACAGAACTAGTCATCTTATCACAGCAGACAATCAGGTTGGTCAGGCACGATCTGCCCTTGGTGAATCCATGCTGACTGTTCCTGATCACATTCCTCTCTTCCAAGGGCCTCAAAATGGATTTCTTGAGGACCTGCTCCATGATTTTTCCAGGAATTGAGTTCAAGTGACCAGTCTGTAGTTCTCAGGATCCTCCTTCTTCCCTTTTTTGAAGATGGGCACTATATTTGCTATTCCACTCACCTGGGGCCTCCCCCAATTGCCATGCATTTTTCAAAGATGATGGCCACTGGCTTGGCAATCACATCAGCCAACTCCCTCTGCACCCTCCGATGCATGCACTTGTGCCTGTCCAGTCTTTCTCCATAGTTCTGAACCTGTACTTTCACCACTGAGGGCTGTTCATAGCCTTTCTATTCTTTGCTGCTCAGTGCAGTAGTCTGGCAGAATTGCACATTTTCTCCACCATTATGATGAGAACTCACCAAAGGCCCTCCACAGAGCAATGGACTAGTTTAGGAACTAGTATTTTAAATGATAATCTTTAGTCAAGACTGTCACTACCAACATGGACCAGGTTTGGAACATGAGAAGCTGAAAGCCCATCTTCAAGGCCACTTAGTCTTCTTGTTTGAGATTTTTGAGAGCTCCTTGTTATGGAATTGTCCCTCAATTGGGTCCATGAGCTAAATGAAAAGATATATTAGAAAAACAAGATTAGAGACACTAGATGCTACTGCTCAGAAGAGAGATGCTTGTTAGACCTGTCTTCTCCTTCCAGCTACTGCTTCTGCTGCCTACATTTTCTGCTACCCCCAAAGCTTCCCTTTCCATCCTAATCCCACTACCTCTTCAGAGTTTTGCCTCCAAACTCTGCTCTCCATTCTCTCCCATTAGCAACTCCCTCCACTTGCCCACTTTTACTAGTTGCCCCCACAAAACTAGCACTCTAAAGAGGGAAGCTTGCCAGAGTGGTTCGACTGATGATAACTCTGCTATCACTCTGCTGTCGCTTTCCTGCTCAGCCAGAGCCTGGCCAGCTGCCAACATTAAACATCAAAGAAAAGAGCAAGTATAGCGGAAATGGGACAGCAGCTACAAGCGCTGGGAATAAGAGTAGGAATCCTCGACTAGCTACAGTACATCAGATGAACTGGTGCCTGGAGGGAATTTTAATTAAAGTTAGTAGCTTTTAAAGGGGACTGAATTACAATAATTGGTTTTTATTTCCTGAAACATAGGACTCTTAAGGTTGGGCCCGCAGTTTCGTACAACTTAAGCAAGTTCTTTGGTGCTTCCAGAGAAGCACACAACTTGTAGGAAGCTTTAATTTCAAATAAATCTTGAAATCCTAAAGGATGTAGGACTAGCACAATTAAAGATGTACGTCTCATACTGGTATTATAATATAAAATGTTTGTAAGTATGTTTCAAAAATACCAATCCCCCATGAAACAAAAATTCAGGAACCTCTGTACAAAATAATAAAGTTTTTGTCTTATCAGTAAAGTAATTAAAATGGCAAGTAAAGGTATGATTTTTAAACTGAGCTACTTTATTCAGACACTAAGGATGGAACTGCTCAGTGACTTCAATGGCACTACTGATTTAATTAAAATTATGCATGTTTTTGAGCATTTGAAGGATCAGAGTCATCACCACCTAATTTTAGGCTTGGTCTGCTTTTAAAGGTTAGATTAACAGAACTATGTGGGTTGGGGTGTGAAAGACCACACCCATGACTGACATATCTTTGCTAACGTAAGTGAGATGCATCAATGTAGCTGGAAGAATGCCTCGATTAACGTAACTACCATTGTCCAGGAAGGTGTTCTTACAGTGATAGAAAAATCCCTTTCTTCAGTGTATGCTGAATCTACATTGAGGTTATACTGGCATAGCTATTCTTGTATAATTGTACACAACATAGCTACACGCCTATAGTTCCACAGTGAAGACACATTTTTAGGCAGTCAAACTGGAAAATTGGTCAATTTTTTCATTGTAGGCATGCAGACAATCAAAAAGAGAATGAAATCTTAAGATAACAGAATTGGATTGTCTGCCTATTGAGCTGATCCAGTCAAAGGACAAGGATCACTATAGGTAGTGAACATGATTCTCATTTACACTAAGAGATACATTGCTTGTTTAATAGTATAAGAGGGTCTTAAAGTGGATGTAATTTACTAATGCAAATTGTACCACCAAAGCTCTTACAACACTGAAAATCTCAGCCATAGTTCCTAGTGACAATTATTCCATCCATGATCATACCTGCTCTTCATTTTGTATTTTATATCTAACCTTCTGCTTCATTCTTCTATTAAAGCAGCTTTAAAACATTTTTTCATTTCTATGACATTTCCAGAGCAGGCCCTTTCTTAGATCATAATTCTGTTGCTTTTTTGATACAGTCTTTTGCAATGCTTGCCAGTTTTTTAGTCCAACTCCTGTGAATCCACCACAAACTTTCCTTCAGAAGTTAACAGTTAGCACAGGGTTTTTTGAAACTTTAATATCACTTCTCTGTGACCTATATGACTATAATGAGAGTCTTAAAATGTTTTTACATTTTTGCAGTGCTCCAGAAAATACGTTCTACGCTGAATACTGTTTAGTAATACATTTGCACAGCACAATTAACCTTTGACGGCCAAGCACAGCTAGTTGGATGAGTGCGTTCAACTTCCATTGGAATCAGTAGAAGCTGAAACAACAAGAGCCCTGTGGCACCTTATAGACTAACACAGCTACCCCCTCTGGAACTTGTTGAGGGCCCTCACTTCTTAGCAGGAGAAGATCAGCACCTTGCAGAATTATTTACTGGTCTAATGTGATAAACATGACAGCTGCATGGTCATGTGTAATTCTTCAGGGTTTTGTCCAAGACTAACCTCATGGTCATTCAGGGATTTTGCAGAAGTCTTTACAATTATAAGTAGCAGTAGCTATCTTTTGCTGAATTCTCATGTATAACATCAAAAGCACCAGAACAAAGAACCAAACCATTAGCTGACTTCCATTTTCTTCTTTAGGTTATGTGAACCCTATAGCTGGAGGCATGACTCTCAGCCCAAGCAGGTTGACTCACGGTAGCTTTCCACTAGCTAGCACATTAAGAACAGCAGTGTGGACAATGCTCAGGCTGGACTTCTGAGCTTAGACCAAGGAAGCTGGGTGAGCTTGAACTACTTTAGCATGCTAGTTCTCAAACTCATAGACTTTAGGATCAGAAGAGACAAATATGATCATCTAGTCTGATCTCCTGCAAAAAGTATGCCACAAAACCTCACCCACCCACTCCTGCAATAAGCTTCTAACCAATGACTAAGTTATTAAAGTTGAGCAAAGCTAGTTCAAGTCTGTCTATCCCAGCTGAGGGACACCCATAGAGACTGTTTCTTCAGCAATAAAGATTTGGCATGTATTAAAGGAATGAAAATGAAATAATGTTCCTGTTTACTGTAAAGTGGGAATGGCTATTAGCACAAAGTAATGCAAGCACAGTTTGCAATGTCTCAAATGTCATTTAGACATTTAAAGCATTGGATCTACTAGGCTGGATGTAGAGTGACTTGACCCATCCATCCATTCTGAAAGAAAATCTTTAAGCCTTTGTGATGGAAACGAGAATGTAACAGAAGGAGGAGGGACTGGAAGCATAATAATAAATTAGGTAGATGTAAATCATCCAGCTCCTGAAACAGCTCAACCACAGAAGGTTACAAAAGTTAAGATTTTGCAGATTCTTTTGTATAAAAAGATCTTTTCCCTGGTCATTTATAACTCACCCTTGCCAGGTAGATAAGAGAGCAGACTGCAAGTACTGCAATCATTTAAACGATGGGGAACCAAAGCAAGACTAAAGGGTGTGATGTAATGTGCCTCAGAATGGTGCAATAGCGTAAGCAATTGCCTCCTACAAGGAATCAGAAATTCCACTGGACAGTGAGCTATAATTACAGTGCGCCTTGAAGGCTAATAAACACTAAACAATCACCTTGAGCTTTCTGATACAGGAGTGGTACTGAACAGTCTCCCTCTTCTTAAAACTATGTCAGAAGAGTACATGCTAGATATCTTTCTTTGCAGGAAAATGAAGTAACTGCTCCTATATTCAGAAATCTATCTAAGTCCCTATTGGGCTTCTCCTTCTAAGGCTTCAGGGAAATGTAGAGAAGTATGTAAAAATCTATCCACAGGAAAATGGGAACAAAAATTAAGAGAAAACATCACTAAGCAGTAGGAGGGAAATAGAAATATGAGCAATAAAGAGCAAAGGTTTATAGTGGTTTACTGCTGCCAGAAAAAATGAATGACTTTTCTGAGAAGTTTTCAGATTTAAGGCAATATTGTACATGGTCCCTACTCAAGAGTGCTGTAAAGGAGGGTTCGCGGAGACTTCTTTTCTTCATGTCCATCTTCCATAAGGATCAATATAATATATTTTTGGTGCATAGATATTACAGGTACTGTATACCCTAGAAGTACATGCAGACACCAAAGGGGAAAGAAAATGCAATAAGGTGGGACCATAGTTTACTTTCCCCTCTTCTACACTAGTCTATGGAGCTGTACCAACACAAGAAAGAGAATATATGGCATCCCGTTGAGACCCTAGGCAACCCTGTATTCACATTCTACACACTACGGCAATGATATTTATACAAAATATATCTCATGCAATATTATTTGAAAGTTAATAATACACTGGTCAATACTATCATTGCGAAATTTAAGTGACAGTGAAGTATACTTGCTGATATTATGCTTTATGATTAAAAGATGTATAAACTAGACATTCAGGGGGAGTTGATAAACAGACCAAGAGAAGAGGTGACCACTTCAAACCAGCTGTGGACAAATTCAATTAGCTATTCACTGGGATCAGAGGTTGCAGGATGAAAATGTTTACATTGTAAAATAGCAGGAAGCACCACATTAGAACACACACCAGGGGACATCTTAATCAAGCAGGAGTCACCTCCTGGAGGAGACAAGGATATTAACCCTTCAAGGATCAATTGATCCTTGAAACAAAGGCAGACTGAAATATAAGGACAGAGAGAAAGACAGTTACCCTTCACTCGAGAAGACAAAGAAAACCAGCACCTTGGACTTTGCGTGGATTGTGGCTAAGGGTTAGCCAGCTATCGTTAGGAAAGGAAAGTGGAGGAAATTATCTCCAGCAAAGAGCTTGTTAAGTTAGGTCTTAGCCATTTAGAAAACATTTTTACTTCTGTGTGTTTGTAACTATGTCTAGCTTTATTACATCTACTTGGTATCACTCAACTGTTAATTCTTAACCAATCTCATTTTGTTAGTTTTTTTATTATTATAAACCAACTCAGTTGTGTGTTTAGAAGGAAGGGCATGTTTTCCCCAGTTAACTTAATAAACTGTAATCAACTTAATCAACTGACTCTTTAAAAGAGTAGCAAACTTAGTACCTTCTCTGAATGTTCAGTGGCAGAGGCTATGCATTGCAGAAGAACATCACTGAGGAGCTTGAGGACTGTAGTTCATTGATGGTTATGTGCTAGGCAAGGTTTGGACTGGACGAACTATAAGGGGATTGCTAGTGAGGAAGACAGACTAGCGTGGCAGGGTAGTGACACAGTTTGGTCTCCAGCAAAGCTCACTCTTGTTAAGGTAACACCATAGGTCTCAACTCTGGATGTCCTCAGCAGTATGTTGCACCCATGACACTGTGTAGTCAGGGTGCTGACCCACTATGCACCAAACAGCTTGGGGAGAAGAACACCATTGGCGGTCCTGCAGAGACAATGTGATTAAAATGGAGTGAGCTGGAACCTATTCCTTCTTGTGCGTCATCAGCAGAAGTAGGTACTAAATCCCACTCAGTTCACGTGCACAACCCAACTCCAAATAATGGGAATGCAGAAGTATCACCGAGGACTTGCTTTGGCCCAATGGAATCTCTGAACTTCTTGATGATCTGTGAGAAGGAAAGAACCCCGATTGATACTCTGATCAGCTCCAGACTGAATGTGGGGGGCTGAAAATACATAGTAGAAACTACATTGGTCTACTGATAGACTAAGGATATTTGATATGCAAATCAATGAGAAACAAACAGAATTCCTCAGGACCTGAGGAAACTGGTCCTCAACTGTTCAAACTGAAACAATTAATTTGAATAGGCTTGGGAAGAACAGTATCGGGCTATTGCTGTTGTTATTTGCCTTCCTGTGGCACCTTCAGCTCCCATTGTGCAAGATGCTCTACAAATATTAGGTCGTTCCTCCCCAAACAAGCAAAACAGAAGCACAGGGAGGTGACGTGATTTGCTCAAGGTCACAGTAGGTCAGTAGCAGAGTCAGGAATGGAACTCGGGTCTCCTGATTCCCTCTCTAATTGCCCTATACATCAAAAACTGCTAAAAGAACATAACAGGTAATGATAAACAGTAAGGAGTGGGTGGAGGTGTTTAGTAGTATGGCGCAGGGATTGGTGTCTGGCCTGGTTTTATTTAACAATGACCTGGATGAGCGAGTAAACAGCACACACGGGGTGCATCTACACTTGTAAATTAAGTCGACTTAAGCTTGCTTAAGTCGACTTAATTTACTCTGCGTCTACACTACACTTTCCTTAAATTGACTTAAGCAGCTGCTTAAGTCAACTTAAGGAAAAATTAAGTCGACTTTCTAAAACCCCCTTTTAAGTCGACTTTCTGCTTAAGTCAACTTTCTAAAGTCGACTTAAGCCAGTGTAGACGTGGAGTAGCCCTAAGTCGACTCTAAGTTGACTTAGGGGACTCCACGCCTTCCCCACTGCCCTCCCTGCCAGGGTGGCTGGCACAGGGAGAGCCTGGCATGCCCCCCCACAGGGCAGCGCAGAGCCCTGCCCACCCTGCCCCTATGCCCTGCCAGGGTCCCTGTCCCCCTAAGGCTGAGCCCCCTGGCACTTGGCAAGGGGTGCCCCCCCTGCCACCGTGGACCTGTTCCAGGTCAACCTAGCCTCTACAAGTCGACCTAGGTGTCAAGTGTCGACGCTCTAGGTCGATTTTGTAGGGTCCCCTCAAAGTTGACTTAAAATTTAAGTGTGGACATGCTAAGTCAACTTAAATTAACAAGTGTAGACATAGCCTAAGGTATTCTCAGTTGTTTTTAAATTTTGAGGAACTGTAAACACCAGTTAGAACAGAAAACTATTACAAATTGTCTTAGACAGCAAACAACGGACATTTGCCTTTGAAATAGGAAAGCTAATACCTCAGAAAAAGAATCAAACATACCTATTCTCTAAGGGAGAGAAAAACGTGAGAAGCGCCAGTGATGAAACAGATCTATAGATGATACAAGGTAGCACATGAGACTGACAAAAAAAGAGAAGAGAGTGGGGTAATATGGGTGTCATCTCAGAGTGGGGGTTCATGTCTCTTGCATTCATTGCTGGGCCCTTGAAGACTTCCTGTCAAGAGCATGTGTCAGCACGCCAAATCACAAGGCATGTAACACACCAGAACTGGAGAAAATATTGGAAACTAGTCCCACAAACTCAAACAACAATCAGTAGAATATGGCTGGCTTCTTCAGAAACGGTGGCTGTTGCAGCTGCCCATTCTGTGGCTGTCGAATATCCATTGGAATGGATGCGCTTTTTTTTTTTTTTCTGTTCATTCTGGTTAGGTACTTGCCTTCTCTTCTGGCCAAGTGAAATGTCACTGGTTTCGTCTTTTGGACAGGGAGTGGAAGCCTGGGCTGAGTTTAATCACATTGGGCCTTGCAGACATGGCAAAATACGAACAGTTTCTGCCTTTTCCTTCCATAACAGGGAAACCTGGGTAAGAGCAGACACTGCTTTATGAATGTTTCCTGGAGCATGGCTAGCCCTCTGGTTTTGAAAGTGGAGAAAGCAGGGGACAAAAATCAAGGTGAGCACTGTAAGAGACTGACACTGCTTTTCTGAAAGACCTGAAACAACAGTAAGTATTGACCCTGCCAGGAAAAGGTTTTATGGATTTTGCTAAATCAGTGAGACAGTTGACTCACTGGATCACAGACAGGATATAGCTAATCTGAGACTGCAGTAGTCCTCGGAGAGGAACTCTAGGAATAGCCAAGCCTAGAGGGGGAAAGTTTACTCTGCTATATTCTTTTTTTTTTCTTTGCTAATAAAGCGAAGATCCCAGAAAGGGGAGAATTGGACCTTTATAGAGGGTGAATTGGGTTTTTACAGCAAATAAGGAAAATACCACACTGCTGGCATTGCTACTGGTGTACGTACCAAAGGAGGTCGAGTATAACCGATCAGCCCTAAAATGGTGAATCCAAAACTGTAGAGATTATTGACAAACATGGTATACAGGAGTAGGGGAGCATCCCTTTAAATAGTTTGTGAATGCAAGGTGCTCACCATCTATTTAAAGGGATACTATCTTCTTTCTATATACAACAAACATTCTTAAAACAAGACTAGAGCTTAGAATTCTTGTTGGTGAGGTAAAACAAAGAAGGAGTCCTGTGGCACTCTTAAAGACTAACGATTTTATTTATCGCATGAGCTTTCGTGGGAGAAAAATCGCACTTCGTCGGATGTTTAAAGATGGAGAAGTACAGATGAATGAGAGGAAAATAAATGCAGGGAAGTATAAGTCATAGGAACAGATCAAGCAAAACAAACAAGGAGTCCTGTGGCACTACGTTGTTCACTTCCCTCATTTATTTTCCTCACATTCATCTATACTTCTCCATTTTCAAGCGTGATAAAGTTTGCAGATAACACAAAAATTGGGGAGTGATAAATAATAAAGAGGACAGAGTGATCTGGACTATATGGATTGTAATATGGCTAAATGTAAATGTATAAATCTAGGAACAAACAATGTAGGCCATACTTAAACGATGGGGGACTGCAACCTGAGAAGCAGTGACTCTGTAAAAGATCAGGGTGCCATGGTGGATAATCAGCTGAACAGAGGCTCCCAGTACAACTTTTGCCAAAAGGGATAATACAATCCTTGGGTGAATGGATGAGAATCTCAGGTTGGAGTAAAGAGATAATTTTATCTCTGTGTATGGCCCTGGTGCCACTGCTGTTGGAATTTTGTGTCCAGTTGTCCACAGTTCAAGAATGGTATTAACAAATTGGAGTACATTTAAAGAAGAGTCATGATAATGAATGAAGGATTAGAAAACTTGCCTTATTATGATAGACTTAAAGGGTGCCTCTACACTTAGAAATTAAGTTGACTTAAGAAGGCTTAAGTCAATTTAATTTATTCCGCATCTACACTGGGCTTTCATTAATTCGACTTAAGCTGCTCCTTAAGTCAAATTAAGGAAAAGTTAGTTCGAATTAATAACGCCTCGTTTTAATTCGAACTAGCACTTAAGTCGACTTTATTAAGTAAACTTAAGCCAGTGGAGACATGGAGTAGTGCCTAAGTGGACCTTTTAAAATCAACTTAAAACGTTAAGTTGACCTGAAAAGGCCATAAAGGGGCCACATCTACGCTTGAAAAGTTAAATCGACTTTTGTTAAGTCGACTTAATAAGGTCCACTTTAAGTCGACTTAAAGTCGACCTTATTAAGTCGACTTCATAAAGTCGACCTAACTTTTCAAGTGTAGACATAGCCAAAGAGCTTAACCTATTTAGTTTAACAGAGAGATTAAATGGTACATTGATCACAGTTTAATAATACATATATGGAGAACAAATATTTGATAATGGGCTCTTCAATCTAGCAGAAAAAGATATAACAAGATCCAGTGGCTGGAAGTTGAAGTTAGACAAATATTGGCCTGATCTACACTTGCCACTGTTTTCAGCAGCAGTTGAAGTGAGATATGCAAGCTACATAAAATAACTTGCATATCTACCTTCAGCTTTCTAATGCCTACTTGGCTCCACTGCACTGAGTTGAAGGGTCATGCCAATCCCTTCAATTCAGTGCTACTCTTCTTATGGGGGTGGAGTTACTGAGTCAAACTACAGATCGATTGAGCAGGTCTTTGTTGACTGCTCAATTGATCAGTAGAGATTGAACTGATGGGGCGAATTTGCCCCCGTCAGTATAGACTTGGCCTCAGACTAGAAATAGGTATAACTTTTTCATAGAAAGGATCATTCATCACTGGAACAATTTACTAAGGCTTGTGATGGATTCTCTACGAACGGCAACTTTTACAACAGAAATGAATGCTTTTTAAACGGCACGTTCTAGTTCAAAATTATTCCTTTTTGGGGGAAATTCTAAGGCCTTTATTAGACAGGAAGTCAGACTAGATGATTATAATGGTCCCTTCTGACCTTGGACTCTATCAATATATTAAAAAGTCAAAAAGATTTTGTTGTCCATTTACTTACAATATAAGCCTCTTATAATGTATTAAAATCATATTGAATATACATACATATTTAATGTTTCAGAGTACAGTACCTACAATATAGTATTCCTAGATAAAAATCCCATACCAAGCATCAAAATAATAATGATACTTTGTTATGCTATTTTACAGCATTAGCTTCCCTGTGATTGGCACAGTAGCAGCAACCGCAGATGAAAGGGAGACAGATTATTGTTAAATTCTACTTTTCTACCACTAGATGGCAACTATTTAACTCTCTGATAAGATAGAAAACACTCTAAAAGCAAGTCCCACAAGTCTGTTCTAAACAGATTGCATTGGCACAGTTTCATAATATTTCTTTTTTAAGATCTACCTAAAAGCTGGCTGAAATTTGGCTCAGCTCATCATGATATTAACACAGAAAAACTTGCTAAAATACAGCATATAATTTAAACCAGGAACCAATTCATTCTAAACAGTCACATACATAGACCAGTAGTACATACATTACCTTTTCAGCCTAATATCCCAATGTGTTAAAAAAAAAAAAAAAAAAGGTTAGGCGGCCACAGTCAATGTTTTAGGGGCAGTCTTTTAAGACTGTTTTTTGGAACATACCAATTTCTGCTTGATGCATTGGACATTCCTGAAGCACATCTAAGTTTGTTCCGTAAGGGGTGCCTTTCCCAGTGGATAGCTATAAATATCGAATACGGAAGCATCTGGTGTCAATTGCCACACTGCAGAAAGCAAACGCAAAGCTGTTCTTTTTACTGAACATCTCTAGACCCTTACTAATAAGATTTTAAGTCTTTTGCCCTTAGGGATGCCAGCTGACAAACTTTGCCCTCAGTTTCTTGTATCTCACTGGTAGTTGCCCAAGAAGGGCTGGTAATTTAAAAGCCCCTTTAAAATAATTTTGAAAGTAAAGTCTCCATGAGACACTAAATCAAGCAGTTTACCTAAAATTCAGATTGTATCCTCTCAGTCTAAAATTGATTTAACAGGGCTTCACTTCAAAATATAGGTTCATGCTTCTCCATATTTATAACTTTACTATTTCAGACTGTGCTGTTTACTATTAAAAAGAAGAAAAATATTAAAAAGAAATTTTAAAAGAATATACTGGAATGCATCAGGCTGCGGTAGCTACATTCTCTATTCCAGCTCTAATCAGAGTGTGAAATGGTGGGTTGAAAAGATGGAGGTGGATGGAGAGGGAGAGAAAATGAAAACCTTCAATCAGCAATAATAGAATGCAGAAAATAGTAAAACAGTGACTTCTCGTAAAACCGTCACATCAGTATCACAGCTTTACCACTCCAAAGGTACAATAAACCTGAAATTGTTTCCCCCTTAAAATCATCTCTATTCTAGCCAACACCAAGACAGCTGCCAAGAAGAAAGAAATACAGCATTTTCATATGACAACAGAAAGTATCTTCCATAGAAAGGCAGGAGTGGGAGAGCACGGGCAGTAAGCTAGAAGTGATTTTGTTTGTTCTGTCTATGCATGTGCTTACAATGACATCCATGGCTATGTCTACACTTGCAAGCGCTATGCTTCTGTTGAGGTGGTTTTATTTTGTCACAAAACCGGGGGAGTTAGGTTGGCAGGGGTGGGGAGAGGAAGAGAGCTAGCACAGTGCGTACACCACTACTGTTTTGGTGCGAAAACCTGACTTCAGTCAACAAAAGTCTCTAGTGTAGGCCAGGGCTGAGTCCCGGTTTCAGGGATGCACAAAACTGCTGAACATTTCAGGCATCTCAACCCAGTGCCTAGTAAAAGTTCCCTCGGCACCTCAGCTTTTGCCACTAAGCATGTACAGTGCTGCCACTCTGTAGGTGTCTGGCCATCTACCTCCCACCTAAGCCCCCCAGACGGATTTCCAAACTGGGGTGAGACAGGCGTTCATCTGTGGAAGCTGCATGTGGGGCCTGATCCAGTAGGCATGCCCTGAGGCCCCTACCAGATTGAGTCCCATTCAAAACCCAGGGGGCGGCAGTGATTAAGTCTTGTAACTTTTGGTTAGGTGGTTCAATTCCCTCCCTCTGCCTGAGGCGTGAAAAAGATTGAATAGATGGTCTCCCACCTTTCAGCTCAGCGCCATAGTCTGATCTTGGATTTCTTTAATCTCTCTTGTTAAAGCTGTGGCTAAAGAATGAATTAACTAATTCGAACTAACTTTAGTAAGTGTAGACATAGCCCAAGATTAGTGACTTTTTCTTTTTACTCAGTGAACTTTTGTTTGGAGCCAGATGGGCTCTCCACCGATTTACACCAATGTTAGTGAAATCGTGTCCATGTATACACAAACACACACACACAAAGGTGATAAGAAGATTGCTTTGTTAAGCAACAGTCCCCTTTGCTATGGGCGCTACTGTGCAATAATTTACTACAATACGTGTTTTGCGCCTCAATTCGAAAACAAACAACAGGAGCCAAGGTCAATTATCTTGTATTCTTCTCACAATAAGGAGATCTATTGTGAAAAGCTGCAGAAGACACTGGAAAAAAAAACTACTCCCAGTACTTTCTTTTGAATCATTGAACCTTCTGCAAAATGATTTTTTTCATTTTTATATATCTAATGTCACTTAAAAAAAAAGAGAGAGAGAACGAACTATGGTAAACTTGAGGTTTCTAGTATGGGTTTGATTGAAATCCATAAAAATGTAGACAGAATTTCTCCAATATTGTTCATATGCTACATTCATTCCCATTTGTGCAGCTGGCATGCAGGAGTTCTATTGATGACATTTTCAGAAGCTAATGTGATTTTAATCACACTAGTTGTTTCACACAGAGCAAAGCTTCCCAAACATTGCCGCCAAAGGGTCCTTAGAAATGGTAATGGTAGTTTTAGTGGCACATAGTATCCTTGTTCAAATCTTTTCCAATAAGCCGTTGCGCAATATTGCTTCACTCAGTGCAATTCACATTTCTCTTAGAGCTTTTTTAAATTTTCCCAGGTTGTCTGTATGCTGACCCAAGAACTACATTAGTCTCCTCTAGAAGGTTTTCTCCTTAAAAAGAAACATATTAAGAAAGCTTAAATTCTGCACATTCTTTAAGTTCTTGAAGAGGTACTCTGACTTGCTACTTACAGCCCAGAGGCCACAGGATATGTATGACAATATTAAAGTAAAGTATCCATTTCACAAGACAAA
Source organism: Pelusios castaneus (assembly GCA_007922175.1). NCBI lineage: Eukaryota > Metazoa > Chordata > Testudines > Pelomedusidae > Pelusios > Pelusios castaneus. Next base: position 8,123,153 of record ML685818.1, read on the forward strand.
TCGTAATAATGAAAAACCTAAAACACATTAATAGAGTTCTATATATTTGGCTTTCTAGGATTTTTGTAAAGAAAGGCAAAAGTAAAGAAGAAACATTAATAAATCACACCTCTAGAAAGCGTAGGTATATTTCTTGTAAGTATCCTGCTAATATCCACATGAAATGTCTATTTCTTTAGCTGTAGTATTAATTATCACAGAATTATAGAATCATAAAAATGTAGAATTGGAAGGACCTAAAGAAGTCATCTCTTTACACCCAGGCAGGGCCAAACTACACTTACAGCCTACCTGACAGATGTTTTTCTCACCTGTTCTTAAAAATCTCCAGTGATGGGGGTTCGACAGCCTCCATTGGAAGCCTATTCCAGAGCTTAATTACCTTTATAGTTAGAAAGCTTTTCTTAATATATAACCTAAATCTCCCTTGATCCAAATTAAAACCCATCATTTTGTGTCCTGCCTTCAGGAGACATGGAGAACAACTGATCACAGTTTTCTGTGTAGCAGCCTTTAACATATTTGAAGACTGCTATTAGATCCCCCTCAGTCCTCTTTTATGATGTCTCGCATATGATGGGGAACGTCTTCAAAGCATCTGACGAAATGGGATTTTCTGCCACGAAAGCTCATGCGACAAATAAATTTGTTAGTCTTTAAAAGTGCCACAGGACTCCTTGTTTGTCTTGTTGACCAAGACTAACACTGCTACCCCTTTGGAATGTGTGAACATAGTAACAAGCAAACATTCCCTGCAGTAGCCTTTTATCCACTGAACACTCACAGAATTACCAGGCCTGCTCTTCCTAAGGGAATGGTACACACCAGTTTATAATCAGGATCATCACTTAGTTTAACATCACAGTACTTAGATATATTTATAGTGAAAACAAGAAAAAGTTCATTACCAAAGAACAAAAAGTCAGGAATATTGGATACATATGGTTACATATAAAGCAAAATCATAACATGTATCCTAGGCTATGTCTACATTTGTAAATTTAGGTCGACTTTAGCTAAGTCGACTTAGTTAAGTCGACTTAGCATGTCTACACCTAAATTTAAAGTCGACTTTGGGGGGAACTTACAAAGTCGACCTAGAGCGTCCACTCTGGATGCCTAGGTCGACTTCTAGGGGCTGGGGGACCTAGGGCAGGTCCATGGGGGCAAGAGGGACACCCCTTCCCCAGTGCCAGGGGCTCAGCCTTTGCCCCATTGTACATGGGTACAATGGGGCAAAGGAGGACAGGGACCCTGGCAGGGCATAGGGGCAGGGTGGGGAGGGCTCTGCCCTGCCCTGTGGGGGGGCATGCCAGGCTCCCCCTGTGCCCTCCCCCCCCGGCAGAGAGGGCAGTGGTAGAGTCCTGGAGTAGCCCTAAGTCGACTTAGGGTTACTCCAGGTCTACACTGGCCTAAGTCGACTTTAAAAAGTCGACTTTAGGCTTAAGTCAAAGTAAAAGTAGGTTTAATAAAGTCGACTTAATTTTCATTAAGTCGACTTTATTTTCCTTAAGTTGACTTAAGCAACTTGCTTAAGTTGACTTAAGGAAACTGTAGTGTAGATGCAAGATAAATTAAGTCGACTTAAGCAAGCTTAAGTCAACTTAATTTACAAGTGTAGATGCACCCCTAGAGACTAAACTAAGAAGCTACTCTCGTCTAAAAAGGCTTATCTCATCTAAAATTCTCTCCAGCATTATTAGCCAAAGCTGGTTAAGATCCCTTTTATATGAAGAAAAATCACTTCCTTTATTTCCTCGAGGAAAGTGTCTAGGTTTCTTCTCTGCCTCCAAAATATAGTAAAGCAAACTTCTGACATGCACGTCAAGATAAGGTTCTCTCCTCCTGCGGTGTTTCTCTTCCTGTTAGTTTCTTTCTGAAGTTCTTTCTTACAACCCTCATTTGCATTCAGTGATAAGAGACCCATTGTGAATGAGACAACTCAATTTACATATAAATGGATAGATGGCTAAACATCTCTCATCTAACATAAAAACTATTTTTCATTTTTTCTGGTGACTAAAACCTTAATCCCAGCTTTTATAACATATTGTTGCATATATACATAACTGCTCACATAGTATCTGTATATAGATGTCACAGTGATAACAATGACCAGTGTGACATCATCTTTCACTTGAGACCTCACCTGACACTCTTTAATGGACCTATATGTACATATCAGAATCAGGAGACTCCTATAACTACCCTGCACTTACTTGCCAGTTGACATTAAGAGGTTCTTGGTAGAGCCCTGCAGATCCGCGGGTATCCACTTCAGATCCGCAGCCCCTTTGTTGTGCATTGACCACAGTTTCAGAATCTATTTTTATGATCAATTACTGCAGCTGCTGCTATGAACTGCTTTGTCAGCAGGACACAGGGGAACAAGGAAGCCCTTCAGCCAATCCCAGTTGAGCTCTGATTGGTGGTCTGCCAGCCAATCAGAGTCTCAGTCAAAACAGGCTGGGACTTGGAGAGACACCACTCACAGTCAGTTAGCATGCTGGCCTTTGATTGGCTCATTCTCCATGTCTTCCCTACCCACTTCTTCATTTTCTTGTTTGCGGTTCATATGCCATGCTGTCAGTCAGAAATGTCATAGGTGGCCAAGGAAATCTGATTGACAGCACAGCATGCAAATTGCAAAGAAGAAAAAGAAAAAATGGGTGGGACCCATGTAGCGAATGAGCCAATCAAATGCTAAAATGCTGACTGTGAGCCCAAGCTCGGTTGCAGATGCAGTTCCGGATCCATATAAAACATGGCATGTGGATTGCGGATCAGATAAAGACTAACATTAGGTGGGTGCGATCCAGTTCCGGATCCACACTTTTGTATCCACGTAGGGCTCTAGTTCTTGGGTCATATAAACATGCACACTTTTTATAATCTTTCCACACAGATCAGGTTTTTTAAATTTTTTGTCACTTTTGTTGCTCTCTTCTGGACTCTTCCCAATTTGCCCAAATCCTTCTTAAAATGTGACATCCAGAAATGAACACAATACTCTAGCGGACTCCTCAACAGTGCTTGAGTGCTTGTCTACACTGGGGGTAGGATTGTAATTCAATTTTAGGCTGTCGAATTACAGAAGGCGTGAGTGATCACAGCAATTTGCTTGCTCAGGGTCTTGCTTCCCCATTGCTCACATTACTTCCTGAAGTGAACTGCACTGTAATAATAGATGCAGGGGCTTGTGGGAGACAGTCATCCTCTACTCACCCTTCCTCCCCTCTTCTCTAACGGAAAAAAAGGCAGGAAAAGCTTTCCTTGCTGTTTTCCTGCCGTAGGCACAACAGACAGGCACAGTGCTGCATGCAGAGAGAGAAATTAAGTGAAAACTTTCCAGGGATGAGGCAGGGGAGGAGCTATGTTGCTATGGTGTAGCGGACAGGAAAAAAAGGAAAAGCTGCTCTTTGGCTATACAGACGTAAATTTGAATTGTAAATTTCAATCTCAGTGCTACACCACATGCAGGGGTGGTTTTAGCAGGTCAAATTATAGCTCAATTTTTTTTGAATTTGCTCTCACAGTGGACACACAGGCTGTAGAAGGTTGAGATAAGCAGCATTATGTTGAACTTCACTGTCAATCTAGACCAGGGCAAATAAACAGCAAGAGTTACTTCCCATATCTTACATAAGACATGCCTGTTGATACACTCCAGAATGTCTGCCTTTTTTTCCCAATTGCATCATGCTGTTGACTCATTAATTTTTGATCCACTATAGCCCCTGCCCCTTTTCTGTAGTGCTCCCACTGAGGCAGTTATCCCCCATTTTGTAGTTGTGCATTTGGTTTGTCCTTCATAAGTGTAGTATTTTGCACTTGTTTTGTTGATTTCACAGAGCTGTCTAATTTGTCAAGTCTAATTCAATTTTGAAGTCTAATTCAAAGTGTCCTACAAAGTGCTTCCAACCCCTCCTAGCTTGCTTTCATCCACAAATTTTATAAGCATGCTCTCCACTCCATTCTCTCAGTCATTCATGAAAATATTGCAAAATACTAGATCCAGGACTGATCCCTGCAGGATGTCACAAGATAAGCCTTCCCAGTTTCACAGACAACCATTAATAACTATATCTAGGAATTTTATCTATACCACATTCCCTAATTTGCTTATGAGACTGTCATGTAGGATTGTGTCAAAAGCCTTACTAAAAATCAAGATATACTACATCAACTACTTCCCCCCATCCACTACGCCAGTAACTCCATACAGGGAGGAAAGTAGGCATGATTTGGTTTTGACCATACCATTCTAGGTATTCCTTATAACCATACTATACTCCAGATGCTTACAAATTGACTGCTTAATAATTTGTTCCGCTATCTTTCCAAGTATCAAAAGGACTAATTTATAATTCCCCACTATAATTGCCACTTTTTATAGACAGCTACTCAGTTTGGACTTTTCCAATCTCTGGTACTTCATCCAGTCCCCATGAGTTCTCAAAGATAATGATTCCAAGATTGCTTCAACTCAGTGCTTTTTTTCTAAAAAAAAAGGTACCGGAACTCCTATTGATGTCCGTCGTGTCATAAAGAAATAACACTGAAAATAGTGCAGTAAACAGTAAATTTTTGAATATATCAAAGAAATAAAAATACAAGGTAAAAACTGTTAAGTTTTATTAACTATGCAGGCCGCTAATATACTGAAAGACAACCTGTGAGGTCTTACAGCAGGGGTCCTCAAACTTTTTAAATAGAGGGCCAGTTCACGGTCCCTCAGACTGTTGGGGGGCCGTATTATAATTAGAAAAAAACGTGACTGTGTAGCTATCACATCTGCTGCTGGCCTGTGTTTCTGGGTACTGGGTGGCAGGCAGTAATGCATCCACACACTTTTTGTTGGTGCTGTGGGCTCCGGCCAGGCCCAGAGTGTGGGACTGACCGATGTTAGCCTGCTGGCCTGCTGTTGTGTACGCAACTAGTAGCCAATGTTCCCTCTAGGTTTGGTGGCTTGTGTGCAAAATTTTCAAGCCGTGTGAAAAACTTTTTCAGAATAAATTTTTGGGGAAAACTCACAAGACAGAAATTATAGGCATTAATTGAAGATAAAGTGATTGTAAATAGAATTAATTAATTAATTGTGTTTAATTAATTTAATTGGAATGAATTTGGAATTGAAATCTAATTTTAAGAAAGGTTTTTATTTAAAATTAATTTTTAAAAAGTTTTAAAAAAGAAGGGAGAGAAAGAAAAAAGAGAAGGAAGGAGGAGAAAAAGAAAAAAAGAAAGAAAGGAAGGAAGCAAAGACAGAAAGAGCAGGAAGGAAGGAAGACAAAGAAGAGAAAAAGAAAAAAGGAAAGGAAGGAAAGGAAGAAAGAAGAGAAAGGAAGGCAGGGAAGAGAAAGGAAGGCAGGGGAGAGGAAGAAAAGAAGAGAAAGGAAGGCAGGGAAGAGGAAGGAAGGCAGGGGAGAGGAAGACAAAGAAGAGGGGAAAAAAAGGAAAGGAAGGAAAGGAAGAGGAAGAGAAAAAAGAGAAAGGAAGCAGCCCCGGGGGTCTGGAGGGGGCGGTGGGGGCTGCCGGCCTGCGCGGGGGTCCCTCCTTGTCCCACCCCCACCCCTCTAACCCGG
>ML685818.1:8128837-8160474 GCA_007922175.1 Pelusios castaneus
CACCCCTCTAACCCGGCCCGTCTCCTTGTCCCCACCCCCACCCCTCTCCAGGCCTCCCTCCAGCGCCCCCTTACCTGGCCGGAGGCTGGGAACTACAGTGACGGCCAGCAGAGCTGCTTGTCGGCCAGGCCGCTCCCGCCCTGAGCACGCTGTATCTGCGCATGCTCAGGGCGGGAGATTTAAATCTCCCCAGCCCGGCCGCAGCCTGCACAGCTGGGAGGGAGCACCGGCGGGGACCGAACGCGGCCCCGGCAGGGCAGACAGACCCCGGCAACGGAGCCTGATCCTGGCCCCGTGCCGGGAGGCCGACGCTGTCGGGAGGTGCCGGAACGCCGTTCCGGTGCGTTCCGCCAGAAAAAAAGCACTGCTTCAACTAATTCCTTAGTACCCTAGAATGAATTTCATCAGGCCCTGATGACTTGAATACGTCTAATTTTCTAAATAACCTTTAATCTTTTCTCTCTCTATTTTGGTTTGCATTCCTTCCTCCTTGCTAATATTGTGTTCAATATCTGGTCACCATGAACCTTTTAAGTGAAGACTGAAGTAAATCAGGCATTAAACACGTCAACTTCCTTGATGTCATCCATTATTAGATCTGCTTCCCTACAAAGAAGAGCTACACTTTTGTTTGTCCTTCTTTTCATAATAGACATATGTGTCACGCAAAAATGGGGAAACCTACATGGAAACCTGCTTGCAAGAAAGATATGGCACGTTAGGACATTCTCAGCTCACACTGAGGTACCCATTTTTTTCATGTGGCTAAATCTATAATTGAATAATTGAAAACCTATAATTAAATAACAGAAAATGTATCATGGTATACGAAACACAATCCAAATTACTTCTATGCTCAGTCAATGGTACAACCATTATTCAAAGAACGCATTCTGCCATCAGATCTGTAATTAGATATGCAACTCCTGTGCACAGTTCTTACACAATGCCATATGTGGCTAGTTACCATAGCATTCATCCAAAGTGTATACTAACCATAGCAACCTAAGCATCAGACAAGATGAGGGAATATATTTTTAAATATGCCTACACAGTGGTATAGAAATCTAAATTCCTACATAGTTCACCCCAAATTAACCAATTTTAAATAACAGTTTTAAAACTATTATTAACATCTGGGTGAAGAACACCGGGGACAATATTTTCAAGATTGGGTTCTTAGAGTTAAACATTAAATTCATATTTAAGCACCTAAATAAGTGGCCTAAATTGTGGACGTGTTAAGCACCCAGATTCCAGTCAGTTCATTGAGGTCTGCGGGTGCCTAGCTCTGAAACTCAAGCCACTTTTAAGGGCCTAATAAGATGGTACAATAAGTATTCAATTGAAGCATCCCAACTTGAAAAATCTAAGTGCGATTGTCCAAAGTCACATTCTGATGCCTGGTTAGGTTTCTTTGGTGATGTGAAAGCTGTGCATCCACTTGTTACAGCACACGTGATATCACAGAAAATCAGAGGAAAATCATTCTGGCTGATGAAGTTAAATGGATAAAAAGAAAAAAGGAATGGGACTATACATTCTCCCTATTTCCCCTCCTTGGCTTAACCGAACAGCTCAAATTCATCTTATAACAGAGCTGGATGCCACCCGAGCACCCACTCCTGGTCAGGGTATCTATGCAGTGCCCTGCCTATTTCACCCTACTTCAGGGCTCCTTTCTGAATGCCACATAGTCTTGCTCATCCACTTTCAGTACTCCTTGGAGTCAGTTTTCTTAATTATCACAAAATTCCAAAAAAGCATGCACAAAAAACAAATCTTGCACCCAGCCTTAAGCTAGGCACAGCCACTTCTCCCTGAGGTACTGTTTCAGCCTGCTGCCTGAGCAGCCAGCTCCGTTCTTCAGGGACCACTGCAAGAGATCCTCTGCCCCTGCATCTTCACCCTCCAGTTCTCCTTCTAGTACAGACCTCCCTGAGCTCCCTTTGCCCTTTTATAGCTCAGGTCAATCCAAATCCCTTAACTGGCTCAACTGGGAGCACCTGCTTTGACACAGGGCTGCTGGATTTGCTTCAGTCACAGGGGAGCCAGCATCATACCCCAATCCACTTATTTCAATGGAACACACTTAGGGTTGATAGTGGAGCAACAGGCAAGAGGAAGTGTCCTCTTTACGGTTCAGCTGTGGCATGTACTCAGAGGAGGCTAACAAATGACTCTTGGCCTCGTGCTTCACTCAGACAAAGCACCAGCCTTAGCCAAGCCAAAGTGACAATTTATCACGTATTACACATCACTGCCTTGGCACCATGGAGGTAAATCCTGTCGTCGCTGCATCCTAGAGTGCAATTCAAGAGAGATTGCTGCAGTCTTCCGCACATGTTCTCCCACAGAAAGCTACATGAACGGTCTCCACCTCCGGTTGACCTATTTCAACATATAAAAAGGGAGACGAGAGGGCGAAATGCAATCTCTCTTCCTGCTTGGCACTCTGCCTCAGCCAAAAACATCACCGCAGGCAGCCATGGAAGCTATTCTTTTAATTTTGAAGGTTAATTGAGCTTAGAAATGAACTAGTGGGGCATATCCCTTTCAACCACAAGCACAGCTGTTTAGAGAGAGTCAGCTGTGAGTAATGCCTTCAGTATTCACAATTGATATCAACGCTCCATTGCCCATTCTCTTCATATGACACGGGTGAGTGCTTTCAAGTTGGCCAGACCCTTGCCATAAGGCAAAGGATCCAAAAAGTGAAATGCTGCAAGAAGCACCACTTCTTTAAGAGGTTCCCTTCTCATAGGGTGACTAGATAGCAAGTCTGAAAAATTGGAACAGGGGAAGTGGGGAGTATGCACCTATATAAGAAAAAGCCCTGAATATTGGAACTATCGCTATAAAATCAGGATATCTGGTCACCCTAACTTCACTGCCCAAGGGCAACTGCCCATTGCTCAGAAAATGTTTATCTAGCCAGAGTGCCTGCTCCACTGCTTGTGAGAAGGAGCAACTAACATCGCTCCAAAAGCATTCTGCTTTCCTGGAAGGTACTTGGAAGTAACACAATGAGATTACCAATAAGGCATAACAGGAAATTCAGCAGCTGACTGTGTGCCAACACAGAAGTTGGAGAAGGTCCCTCCTGCCTAGTCTTTGATCCTTGTAAAAATGAAGGTGGACTTTGGTGATTTCCCTCCTAAGATGATGAGTGCAGCCATGGATTCCTTTCCCAAAGTTTGGGCCAGAGGGGTAGAGTTGCAGCAGAAAGCCCTGTTACAGGGCAGAACCAGCAGATCAAGTAACAAACAGGGACGGAGCAGGGAGTGGGGGGAAGGAGAGCTACTAATTTTACACAGAAGGATTTGGACCTTAGATACTTCTTTACAAGGATTTAATTCAGTGTTCCAGCTTCAGAAGATAGGACCTGTATCTGTATGAGCATTGAAGCATTAGCAACATGAGCCTATTTCTTTTAGGCTTTTATACTGCCTGCCGCACATTACCATAATATCTGAGAGCCTTCCACACATGAAGAGCAATAATAAAGTTACTAGACAAATTCAGACTGAAATTTAGGTGTACATTTTTAACAGTGACATAACAGTTAACACTAATTAATCACTGGATCAATTTACCTAGGGTCGTTACAGGCTCTCCATCACTGAAAATTTTCAAATCAAGATTGGATGTTTTTTCTAAAATATATGTTCTAGGAATTATTTTGGGGATGTTCCATGGTGCGCAAATGGCCTCTTCTTTTCTGGTAAGAACTTGGCTTGGATAGGGTTTCAAATTTTGATTATTTAGATTTTATCAATTTCTTCTTTTTGTTGCGGTTCAGAACAGTGTTTGGGTGGGGTCAATGGCCATGTTGTGAGTCTTGTTTTTATAGTCCAAAGACTTTGTCAAAGAGGAAGGTCTTGTAGAGTTTCCTAATATGGTCAGGCTCTGGATGTCCCTGATCTTCTATGGTAGATCAAACACTTAAATGACCAAAGCCTTAAAATGGCATCAGAAGCTGATTGAGAGCCAGTGGAGGGACTTGATCATAGACCTGATGTGCTCACAGAGGCAAAAGCCATGGGCTATGTCTACACTGGCAAGTTAGTTTGAATTAAGGAGGCTTAATTCGAACTAACTAAAGCCATGGCTACACTAGGCTTTAGTTAGTTCGAATTAAGGGCTTCCTTAATTCGAACTAATAAATTCGAATAGGGTATTCAAACTAAGGGGTGGTCATGTTAATTCGAACTAATTTCCTACTTCGAATTAACTGGCCATTGAAATGAATGGGGAACGCTAATTCGAACTAAGCAAGTGCTTGCTTAGTTCGAACTAACATTCCAGTGTGGCCGTGGCAGTTTGAATTAAACTAATTTGAACTAACTAAATGAAGGTATGAAGGTGTAAATGTAACAGCTGCAAGGACACCAGTTTTTCATTTGTTTCCAGAAACAAGAACTCTAGTCTACTCAACAAAAGGATGAGCAAGATTTTGGTACAGAGGGGATTTTACATTTTCTTCCATAGAAATACCTTTTAGAATATAGAGACAGATATCCAACTTGAACTAATTGTCAATCAAATAATAGTTAGCTGTGAACCGGTTGTGAAGTAATCTGATTTTCTCCAAACATTTTCCGTCTTTTGATTCTCCCATATGTTTGTTTTATTTACCTCGTCTCTTGACATATTCACAATTCATAACTTTTTGGGGTGCATATAGTGCCAGCACATGGGAAACCAGTTTGTAACTGGGATCCTTATGTACATCTGCAATACAAATTAATAACATTTCTAATATGGCTGACTAACGTAACGATTATGGATTGTTCATCATGAACTATTCAATGTGATTACTTGTGATGCCTTTTTTACTTCTTGGCATGCTTCACATACATTCTGCAACACTCCACTGCAACAGATGGAAGATTCCAGGTCAGCTTCAGCTATATTAAGAAAATGTGCTTTTCTTTAAATGTAATCAATATAACCAATACAGTATCATCTGCTTTATTTAATTTGATATTAAATTCCACTTAGTTTATGTTGTCTCTACGTTTTTAAGCTGCATTTGGCTATAAATTTTTTTTAAATGAAAAATGCATGAACCTTTATGGGCTTTTAGATCTTGCCAGAGGGAAGCTGGAGGCTTTGGCAATTAGATGGAGTTTTTGGCACCTGGAGATTTGTGAGAAGCAGTGGGATAAACACAGCTGTTGGATGTTAAAATGACCATCAGTGAAATAGCTAACAGAACTTGATAACTGATTGTTGAAGGGTGTGACGGAGCCTCACAGGAATCGTGCTCTGGTCTCCACACATATACCCTGTTCTCGGCACAGCCAGACAGGACAAAAGCACCTTGGGAAGGGTCTGTCACCACTGGACTCTCCACACACCCGTGAAATCATCTCCTTCATCTGCCCCAAATGGTTTAACACCCCTGCTCTGTCAGGAACTCCCCCTGTGGGAGCCCCGCTAGCAGGCTCCTGGGGAATGCTGCCATGCCCCCCATGGGCCATGCACCCCGCCTCCGCAGTCAGATCGATTACCGGCCAGTGTGGAAGTCAGAAGGGTTTATTAGTTCTCAGGCTCACAGCATAGAAAGGCTTTGCTAGCAGACTGATCAGCAGTTAAATGCAGTGCCCACCTGGCGATGCCCCTTCTCGAGGCATCCTTGCTGTTGCGCCCTTCCTAGGGAACTCCGTTAGAGGTTACAGTTGCGGCCACCTGGGGAGGGCCCCTCTTTGGGCTTCCTCCCCACCGTGCCCCTCCTTGGGGACTGATCTCTTCCCCCAGCTACCTTCAAAAACAGAGCTCTAGCCTCTCCCAGTCCTTTGTCTCCTTCCTGGGCTAACTGGCCGCTCTCTTGATCTTCACCTGTACAACTGGTTGGGGCAGAGGCCGGGGTCCTGGCTAGCTCTGCCTACAGGTGACTGGGAAAGGCCCTTCCATCCTCTAGTGGTCTCTTCACTGATTACACACCCACGTTTCCTCACAGATTTACATGAGCAACACATATGGGGAAACAGAGGCACAAAAAGAGCACCCAGAGAAAATCCCAAAAGTATCCCCACTTCCTTACCCAGCCTTTTAAAGGGAAATGCATTTAGCACAGCGGATATGGTCACACTAGTGGCAGGTTCAGCCTGCTTCCCAACCAGTGGGACTGAGGATATGTCTACACTGCAATTAAAAAGCTGCAGCTGGTTTGTGACACCTGATTCCGGCTCATGAGGCTTGACCTAAAAGTTATAAGGGAGGTTGGTCTTCTCCTGCAGATGTGAGGATCCAATGGCTGCAAGGCAGGACAGATTGCACAAACAGGGATTACAGAGAGAGGATCCCTCTAGAGGACTGGTGAGAAGCTGTCAAACAAAGAGGGAGATGCAGGACAAGTGACTGAGAAACCTACAGATGGGTAAAGGTAGGAATTGCCACCTGGAGCAGCCAGGAATTGGGAAGGTCTGGTTCTGGATGTTCCAAACAAAGGCCCTGAGCTGGAAATGAGTGGCGTAGGTGGGTCTGGGTCCCCTTTACTTAAATCCTGGGGACTATTGGAGATGAAAGTCATATATGCGGGCAAGGTAGCGCTGATTAGCCCCGCTACAGCCATACAAGTTGCAATTCCCGGCATCCTGAAGGGGACAGAAACCATTGAGGATTCTGGCCAGGAGGAGTCAGGTCATAACAAGGACTTAACAAATGCAGAACTGCGGGTGGTAGCATAAAGGGGGGAAGCTAGCTGGGTGTAGCTTCTCTTCTCACCACAAAGAGGGGACTAACAGAAAAAGGCCTCATATTACAGTCACTTAAAACATAGGGTATTGCTTCTACTGCCTAATAGGATGAATGACATGTATTAAACAGGAAACTAATAAATAGCTAATAATGTGCTTCAAATATGAATTATTGGATTAATTTGTACTGAAATCTGGAACTTTAAGTAGAAAACATTTTTACATGGAGCCAGTAGTTTTCTGAATACTCATGTGTTACAAACATGATTCTGCAACTCTCAGCAAACCAAACTCAAACTTTTAGACACTAAGGCTATGTCTACACTTGCTAAAATTAGTTCGAATTAGTTAGTTCGAACTAACTAATTCCAACTAATTTTAGTTAGTTCAAATTAGATTAATTTGAACTAGAAAAAGTTAGTTCAAAGTAAGCAAGTGCCATTTATGGCACTTGCTTAGTTCGAATTAGTGATCCCCATTGATTTCAATGGCCGGTTAGTTCGAACTAAGAAATCAGTTCGAATTAACATGGCCACATTGGCTAATTTGAACTACTTAGTTCGAATTAAAGCCTTACTTCTAAAGCCCTATTCGAACGTATTCGTTTGAATTAAGGAAGCCCTTAATTTGAACTAACTAAAGCCTAGTGTAGCCATGACTTTAGTTAGTTCGAATTAAGCCTCCTTAATTCGAACTAACTTGCCAGTGTAGACATAGCCTAAAATATTTGTGAATCAGTATTCCTATTTAAGCAACTCTACACCTAAGCAAATTCCTTCTACTCTGACCATTGATAAAAGTAAATAGACACAAAAACCATCCAGACTCTGACAATGTACGTATAGGATAATAGATTTTGATGAAAAAGAGTTAGTTCATGCTCTTCTAAAACAGGATATAATTCTCCTATAGAGGACATAAGAGGTAGTAATCAGATAAGGAGGTGAACTGGATTTTACCAAAAGGTCACCTATAACTATTAATCAAAAAATTAGGGCTATTACTGTTTCCTTTTAAGGCCACTCTCTATGCTGTCATGTGCTAGTCAGTAAGAATTCATAAAATGTCAGTCTTCTCTGTGCAAACTCAGATTAGTCAGTCTCAAATGCTCACTGTGGGCAATACGTCAGCTATGTGTATGTAGAAAGCTAGAGCAGTCGTGGTTTTGGAAAAGTTCAGAGAGAGAAATCCTTGGGCAGTGCCAAATAACCAGAGCTAAGCTCCATGGGAAATGACCCAGGCCAGGAAAGCCCACAAGCCAAAATGACAAAAATCAAATGATGGTTTGAAAAAGAGTCCTTTAGCAAAAAGGCACCATTATGAGTATTAGGACCAAGGGATGATCCAAACACCTATATCTGGATTTCTCCTGAACCTGAAGTTTTCCCTTAGATAGCCTTAATTTGGTGTAACAAGTATTTCCATTTAAAGTAAACCATTTCTTCTACATGCACAAGAAAAACTGTAAATCCATACAGTCTTCTTTCATAGATTCCTAACAGCTTTCATTCTTTGCCAGACAAATTGGAAGTAAATACATTTACGTCACTCTAACTGTAAAATTATCTGTTTAAAAATATGAAGCACGTGATCTAAAAATATTAGTGTAGTTCCCTAAAGAACTCTGTCCTGTTAGGACCTGTTTATGCAAATTTACTGCGCAGCATTTACTTTGTTGAAGAATATCTCATTATATACACAATTTCCTTGTCTCTCAAGATGATTGTCATGGACAGAAATTGTTGATTGAGATGATGAAGATGATTGAGCACTAAGACTTATTTCAGGCTACTTTGAAATTTGAATTCTCTCACACTCCAGTAATGAAAAAGTCTTTTCTGTATCATTATTATTATAGATACAAGTACTTAGATCATAAACTTTTTCCGAGAAGAGACATCTTTAAAGCACCTTGCACATTTTGAATGCTTATGAAGAATAATAATAGCAGATATACCCTTGAGCATGTCTGCACCATTTCACCACAATGGCCCAAATTCTTGAGTCACAGCCATTGTCCTTGGATCTTTAAAATCTGTTCCAGTTACTATTAAACTAAGATCAGATAATTGCAACAGTCCATTTCTCTCACTGAGAGATCAACCTGCTGTCATGATCTGATGTTTTAGACATGGGAATAAAACCCATAAATACAACACTGATGTTCTGTAATAATTTTTTTATTCTGTATGTCAAAGATAAGAAATACGGGACAAATTTTGGCCATCCTACTGCCAAGTCACACATACATTTCACTGATGGCCCATGCCACCTTAATCCTGAACTTAGCACAGATGTAAGACACAGGGAGAGAATGCAGATATATTGCCAAGTCCCATTTTCAATGCTAAAACAGTCATTTACACTTCAGACTGCCTGCTGAATGGTATGCAGCTTCTGAAGTAATCAAATTAGAGTGAATCTTCACAAAAGCAGAAGCAACCGTTCCTGTCAGTAAAAGTGGAATTGAACTGCTCACCAGGGCATAGCTTAGATAATACTGTTTGTAATTGATCCAGAGGGTTGATCCATGCATGCTTCCTAGTGCTTTCATCTCCGTTTTTCATCTTCCAGAGAGCAATAAAAATAAATCCTTCAGCTATCAGTAGGGTTGGTGCTATGTACAAATCAAAGTTTCATTTCACAGGACGTAATGTGCAAACAGGGAACTAAAAGAAAGTTTTTGATTCCAGCTTTGTTGTTTATCCCATGTAATGAAGAATTTGAAACAGACTTGTTATTGGAGAGCCTGCCGCTTCCATTTCAGCTTTGAATAGTTCATCTCCGTACTATTACCACACAGTATGATAAGTGTTAAAACAGCAGAGTGCTAATTTAATAGGAAAGCCCAAAGTGAAGACTTCAGAAGTCCTTCATGAAATTCTTAATCATTTCAAGAACATCTATAAATTAGATTTCTAAGAGGTTTCCTTAGAAGCTGTGATTAATTTCTCAATGCGCTGTATTTGTGGCATTTATAGCAGGTCAGCTAGGAGCATTTTAGGCAATTCCATTACAATGCCAAACAGTGGAATAATTCTCTGATTGACTAGTAAGAGAGGATGGATGATTAAACAACCTTACAGATAAAGACAACACTCAGACTTTGCACATCCATAGTAGGTGGCTGCACAAAAACAGACTGACTGTAGCCTATAGAAAAATACAGGCTATGTCTACATTGGCAAATTAAGTCGATTTAAGAAGGCTTAAGTCGACTTAAACAAAGCCATATCCACACCAGGCTTTCATTAAGTCGACCTAAGAAATTCCTTAAGTCGACTTAATGAAAGCTTAAGTCGACTTAATAAGAACCACTGATTAGGTCAACCTAACCCTTCTTTAGGTCGACCTAAGCCCAGTGTGGACGTTTAAGTCCACTTAGTTAAGTCAACCTAAGGGCAGTTAGGTGACTTAACAAAGTCGACTTAGTCCAGGTCCATGGACACCACTTTGTTAAGTCAACTTAATAAGGTCGAACTAACTTTTCCTAGTATAGACATAGACACAAATTGGGACAAGTATGGCCTCGAAAGTTCCTTCACAATGGTAAAGGATCTGTTGTACACAAACAGTTCACAAGCTCTTTAAAATCATTAAGAATTAAACCAAAGGTTATTGAAAGCCTCTCAACAGCCTCTTACGAAATTAATATGCTCCTGTTTTAACACCATGTTTTAAAAGTGTAGCATAGCTCCATTTCAATAAATTCCAAATTCAATATAATTATTGAGAATGTGCATGTGTAACCCAAGTGCCTAATAGAGAGATATCTCTTCATTGTTGCTATGCAGATTTAGCACTGAACATCCAGAAGTTTCTGGAACTGGTGTGGTAGTTTTGGGCATGTTCCAGTAGGTTCCCTGTTGCTGGGATCAGATGCCATGAGAGCAAACAGCCAGGCAGTTGCTTTTGGAAAAGCCAGATTTACTCTGCGGGAAGATGGAGAAGCTGAGCCAGGAGCAGACAGCAAGCTATCTTCCCCTAATTCTGAAGGTTTGCCGCAGGTTAGTGATATTATTAACCTTCCAGCAGGGGGAAGCCTGGAAGTATTAATTACAGAGAAGGGACAATTGGGAGAGGAAAATAATTTTTTTTAACTGTATACTTTAAGTGTTGTTTGATTTCTTAGTCCAACTGTTTGAATTATTGTCTCAACTGGTAAGATGCACCAACAATTATTTAATGTAATAATGGGGAAAGAGCCAATTATATTTTTGTTATTCTCAGACATGTATTTTCTTGTAGCGGGATTTCTTTATCTAGGTCTGTAACTGTGTTGGTTAATCAGTAAGCTGACTGGATAACTGTGGTTGCAGCAGAGGTGGAAGAGTCTGGATGGATTTCAGCTAAAGATGCCTACAAACAAAGGAGAGGGGGAACCTGCTTCTTTCAACTCAGAAGCCTGTGGACTTGGTGAACAGAGACTATAACTGAGACTCAGGTGAACTCCAGAGTTTCATAGAATCATAGAATCATAGGGTTGGAAGGGACCTCACGAGGTCATCTAGTCCAACCCCCTGCTAAAAAGCAGGACCACTTCCCCTAAATCATCCCAGCCAGGGTTTTGTCTAACCGAGCCTTAAAGATCTACAAAGATGGAGAATCTACCACCTCCCTAGACAGCCCATTCCAATGCTTCACCACCCTCCTAGTGAGAAAGTTTTTCCTAATGTCCAACCTTGACCTCCCCAGCTGTAATTTGAAACCATTGCTCCTTGTTCTGTCCTCTGTTACCCTCGAGAACAGCCTAGCTCCCTCCTCTTTGGAGGAACCCTTCAAGTAGTTGAAGGTTGCTATCAAATCTCCCCTCAGTCTTCTCTTCTGTAGACTATATAAGCCGAGTTCCTTCAGTCTCTCCTCATAAGTCATGTGCCCCAGTCCCCTAATCATTTTTGTTGCCCTCCGCTGGACTCTTTCTAATTTGTCCACATCCTTTCTGTAGTGGGGAGCCTAAAACTGGACACAGTATTCCAGATGCGGCCTGACCAGTGTCGAATAGAGGGGAATTATCACATCCCTCGATCTGCTGGCAATACTCCTATTGATGCAGCCTAATATGCCATTGGCCTTTTTCGCAACAAGGGCACACTGCTGGCTCATATTCATCTTCCTGTCCACCATAACCCCCAGGTCCTTTTCTACAGCGCTGCTACTTAGCCGATCGGTCCCCAGCCTGTAGCAGTGCATGGGATTTTTCCGTCCTAAGTGCAGGACTTTGCACTTGTCTTTGTTGAACCTCATGAGGTTTCTTTCAGCCCAGTGTTCCAATTTGTCCAAGTCTCCCTGGATCCTGTCCCTGCCCTCCAGAGTGTCTACCATTCCCCCCAACTTGGTGTCATCCGCAAACTTACTAAGCACGCAGTCTATTCCATCATCAAGATCATTAATGAAGATGTTGAATAGAACCGGCCCCAGGACTGACCCCTGGGGCACTCTACTCGTTACCGGTTGCCAGCCAGACATCGAGCCATTGATTCCTACCCGCTGAGCCCGTTGATCTAACCAGTTTTCGATCCACCTTACGGTCCACTCGTCCAACCCATACTTCCTTAACTTGCCGATGAGAATGCTGTGGGAAACCGTATCAAAAGCCTGCTAAAGTCAAGGTATACCACATCAACGGCTCTTTTCTTTTTACAATGTTTCTGTGGGGATGGCCCTGTTTAGATTCAATTTGTTTTCTTGTTTATGCTTGTGAAAAGAAAGCAAAGAAGATATTGTATGTGGATTTAAAGAATAGCCATATTGTCAGGGCCGGATTAACTGGCCCAGGGACCCCGGGCTGCCCCCTACCATGGGGTCCCCTGCATGCCCCCCCAACTGCAGGGCCCCCCTGCCTGTCCCCCAATGGTGGAGACCCCCATCGCTGGGTGGGCCCTGAGGCCAGAGGGCACTCCCACTCTGTCCTCGCTCTGGCCAGTCAGCCAGGGGCGGGGGGGGAGGGACTGGGGGGCCGGGCCGGCTGTCACGTGGCGTGGGGCCCCCCAACGCAGCCAGATAAAGAAATCCAGGGGTGGGCCACCCGGCCCAGGGGCAGAGCAGAGCACAGAGCCTGGCTTCTGGCTCTGCCCCCTGCCCTCATCCTCCCCAGTGCTGACCGGGCAGGAGCACTCTCAGCTAGACAGGGCCAGATCATTGCAGGGGTTTTAAGGGCTTGAGCCCAGAGCTCCCTTTCTGGCCGGGGCCCAGGATTTAAGCCCCTAAAGCCCTTGCATTAATCCAGCCCTGCATATTGTGTTATAAAAACTGAATTGTTATTCTTACTATGTTTCTTTATTATAAGATTTATAAAGCTAGTACTTAATAAAGTTCACTACTTTTGTTCTTGTTAGGATCGGAATGTAGGAAAGGTAATCCTGAACAGTCTTTGCTGAAACTCCTTACAAACCGAATCCTGGGTCTCCAGCTGCTTCTCCATAGGAGTTAGGAGAAGGGCAATGAAGTGAAATCTAGCGCACTTAAAGGTTACACATACTCATATTTAATATTATACCTGGCATTCACTCTTTGCCTAATATTGGGTTTTCTGACGTTTAGTCTTGGGCAAACTATTCAGAGCCAATTGTTTATTTAAGAGAGTCAGCCCTTATTGAAAATCTTCTGTGCTCGGATCTCTGTTTTTATACATTTCTTTATTAGTCAACATTGTTTGGCAAAATGTATTCCACTTCATAGGTTGTTCTGTAGCCTATTGACATAAGATATAAGACATATGTGTACGGCACTAATTGAAGAGACATACAGGTCCAAATCTGAAAAATGTTATCTTAACCTTAGTATAAAGCTATGAAGCCTACTAGCCTTAGTGTAAGTAAGTTAACCAGAAGTGACCTTAAGCTCCAAGTATAAGAAATATTGGTGTGATAAACAAGTATGTTTAGCTGCTGGCAGATGACTGCAAGAAATTGGTCAACATTAGTTTAGGTATTTTAAGATAAGAACTTCAGCAGATACTCAACTTCAACCAATTGACATGTATGATAATGAATTTGAGGTAAGTAACATACTGGCCTATAAGATAAGAACACCCCAACTTTTTTAGTGGGAGGAAGTTAGACACAGATAGAGGACGTTGGACATTCTTATAAATTAAAAAAGTGACAGATGTTTCCGAGGAAGGTGAAAAACCCTGCAGTAGGTTGTTATGGGATAACTTGCTTGTAATGAAAGTTCCTCCTAACCCTCGGAAATTATAGGTTGGTTTATGTCCTGAAGTTGAGTACCCTATCATTTACAAAACTCTTAAGACATTTGTTTCCATTTACTATAATTTTGGATATTCTTTTTATACAGATAAGTATAGAATCTTTTATTGATCTTATTGAACTCTTAGTCTCACTGATGTCTTTTGATGAAGAGTTCCATGGACCAACTGAACACTGTGTGGAAAAGTATTTTCTTTCATCAGCTTTGAATTTTCCACCTTCCTGTTTTATTGGATGTCTCCTAGATCTTGCATTTGAGACAGGGAAAATAAAGTTCCCAATCCACCTTAATTAAAACATTATTTTGCATACTTTCATTATGTCCCCTTATTTGCCTTATCTCTCAAATAAATAATCCCAATCTATTCAAGAAGTCATCATATAACAATTTTTCCATGTTCCTAATTATTCTTGTCCACTACCTTTGAATATCCTCTAAGTTTCTAAATGAGGTGACCAAAATGAATCAGGATATTTTTAGATGAAGTGATCAACCCTAAGCATACTATTCTAAGGAGTATTCTTGCACTGATTTATAATAGCTTTATAATATTTTCCATATTATATCCCACCCCATTTCTTAAGCATCCCAAGTTTTTGTCCTTTTTTGCCCACTATTGTATGAGAGCCACAAGAACTCTTCTAATAGCAACCTTCATTTACACAATCACAAATTTGCATTATATTTATGGAATGGTCACTTGTAGCAAATAACAGAAATCAATCATATGAATTATCTGCAGAATAGAAAGGCTGGTAAACAGAGAAGCATGTATGCAACTTTTATTCAAATTAATGATTGCTTAATACTACTACTTTTCGGTATTCATTCATGTCTAACTGGGACCAACTGCTCTATTAAATCTTGTATTTAATTAATCAGTTAACCAAAGTTAAAATCAATAAATCCTAGTTTAGCTGTTGCTCAACCACAAGCAATTTACAAAGAAGAATACATGTTACAAGATGATGGCCCAAGAAAGGACTAAAAAGAATGCTGGTTCAAAAAATGTTTCATTTTTCACCACCCCCACTGTTATTTTATGACTCCACAGAATACAGGACACTGCTATGGAGAATTTTATCAGTAAAAGGCCAAGAACTTCTTATCTCTTTGGCTTCTTTTTCTGAACATGAGCTAAAGAAATAACTCCAGAGTAACTTCCTAACCAGACAGTGCTTCTATTGTTAAATACTGTCAAAGATTATACTACTGTGCTGTACGGTTAGGAAAATGCCCTTTAGATACCTAAATCCTATGGCATGCTTTTGGAGAGAAAAAGACAAATGTATCTAGACAGTACATGTAAGCTACAATGTAAACAAAAATCCCCAACAGATCACTTGAGTGATAAGTCAATATATCCTTCCATAGCTAATCACCTTATCTAATCATTTAATTCTTATCTATTATTGTGGTTAACCCATGATATACCTATATGGTATAGGATTATGTGGGATAGTATTATAGGGGTACAGGAGTAATGAGCATGTATTACTGGTAACGATGTGTTTGGTACCTGAGTAAGATAAGGCTATAATGAAAGGTCTACAAGCTTTACACCCGTACGATATTCAGCTTAGCTACACAAGCCTTTAGCCTGAAACAGGTTGACATGACTAACTGATCAAAAGATAGTCCTGTACCAGTATTTCAGCATTCATGGGATTATTTTGTTTAGTGGATTGGTTAATAAGGGACTTGTGATAAAGTGCAATTGTTTCTCATGTGCTTTTAGGGTCTTTTTTTCTAATGATACTGATAATATTTTTTGATGCTGTAGTCTCAGGAATCTGAATATTTATTCACGGTGGTCTTTCACATTGTCAATATCAATCAATCAGCAATCCATCAAAAGATGTATATGTATTTTGTTTGTTGCATGTGCTCAAAACACTGTGTAAATGAAAATGGGCGGGGGGGGGGACGTTCTGTGTCACAGGGTTTCAGACCAAATACAGTAAGTATTTTACATAAAAGGCAAACATCCCTATTGTCCTGTGCTATTTGTGCTGGTGTCCACCATGGTGCTCAGCAAATGCTAAAAATAAACTACTTGAGACAAATGGTCAAGAACGGGGAGGGGAGAGAGCCTATAAAAGAATTTGAACTTTCTGCTGGAGATCGACTAACGAGATGAGTGAGAAAGTGACTCCTTGGCTCTGCTGAAGCCCTTGGCATTCACCCACCGCTGAGTCTCGCTCCTTAATAAGAAGCTATTTCCTTCTTTCTTTGTTCTAGAGATCTGTTTGCCTCCAAGCTTGAAATCAGAAATGCTGTAGCCACTGCCATACAAAACATATCTTCAAAGTGACTGCAATAATCAGGCAAACTTTACAATGAAATACCACTAGCCACAGATTCACGCTGTAGAGCTTTCCATTCAGGGCAGAAATACTCACACTGGCTGTCAAACGGCTGGGTTCAGATGCAGTTTTGGTAAAATAGCAGCTGCCATTCTATGCTTCCTGTCTCACAGAGAAAGCTGAACAGAGGCAATGTGGTCTAGTGAACTAGGCAATGAACTGGGACTCAGGAGACCTTTTGCCACTGAGAAAGTGTTTTTTTCAAAACTCTCCAGATCTCTTTGTTCTCCTGTGTCTGGTAGGTCTTAGTCACACACACTGAATAGACTGGCAGAGACAAAGAATCATTAAACATAGTAATTCCAACATTTCCCCTTTATAGCTCTTACAGAGCTTGCTGATAGGTATCTCAAGGCATTCTCCTCCTTCCTGCCTGCATTCCAGAAAGCTGGCTCTTGAGGTAAACCAATATATTCTGACTGTAAACACCATCCCAATAACCAGGCCAGGTCAACATACAACTGTAAATTATTTCAGGGCAGCCCCATATCCGTCTCACGTTTTCAACAGGCAACAGAGTTAGGTGAGTTTGTCTTGAGTATGTAATGGAGCTCTCCAGTCAATGAGGTTTTATTCTGGACACGGAGCATTGAACCTAACAGGTTGGTACTGCTTTTGACCCACATCCCTCAGATAATGAGTTAGGAAACAGAGCTCGCCAAGAGCTAACTACATTAGAGCTCAGTGTAATATTTACATGAATAATTTATTAGCTAAATAACACCATTTGGCTCTAAGGAAAGTATTCACAAATTCAGATCAAATTTGGTGAATAGCTTCAGTGGAGAAAAATGGGAAAACATTCAAAGTAAAAAAAATTACAAAATTAAATATTTCAACTTTTCACTTCAAAATGATGTTTCATTTACCTGGATTAAAGTACAAAAAAATCACCCAAAAAAGAGAGATGAAAACAGGTTAGGTGAAATATTCTACCCAAGGAGAGTAAAAATGGAAACATTTCTATTTTGGGTTGATGTGAAATAAATGTCTTTTGGATTGTACTTCTTTCATCTACCAAGCTAAATATCAATTTTCACCAAGATCTAGATTATATAAAATCCCTCAGTCTTTTTGACCATCTCTGGTGATCTTCGCTCCATTTCACTCATCCATACATTCATGAACCCATCCCTGTCTTCGCTCCTGCACCAACCACATCTGCTTTCGAGCTCCTAGCATCCAAAAGGAAGGTGTACAAATATACGGACTCTTAACTACTGCAACAGGACCCTCAGTTTGTGGCAATCTGATACTGGATTATTCTACAATTTCTCAATGGTGCCATTAATTGGTGCAATTTTATCACTAGTGTAGCAGGATGTGGCTCTTTACTTAACACTCCCTCTCCTGAAGATAACTGATTTTGTGAGAATCTCACTTTTCATTAAAGAAAACAAACAAACAAAGTTTTCAGTTTTCATGACTGCAGGGAAAAAGCTTGCAAGTGTGATACAAGTGTATCATACAGGCTCACAAATCAGAAGGAAATAAAATCTAAAGTCTATTTTTTTTAACGTCTGGGGCCAGAAGATTTTCAAATGTTTGGGGCAATACTCAGAACTGAAAATACTGAAACTGCTACATAAAGAACTGTCAAATGTACAAAATAAACACATTGTTTTCTCTATTTTTACTATTTTTTTTTATTTTAGTACCACAGGAGTTACTCTATTACAGGTGATAACAGTAAGTGCATCTTTGCATGTTCTTGGCATTTTTCAAGTTGAGCACATCGCTTCATAAGCAACTTCAGAAAACAAAGTCAAAGGAGTATTAACTAATAGCCTAGCATTGGTTAAATGGAGGAAAACAAATGCTCAAACATTTCCAAGGAACAAAATCACTGCCAGCTATAAAACTTTACGTATTGGTTGATATGCACAGGACGAGATTAAGGTGCTTGGGGGCCTGGGGCTGTGTACTTTTGGGGTCAGGCCACAAGCTGGCCAGGGCTGAATTCAGGGGCGGTCTTAATGATTCCGGGGCCCTGGGCAAAAGTCAGAGATGGGGCCCTCCCATGCCACATGGGGTGGCCCATCCTTGACATTTGCCCCGCCAGGATCCCCTGCCAGCTCCCCATCCCCTGCTGAAACCCTGGCTGTGGCTCCCCACTAAATCCCCACCCAGCTCCCCACCCCCTGCTGGCCTCTCCGCCCCCCCCCCCCCCAGTCTCACCAGCCGGCCTCTCCCTGGCCCTCACGCTGACCTTTGCAGGGCCATCACTAGGCCCCCAACCCGCCTCCCCATGGCTGCCCCAGCCCCCAAGCCGACCGCCACCGGGTCCCCAGCCACCCTCCTGCAGTCCGCCTCTCCGGGGCTCCAGGGCAGTTGCCCAACCTGCCCACCTGCTGAGACCACCTATGGCCGAATTTATTTTTGTGAGGCGGCGTATGGCGAGGCCCTACTTAGCCTGGGGCCCCGGGCTACAGCTCTGAAGCCTCTTTGTTAAGCCACTATACATCTTTACAAATAACAAACTGAAATATTTTTGCTTCCAAGGAAGATCAGAATACAAAAGTGCCAGACATTATTGGGGATAGGCCTGGAGAATATGTCTCCTTTAGCTCAAAGTGTGGATGTATCAAAGGCACAAGCTATAAAGAGCCACTTGGCATTTTCTCTCTGATGCCTGTTAACTGCTGTTTATCAAGGACCAGACTGTGGCATTTAACCACATGATGCAACACCTGCCCATGGGAAGCTCTGGAAAGGGGAGAACCCCAGGAAAGCACATTCCCTCCCTCAGCTCCCCACCATGTAAGAGAAGTGCACAAGTTCCATGTGAGGTGCTAGCTTATCCCTCATTTATGGAGGACTTATTGCCACAACCAGAATCTCTTTCCAGGCAATTTTATACACCAAACATAGGCAAAAGCTGTTCCTCAATCCTCCCTGGTGATTATCTCCTTTGCCCCCCTCAGGCTATGTACACACTACCATTCTTACCGCGCAATAATCCTGTTGCGCCTTAAATGTCCCGTGGCTGTTGTTGCGCGAGATCGCGTACACACTCGGCTGGCTCTAACGGAACAAAGCCCCCCCCTTCTTTTCGCAGTCCTCCAGAAAAACAAACTGAATTGTGGGTACCTATCCCACAGTCCCCAATATCATTTCCCATGGTGCATTATGCTACCGACGCTACCCAGCAGTTGCCGATAGCAACGAGCGCGAATTTCAAATTGAAGCAACCGGTTTCCGGAACTGCCTTTTAATAATCAACATGGATTCTGCTGTGATCTTGAATGCTGCGTTCAGCATTGTAAACACAGCCCAGATTCTGATGCGGTACGCCTTTGGCTCTGATTCAGAGCAGGACTCGGATGACTCTATTTCGGATACTGACAGCCTTGAGAACAGAACTGATATTCTCATCAGTTTTGCAGACCAGCTGCACAGCCTGAACCGCCGTGTTTGGTCCCGGCAGACGAGCACTGACTGGTGGGACCGAATCGTCCTTCAGCTGTGGCTACAGAACTTTAGAATGCGGAAAGCCACATTTATGGAACTCTGCCAGGAGCTTGCCCCGGACCTGCTGCGAAAGGACACGAGGATGAGATCCGCCATCTCCGTGGAGAAGCGTGTGGCTATTGCCCTATGGAAACTTGCAACCCCGGACTGCTACCGCTCGGTCGCAAACCAGTTCGGGGTCGGACGTTCGACCGTTGGAGTAGCTCTGTCACAAGTGTGCAGAGCCATCAACCGTCTTTTGCTAAGGAGGACGGTGACACTGGGGAACGTGAGGGACATCATCGATGGATTTAAGGAGTTGGGCTTCCCGAACTGTGGTGGTGCAATAGATGGAACTCACATCCCTATTCTCGCCCCCGACCATCTCGCCTCCGAGTACATAAATCGTAAGGGATACTTCTCCATGGTTCTTCAGGCACTGGTGGACCATCGTGGTCGCTTCACGGATATAAATGCAGGTTGGTCTGGAAAGGTGCACGATGCACGCATCTTCAGAAACTCTGGACTGTTCAGGAGGCTACAGGCGGGCACCTTTTTTCCCGACGAGAAACTAACAGTGGAGGGTGTTGAGATGCCAGTAGTTATCCTTGGGGACCCCGCCTACCCACTGATGCCATGGCTTATGAAGCCTTTCACCGGGAAGTTGGACCCTGCCAAGGAGCGCTTCAATTACCATCTAAGCAGGTGTCGAATGGTTGTTGAGTGTGCCTTTGGCCGTTTAAAAGCACGTTGGAGATCGCTGTACGGCAGGCTTGATCTAAATGAGGACAACATACCTACAGTCATTTCTGCGTGTTGTGTTCTTCACAATATTTGTGAAAACAGGGGGGAGAGATTTAATAGCTCGTGGTCCATGGAGGCACAACGCCTAGAATATGCCTACCAGCAACCGGACACCAGGGGTATCCGGGGGGCTCAGCTAAGGGCTGTGCGCATAAGGGAGGCGCTAAAGAATCATTTTGGTACTGCGGACTAAAAGTGTACCTTTTTATCTCTCTTTTACTTTTTAATTGCTATTTTTTTTTAACTGTATGAGAATTAGTTCATTGATTTTTTTTTTCCTGTTCTGTGTTTCTATAACAACAAACGTTTAAGGCATATTCAAAATGACACCAAATAAAGTCACATTGAGTTTAACATTGCTTGTCCTTTATTAATATAACAATAATGTAAGGTTCGCAGTGAGGAAAGGGTTGACTAAAGGTGGGTATAGGTGCGGGACTCTACGACATACGTTGGGGGAGGTGTTGAGGTAACATTACACCATGGGTGGCCATGGTGGTCTAAAAACTGTCTGGGGGGAGAATGTTGCGTGGATGGAGGGAAAGGAAGATGATGCTGAGGGTGGGGGGGGCGAGACTGGAGCAGACCGACCATGGACTTCAGGAGGTTTGTCTGTTCGTGCAGAATGCCTATTAGGACATCCTTCTGCTTCTCCCTCCTCTCGCTGCTCTGTCTCTTGTCCTCCCTGCACTGCCTCCTCCATTGCCTTGTCTCCCTCGCAGAAGCCTCATGGGCTTGCATGAGCTCTTTAAATATATCTTCCTTGCTCCTGTGTGGCCTGCGCCTTATCTTCCTCAGACGCTCTGCAGCAGCTGTACACTGTCCATCGAAGGTCGTTCCTGTGCAGATATGAAAAAGTTTGAATGGCATTATTGTTCTCGCCACGTTCAGGTGCAAATAAGGAGGTTCTCACAACACATTCCTTGGTTACTCAAGGGAGGACATACTGTGGGCAGTAACAATTTTCCCAAAGATTGGGACGTGTTGCTGTGAGTTGGTCCACGGGACAGTTGACTATTGACGCTGCTTGTTCTGAACCCGTGTCAGAGATGGCTGCAATAGAAGCAGATATCACGCTGCTTAGAGTGCCTCTGCAAGCGAGAATGCATCTCCTGCATGTGGCTGACTTCCAGCCGGGACCTTACGCTGCAGGATTGTGCGCGGCAATGGTTCCCGCAGCCATGCTTGCTAGCCTGAGAGGAAGAGTCCCCCTGAATGGTGGAGGGCAGAGGCTCGCTCTACCATCTAATTTCAAGAGAAGACTCTGGAGATATTTGGAGCACGCGTTCAGTGACTTGAGAGGGAACGACCACTTGGCAATTGAGGCATGCATTGATGCGCTTTTTATGTAATGCCAGTAACACCACGACTCATCATTATCGCACAGAAAAGAAGACACATAAAAGGAGAACTCAAAGCGTTATCTTCCTGTACACGCTAAGCTGTAGCTGATAGAATAGAGAGCACTGCCAACATAACTTACCAGAGGTGCCATCTGCCGATTCCTGGGAAGGCGTTGAAAAGGAATCCGTGGAGCTTGTATCCGGCGGGGTGGCGAATAACTCCTGGCTCCCCAGCTCGGTGGCTCCGTTGTCTCCGTCCTCGTCCTCTTCCTCCTCTGCTTCCTCGTCAATGACTGCATCGTCGCCTTCTGCCGCCTTTTCATTTTCTGATGCTGTCGCGGAAGTGTCCACCGTAGAGATCGGGGTGGTTGTGGGATCTCCGCCCAGGATCGCCTCCAACTCCTTGTAATACCGGCACGTTGCTGGCGCGGAGCCAGAGCGCCGGTTGGCCTCTCTGGCTCTGTGGAACGTTATCCGCAGCTCCTTGACCTTGGCCCGGCATTGCAGAGTGTCTCTCTCGTACCCCTTTTCAGTCATCGCCTGAGATATTTGTCCGAAAATGTCGAAATTCCTCCGGCTGCCACGTAACTGTGACTGCACGGCGGACTCTCCCCAGATGCCTATCAAATCCATCACCTCTGCTGTTGTCCAGGCTGGAGCTCGTTTGCTGCGGCGCGAAGACATTGCGAGCAGAGCACACAGGGGCAGCACCACAGAACAGCGAGGCAGAAGGGAGAGTGGGGAATTCAAAAATTCGCGGGGCAGAAGGGGAGGTCGGGAAAAATGACGTCACGGCAATAGAGGACAGGAGGAAGTGCAGAAGGGAGGGGATTGGAATTGTGGGCCATTTCCGGAATGTTCACATTGCGCGACAAGCGTACACACACGGGCTGTCGCGCAATAGCTATTCCGCGTTAGCAGCAACCACGCTCGTTTTGGTGGTTTACATTTTGCGAAAGAAGAAGGGTCTTAACGCGCAAAAACTGTAAGTACAGTGTGTACGCTCTGCTTCTTATTGCGCGATAAAGGGCTTTATCGCGCAATAACTTTGCAGTGTGTACAAGGCCTCAGTCCTTCCTGTTTCAGGGTTCACCACCGGATTCTTGCTTGCTCTTTTAGTTGAGCACTGGAGGCCTTCTTTGCCCAGCAGGTTCCCAGGGAAGACCCTGCTGCTGCTACTCACACATCCGTACTAACAGCCCAGCTTTTCACAGGGCAAATCTGTCCTCTCCTCAGCTGCACCTGATTAATGAACAGGGCTGGCTGTCCTGGGCCTCTGGTCCTTTCACCCTGCTACATTCTGCCATTCCTTGACACACCTGGCCAACTCTGTGAGCTGGTACAGCAGTTTGCACTCCTTACCGTGCACAAAAGAAACAGTCCATATGCTTCCCTCTTAGCCCCAGCCCCTGAGTGGGTAAAGGTGGAGATGAGAGACATAAGGAGCCCCTCCTCCTTTAGCTCACTTAAGAGCCAAGGACAACATGGCTGTATACGATAATTAAAAGCAATACAGAATGTTTCTAATATTTCTTTATCATATTGGTATCTTAAGACTCAGCCTATTTGTTTTCAAACTAGATCAGCTCTTCAACATTGTTTAATCTTCTCAAGACTTGATCTTCAAAAATAAATAGTTTGCAATTAAAAAAAACTGAACAACCCTGTCTTTGTACTTGTATATGCATATCCTACTTACCATATTTTATTAACGGGTTTATTTTAATAGATAAGATCCAGTTTATGGAACTAAATTATAAACGCATCCACTACTGTTCAAAATTTGCAAGTATTACTGTGTCCTGATCTTATCATGCAGGGAATTCACTGAATATCATTAGCTACATACTTTCTTTTTCCTTACATTTAAAGAAATAACTCTATATGAGAAGTGGACGGAGCACATAAGAGAAATGCACTGAGCACAGAAAATTATCTTCAGATAGGCAGTGAATGTTTTAAGATTGAAAAGGAAGTCTGACATTGGGAGCTTCCATTTTTGTTGCTCCTCATTGACTTTTCTATTAAATTTGTATGGTTTTAAAGTAAAAATCTTTTTTTTTTTTCTGTGAACCAAACCTGGGATCCAGAAGTCAAAGTGTGTTTTCCTGAGTTCACATATCATCACCAGTATTAGAGTTTCTGCAATCAGATGATGTGATCAGACTGCTGATGATGCAGAAGCAAGGGAAGAATCAAGTTCACTCTGGCAGAGCTACATTGGCGCCCTACTGACACCAGGATCAAAGTCATAGTTAATTATTTGTACTGTGGTAACAACTGGAGGAGTGAAAACATCATCCGTTCCCCAATGATCTTACAATATATATGCCAAGAGCTGGACACAACAAACAGAAGCAGAGAGAGAGCACAAGTGAGACAATTGTAATTAATGTAATAGAGTTGCAGCATATCAGCTGCTTTCCCACTGTTGAGAGAGTGCTTTTGGGAACATGCCAGACGTGAGTTTATCGGAGGGATTATAATAAAACGTGGGTTTTGTTGGATGAGTAGCAGATATGATATTAAATGCACGTGGAAGATATATTGAGTTACTGGTTTTATATACACATTTTCCTGACCATAACCACAGTTTAAAATTGCCCATTCACTCTCTTCTTCCTCGGCTCTCTACTCCTTATCTCTTGTCTCCCTGGCCTCACGTGTTCAGTCCCACTCTTTGATGTCAAACCTATTTAACCATGTGTTCTTGCATCTCGGGCTCCTGTGCCCTCCACTTGTCACTGAAAAACCTTCATAAAGAATTTCTGAGAAATGGAGCCAATTGTGATTGCTAGGCCTACAGGTAGCTAAGTCAATCCTAGGCTATGTCGACACTTACTAAAATTAGTTCGAATTAGTTGGTTCAAACTAACTAATTCAAACTAAATTTAGTTAGTTTGAATTAGCTGAACTAGAAAAAATTAGTTCGAACTAAGCAAGTGCCATAAATGTTCGAATTAGCGATCCCCATTGATTTCAATGGGCTGGTTAGTTCGAACTAAGAAATTAGTTCGAATCAACATGGCCACATTGGTTAATTCGAACTAGTTAGTTCGAATTAAGCCTTACTTCTAATGCCTTATTCGAAGTTATTAGTTTGAATTAAGGAAGCCCTTAATTCGAACTAATTAAAGCCTAGTGTAGCCATGGCTTAGTTAGTTAGAATTAAGCCTCCTTAATTCAAACTAACTTGCCAGTGTGGACATAGCCCTAGTGACCATCCACTCTATGGCTCTCCATCTTCTATCATTCTCCTCTTCCAAGGCCTCCCTTGGCAACAACCATCTTTCCCACATTCTTCACATGCCCATTTTTCTGACTCCTCTCAGTTAGGGCCATTAGCTAGCTCCCTCCTAACGCTGCTCCTTGAATAATTACCAACATTCTACTGACCGCTTACTTATCCTCTCACCTGCTAAGGTCAATCACAAATGTATATTGTACAGGATAAATGGTACTAGAGAATCACCGCAGCAGTCCTGCACTGCCAATGGGGTGGACAGGATATGCTTGCGGTATATGCTTTGTCGCATATGCTTCAATTAGCTGAGACGTGGCTTAGTAGCTCGCTGCATTTCTGGTGTTGCGTATTAGAATACGGCTGTTAGAATCTGGCATTTTCATTCTAAGTGTCTTTCTAAAAATATGTTAAAACACTTTTGGAGGGTTTTAGCAACACATCTCTCCACTATTAACAGCTCAGACCAGGAAAACAGCTTATATTATTTTGACTACTTATTAGTCTGTTATTTTTCTCTCCCATTTTTCAAAGATACCTTGTCCTTAATGGGCTTTTTGTCCCTTCCACTAGCCTCATAAGCCTGACTGCCATTTTGACACTGCTGTTTTGGCCCACAAGCTGCTTTTGACTGTGGCTCTCTATGGTAAAAATGAATCAGGCTTCTAATTTAGCTGTTACAATGAAAAGATTAAAAGTGAGCTAATACTGGCCTGAGGGTTGGAAACAGACTAGTTGAGAAGACAACCAAGCTCTTGTTGAATTAGAGGCAGAATAAACCGGAATCTCCCCCTTCTCCAGCCCAAGCCCATCTGTGCAAAAGCTTCTTCCACCTTAAATTGAATTTGAGTTTTGAAACAGTTCTGAGTTCAGTTTCTTAACATGTTAAAGTCCCCCAGCCAACTCTGTAATGCTGCCGAGTACAGTGGCTGGCCTAAGTCATGCCAGATCTCCTCTAGCAGGAATCAGGACTTCATGTGAGTGATAACACTCTTCTCTATTTTTGACCAGAAAGGCTAGTCAAAGTTGAAGGTCAAAGATTGAAGGTCAAAGTATAAATCGATGCAGTCCAGTATTTTCTTTGATGCCAGGATGCTTATATACAAGAAATGTACAAAGCCCTAGGGCTCTGAACACAGGCGGAACCAAGAACAAAAGAAGCAGTTTTATTCATAGCTTCTCCTGCTTGGCTTTCTTGCCTCTCTCCCCATTCTTGCTCCTGTATGAAATTGGAAGTGAAAATGGCCATCAACAAAACAGCTAAACTCAATTATACACAAAGAGAATCCACTGCTTCTGCTCAGAATTGATACAGCGACAGCTGTACTAAAACAGATGCTTTTAGTTTTGCGAAGATGAACTGGAAGCTGTATTCAAGTCTTCCAAATCTGTGTAAGAAGAGTATGCTACAGGAGCCCAGAAACACATGTGTTGGGAATTGAGGAGGAGGTTTTATTGCCAGATCATGAATTGGTGAAGGGACTTCACTTAAGTGGCGTCTGTTTGTTTATACCAGATCCAAATTTGACCACAATTATATATTTGACCACAATGTATATATTTTTTAAAGAGACATAAGCAAGGACGTGTGTATGTTTAAAAATCCTGCCCTCTCCCATTTCCTTTTTTAAAACCCATCTGGTGGAATGGGCAGATAGGAAGTGTCTTTTGAAAATTAGAACCCCATTGTGCTAGGTGCTGTATAAACACATACAAAGCCACAGTCTGTACCTGACAGATCTTAGGAACTAAGGTGACTGGGAAAGATTTATCATAGTTCAATTCCATTCTACTGAACACAGATCATAAACTGTTTTTAACACAAGAAAGAGAAATGCACCAATAAATTTGATTTGTCACTCAAAAATATAGACTGTGTTAATGTTTTATATTATCCCTAAATAGGCATGTTGAAATTAACTGACAAAACAAACAGTATAGTTGCCAGCTGATAAGAATTTGAGAAATGTGCTGGTTATTTTGTGGGAGGATTTCAAGGAAATGATATTTTCTGCACTAAAAAGGGAGCTTTGTAGCACATCCTTCCCTGATGAAACAATGTGACTCATCTGCACTCAGTCTGAAGCTGTGCAAATTACAATATTTAGCTTGGAATTAAAGCATGTAAACTTTACATTGTTTGAGTTCACAGAGCTTCTGCACAAATAAATTGTTTTGTGAAAGGCAGAGTGATCCTGTGGGTGAGTATTAGACTGGGATTTAGGACACCTAGGTTCCATTACTGATTTGTTCTGTGGCTTTCTGTGAGCCATTTCATATCTCTTTGCCAGGTTTCCCTCCAAAACTTTCTCTCCGAAACCATAAACTCTTTTGGGCAGGGACAGTCTTTTACTAAGTCTTTGCACAGTGTCTAGCAGAAGAAGTTATGATCTTCTAGTAACTAGTGCAATATTATTAGTAATAATAATGTTATGAAAAACTTGTGTTAGCAAAGATTTCATCAGACTTCGGCATGCTTATTTTACATTTGCTGGATGTCAGTGGCAATTTCAATGGAGCTTTTGGCGGTGCTTTGCAAGATAGGTAGTTGTGCTTCATCAGTGGAAGGGAAGTCTGCTGTCTAAACCAGATGTCTGACAGACATGGAAGCCCATTAGCCAGAAAACACCACCAGGTAGCAGGTGTTGGCGGATTTCAGGAAATGGCCTGGTGACAGCATTTAAACAAATAAGCAAGGTGTTTTGGTTTTTTGCCAGAGTTGGGGTGGACCCTGGAATAGAAGGGTGTAGGATCTTTTATAGATTTGGACAGTTGGGATAAAGACCCAAACTTTCAGATATTTATCCAAAGAAAACTCTCAATCCTTAATGGTTTTCACATGCTAGCGTATTTGTATTGTTTTGAGGCTGAACCATGCAGACGTAAAAGGGACAAAAGATCAGTATGAGTTGCTCAGTACTCAGATCTTTTGAAGGTCAGGCCATTTATTTCGATACTTAAATAAGAATTCAGTGGCCTAACTCATTTCTGAAAATCTGAGCCAGGAAATATACCTCTCAAAAGTGCTGGCTACTGCTGGGCGTTAGGAGAATGGAGAGGAAAGCCATGAAACTGTCCTACTTACCTTCCAAATAGAACATTAATCCAATAAACAGTTCACAAAAGCGAAGTCAGCACTCCCACCCTACCTCACACCAAAATATTTAGTGCTTGCAATATGGATGTTAAACTGCTATCACAGTCTCTCATATTACACTGTGATGAAGGTAGAGAGATGAGGATGGATTAAGGCTAAACAATTGGTTTCTGAATGTCTTGGTGTTTGTAATTTCCATGAAGCAAAACCAAAAAGAAATATAGTCTGTTCATAGTAATATCACAGTCCAGACCAGATCTTGTGTTGGTATGGTATGAGTAAAAATCTTGTGGAAAAACCAACAAATACAAACACTCGAAACACAAATATAAATGCAGGAAATAGTGCATACCCTTTGTTAAAATCAAAGTAACTAGAGAATGAACTGATTGAATGTTTGTTACAGTTAGTGCTGTTATTTTTTTTTTTTCAGCACTCTAAACCCTGGTCTACGCTGACAGTGACGTTCAACATAATGGTGCTTGCCTTAGCCTTCTGCAGCATGTGTCTCCACTGTCAGAGCATTATGTTTGAATTAAGTGGCGCTGCTATTTGACTTCTGCAAGTGATGTAGCACTGAGATTGAAATCTACAATTTGAATTTAGGTACGTGTAGCAAGAGAGTAGCTCTAGTCTTGATTTTCCTGTTTTTCCAGTCTACTGCACCATAGCAACATAGCTCCTTCCCTGCCTGCAGCCCCAGAAAGTTTTCAATTAATTCCTCTCTATGCATGCAGCACTGTTCCTCTCTGTTGTGCCTGCAGCAGAGAAACAGCAAGGAAAGCTTTTCCTGTTTTGTTATTTTTAAGAGAAGAGGGGAGGAGGAGTGAGCAAAGAATGACTGCCTCCCCACAAGTCCCACAGTGCAATGCATTTCAGGAAGTAATGTGAGCAGTAGGGATTTGAGACCTGAAGCAAACAATTTGCTGTAATCACTCACCTTAACCTTTGACAGCCTGAAATTGAATTACAATCCCACCCCCAGTGTAGACAAGCCCTCTAAGCAGGCTGGTACTTAATACTGAAGGACACAGAACTGGTCTTCTATCAGGATGACTATTTTTAGAATGATGTTTTTACCAAAATATAGTGTGGATGAAGGTATACCTCTACCCTCTCAGACAGTGTAATAAATTTTCCTAATCAGAAATAACAGTATAGGTGTAACCACAGCTTAATTTCTCAACCTCTAACAATACAGTTAGGGGAACTAAACATCAGTGTCCTTGAGACTGGTTGATGCACATTTTATGGTTGGTTTTTACTTCTAAGATTATGGAAAAGGGACATTTTTGGTGTTGAAAACATTTTCAGTCCTTTGAAACATTCAGTGCTCCTTTTACCAGCAGCATTTTTAATTCATAGGCCTTTGGTTTTCTGAATTAGAATATTTCAGCAAAGCTTTCTAATCAGGGTCCATGAAACTTCAGCTAACAAAAATGGTCAGCCTTATTCCAAAGAAAGCTTAGCTGTCTTTTTTTTTTCCTGAGACATGAGAGCACAAATGCAGTGGTAATTGGTAATGCATCATATATAGTGTAAAGAGCACACATTTCTTTAGACATAAAATGCATCCAGCTTTAGGAAATACACAGTGATGTTCAATTACTGTTTGAAATGGGGAAAATGTAGCATTGGATTGAAAACTTTCCAGATTTTAGTGTCATTTTTCCCAGCTCTCCAAGTGAATTTTGATTGAACTAATATATGGTTCTGGTTTGGGTCACTCCCTACTTCTGTTGCTTTCATATACCTGTTCAGCTAATCGCAAAGGATAAAACAATGAGCACCAACTTAGCTGAAACAGCAAAGTAGAAGGACAGGTAAAGGAGGAGACCCAAGAGATGCATGGAACAACATTAGAACTGTACAGAACTAGATAGCAGAACAGCAGACATTAAGTTCTAAATTTACATAGGCTTAAGGGCACAGCCAGTCCCTACTTTCTGGCTTGACAGCTCACTCTCCAGGGTGGGCCAGGCCAGTCTTGCTTCCAGTCATATGACTAGAAACTTCCTACCAACATTCCAGTTGCCTAGCAACTGGAGCATGCGGGGGAGGGGCAGCCTGGACCCTGCCATGGCAAGAC
The DNA here is from genome assembly GCA_007922175.1 of Pelusios castaneus. Lineage (NCBI taxonomy): Eukaryota > Metazoa > Chordata > Testudines > Pelomedusidae > Pelusios > Pelusios castaneus. The sequence continues at coordinate 8,159,141 of ML685818.1, forward strand.
TTTAGCAGGTTCCCAGGGTTGGAACTGTGGGCAGAGAGCACCCCACCCATCTGCCCTTAGCACCACCGCTCACGGCTATGACCACCTGCTGCTGGCCAGTCTGTGGTCACGGTCATGGTTGGGGTGCCACTACCAGACACTGCAGTGGGCAGGCACGTGCCCACCTGAGCCCACCATAGTTACGCCCCTGCATAGGCTCATGGCTGAATACATCAAGTGCAGGTCAATAATAACCTCTTATTATTGGATTTCTACTGAGTGCACAGTCTTACTTTTTAAAAGTAGGCCTGAGCTACAGACCCAGTCCTGATCCATGGTAGGGAAAGACCATCCTACATTCTTTCTAAAGATGTAGCAGGAACCAGGTTTCCCTTGGGCACAGTTCCTTTGACAGCATTCAGTGGAGTTACACCAAAATAAAATTGGAGCAATACAGCGGTGAATCAGGCCCACAATATGAGGCATAAATGATCTAATGAGTAAGCTTCAGTTTTGTTGATCAAGTTTTACTCAATTTTAGCATATCTACCCAAAGCCAGTGTTCACAAAGGCCAAAATAGCTTCAAAATACACTAAAGACATTTGTAAGCCAGCTTGACGGGTCTCTTAGAAGGAAGGAAGAAAGGTTTGGAAGAAAAGTGGTCTTGTTAAGGCACTCGAATGGGATATAGGAATTGTTCCATGGCATCCTGCAGTCAGTAAGAGTCTTTCTATCAGTGGTCTTTGGATCAGGCCTTAGAAGCTGGATTCCATTCTCTTCACTGCCAAAGACTTCCTGAATTACTTGCTTCATCTCTGTGTGGTAGACTGTTAACATTCCTGTACTGTCCTCTTTAAGGACAGGCTGCGTCCTAATAGATTGCTTAGTACTCTAATTGCTATGCCACACATGCAGTTTATGTTCAAAATCTTTTGCTTTTGCATATCTACACTGTTCAACTCTGCAGTTAATCATAATAAGGTAGTGTATATTGCTAAGCACTGCACACAGCAATACTAGTTTAACAGCCAGTAGAAATTATGCAGTGATGAATTTAAATAAGTAACTTGAGTGAAGATACAGGCCCCAACCCAAAAGACTTTTCCCAGATAATAATCTTTATTCACAGGAGCAGTCGCATATAAGGAAAAATTGTCATGCAGAAGGACTGTAGCTCAGACTCTATTTTTTCCAGTAAGAGTAAAATGTCCCTTTAAAATCATATGAACAAATGATATGACATAAAATATTTCGAGTTTTACTTATGTAACAATGGCAACAGAGTCCTGTGGCACTTTTAAAGACTAACAGATTTATTTATCGCATGAGCTTTCGTGGGAGAAAATCCCACTTC
>ML685818.1:8160874-8229190 GCA_007922175.1 Pelusios castaneus
GAAGATAGGAAAGTTACAGAGTGGGAGGAAATTAAATGCAGGGGAGTTAATTTCCTCCCACTCTGTAACTTTCCTATCTTCAAAGCGTCTGATGAAGTGGGATTTTCTCCCACGAAAGCTCATGCGATAAATAAATCTGTTAGTCTTTAAAAGTGCCACAGGACTCTGTTGTCTTTCTACAATAGACTAACACGGCTACCCCTTTGGAATTTATGTAACAATGTAACTGCAAAGCTGGAATTGCTATGTACTGAATTCTGCAGACTCCTGGATGCTCTGAAAAGCTTCACGCCATATTATAAAATCATGGTAGAACCTTCTCTCAGGTTTTTTTCTGGTGACGTCAACATTCTCATGAATCAAAATTAAATTAAATGCTGAGTGGAGGTTAACATGCCTGAAATTAATTTCAAAAGTCAATTTGGCATACATGGTATTCCAAAAAACCATAGCAATGTTATTATTAAATGGAAGTAAATCTACTACTGCTATGTTTTGCTAGTTTCACAACCCACAAGGTCTACTGTGACAGCGTGTGTAGTTCCATATGGATGAGGAAGGGGCCAGAGAGACCCCTGCAGAAGAGCTAGCCCCACCCCTCCAGTCCTATCAAAGTATGCAGTGAACCAAAAAATATGGCTTTTTATGTTCCTTTGTTCCTTTATGAAATATAAATGAGGGAACACTTTTGCTCCCCCACATTCAAAAACATAAGCCAATATTCTGCCAAGGCTGCAGCATAACTCTGTGCCACTAAGGACTTAAAGAAGTGTTGTGGAGGAATTCTAAATTTGCTTTGTATCTGCCAAAAGGAATAGAAATTATTCATGGAATATAAGTCTGAAATTATCTCAATTCCTTTTTCTCTGCATGAGCTTACAAACCTAGCATTTCAAGACAGGAGTAATGAATTGTTGTTAAATATTACTTGGACTATATACAAAGATGTTAATTGCTTTTCATCTATGTTTCGTCATTCCTTGCAGAAAATCCTTTCTTTAAAAAATAAATCTCTTCATTGACCATCAACAGGAGCAGAGATAATTTTGAAAGGATGTGCAAAGAGTTAATGGATTTATATTTAAATATGGATTTAAAGTTGTGCTCTGCCTGGTAGCCTTCAGAAATAATGGCTAGTTCAGTCAATGATAAAACTGATGTTTTTGAAGAGGGAAAACTAAGAGTCTCTCATTTCTCCTCCCCTTGGAGCAAGATTTTTCAAGTGGAGATTTCTAAATCTTTTCAAGTATAAACTTTTGCCATTTCCTTCAAGGGTTGGTCTTAGCAGTGTTTTACACTGTCCTTCCAGTCTATAAGAAGTCTGGTTGTGTGTGTGCAAATGCAAATAAACTTCCCAGCCTCTGGAAACTAAACTACCCATTCTGTTTTCTCCTCACTTGAAATTCAAGCTCCACGGCCTCTCTTTCAAGAGTCCATGCCACTCCCGCGTGCTAAGATCCCTGCTCTCAACTCCTACCATCTGCTCTCAACTCCTTCCTTGCTGCATTTTTTTTTCTAACGATATCCTATGTTTCTTTCCACCTCCTGATTCAAGACTTCTTTTATATTTAAAAATAGCCTACTCTCACTATGCCAACTGTCTCCTTCCCCCTCAAACTCTGGGCTAATCTCACCTCAAAACATCTAGTCCTCAGATCTCTGTCTAATCTCCATAAGACTTGAATACAGTGGTCATTACCATTGTCACTGAGCACTTACATTCCCTCACCCATGAATCATATTTTTCTGGGTTATATGGTAAGATCCTTCACCCAGGCACTTTAGATGAAATTCTATTTCCTTGAAGTCAGCGGCATAACTCTCATTGACTTCAATGGGGCGAGGATTTTACACCTATCTTTTTTGTTTTTTTGCTACAGGCTGCTGGAGGGAGGTTATCTCTGATCTTTATGCCCAAATGAGGTGCAAATGCTTTCTGTGTTCTGCTGTACACACACAATGCTCTATAAACAATCAGCAATGATACATACAGCTGTACAAGCAAGTCTGAGGAAATATACTGCTTTTTTACTTACGTAAAAGTGTGAAAATTCTTCAGGGGAAAATTGAATCAAGTGAAAAAGTCAGAAAGTTGTTTTTATACCCTTAATTAGAAGGTAGTGACATAGAGGAGGGAAGGCGTAAGGGGTGATGAAAAAGTTGCCTAGCTCCAATAGTGGGGACTTTTTCACACTACTAAATCTAGAGGGAATATCTTTCTAAAGAAAATAATTCAGTTTCCATAGTAACTCAGTGAAAGGGCTCCTTTATAGTCCAAATTTAGCAGAATTGTGTGTGCTGGTTTATTCAACAGCCTCCTGTTCATTTGAGGCTACAGTGTAACCATTAAATTAATTATTTCTAAGATGGCAGGTTGAGCTGGACTTGGGGCTGACAGGATGACCTGCTAAAAATAACAACACAACCTTGAAAGCCAGTGAACAATTGTAAGTGAAAACAGGAGATAAAACAAAGTCCTTATATTGACTAAAAATATGAGACAATTGTTAAGTGTTCAAATGAATTATTTTGATACCAGTTCATACCATTCATTTTCTTATCTCTATTAAAGAAGGGAGGTTTATCACCTCTCTAGACTCCTTCACCTCCCCATTTTACAGACCACCACCATTCTCTGGCTTTTGCTCACTCAGAAAGGGAGAATATTGCAGCCAACCGGTCTGCACTCAGGTGTTACATTGTGCTTTCCTGAGAGGATATATATGACAGAACTGCAAAAGGGAGCCCTCAGCTTCCTCAATGGCCAGAAAGACCCCTCCCTGGCATGCAGGTGCATGCTCCCTGGCAGAAAGCTAGAGTTAAAAGCCCAACAGAGGCCTCAGCAAGGGGTGGGACAACAGAGGAGGGAGGTTTGCTCTGAGATCCCACCAGAAGGATTACAGTGGCAGAAGGTAGAGTGGTTTAGGGCTGCCCTGCAGAAAGTCCTGTAAAGCCCAGCCAGGCCCAGAGGGACTTCTGGATTGTACAGCAGCAACACTGCTGTTTGGGGAACCCTGCCAAGCCCAAAGGGGTACAGGACTGTGCTGTGGCCCAACTCTGCAGTGGAAGGAGCCCTGCCCATCCAGAGACTTCTGCACTTTGAAGCAGATCAGCATCTCAGCTTCAGTGGTGCGGGGGGATGGAGGGGAGCTGACCACAGCTAGAGGAGGCATAGAACTTCACTGTGACCCCGTGCAGCTGTAGGTTAAGCCCCGCTACACTCAGCCAGGCTCTCAGGACTGTGTTGCTGCCCAGAACAATGTCCCAGGAGGGGAACAAAACACCCCTTCTTGGACAGAGCCCAAAGCTCAATCTCTTATAGGAGGGTAAAAAAAAAAATCTAGCCAATAAATGCACTGTAGAGAAAGAAAATTGGAGAATATATTACAGCTCTGAAATGTGTCAGATTGATAATTGTAATTACTTAGCTGTGAGAGGCCCAGTGAAGTTTAGGAAGCATCAGAAAGAAGAGGAAACGGAAGATGTCCTAATGAAGAGATTGATAAGAGTGAGAGTTTAGCACTAATTGCTGATGAGGATTTTCACTTGAAGATTACTTAAAGTAAATACCCTCAAATTAATGCTCCCAAATCTTCTATTCTGAATGACCAAGCACAGTTTGAAATCCATTGTGACCAAAATAGCTTTGACACACTTTGCCTGACCAGTGTAAATGACCTGAATCCCTTTCTATCAACAGAACAAAAAACCAGTGAAGCCTCAGTTCCAGGAGGGCATTTTCAGGATCAGTTCCGCCGTGGCAGCATCATTCGTCTTGACAGAGCTGTCACCATTTTAACCACGATGTGGATGTGCTTGAAAAACCAGCAGCACATCCAAGTGTGATGTACTTCAACTACATATGCATGCACAAAGCAGCAAATTTTACATAACAATATATAAGTGTAAGGAGAACAATTTTTCTCCTTCCTCCTTCTAACAACCTTTTAGATACTTGAAAACTGTTATCATGTCCCCTCTCAGTCTCCTCTTTTCCAGACTAAACAAACCCAGCTCTTTCCATCTTCCCTCAGAAGTCAAGTGTTCGAGACCTTTAATCATTCTTGTTTCTCTTCTCTGGACTTTCTCCAATTTGTCCACATCTTTCCTGAAATAAGGTGCCCAGAATTGGACACAATAGTGCAGTTGAGGACTAATCAGTGTGGAGTGGAGTGGAAGAATTACTTCTTGTGTCTTACTTACAATCCTCCTACAATACTTACTTACAATACTCCTGCTAACACATCCCAGAATGCTTTCTTTTGCAACAATGTTACACTGTTGACTCATATTTAGCTTATGGTCCACTATGACACCCAGATCCCTTTCCGCAGTACTCCTTCCTAGGCAGTCATTGCCACACATACAGTAATACCTCACTTACAAACACCATTGCCCACATATACAGTAGAACCTCAGTTATGAACACCAGAGTTACGAACTGACCAGTCACCTTATTTGGAACTGGAAGTATGTGATCAGGCAGCAGCAGAGACCCAAGAAAAAAGCAAATACAGTACTGTGTTAAATGTAAACTATTTAAAAAGGGGTGAAGGGGGTGGAGAGAAGAAGCACCATTTTCCTTCTGCATAGTAAAGTTACAAAGCTGTATTAAATCAAGGTTCAGTTGTAAACCTTTGAAAGAACAACCATAACACTTTCTTCAGAGTTATGAACGTTTCAGAACTATGAACAGTCTTCATTCCAAGATGTTTGTAACTCTGAGGTTCTACTGTATGCCAGAGAGCCCAAAACAGCACACCAATATTGGTTTGTTGAATTTAGTATTGACGTGACATCAACATTTCAATGGCTTTGTGGATGAAATAAGAGAAAAGGAAATGGACTTTAACATGATAATCACTTTTCAAGTCATTACTGAAAAAGCTTGGTTCTTCAGTGAAATGACAGCTAAATAACAAATTAAAGCTTCTGTTAAAACTATAACCCTACTCAAAGAGACAAATTAAGATAGTTAAATGTCTGGCTCTTGGGGTATTGACAGTGCGGAAGGCACTAGAGAGAACTAATCAGCTAATTGTAATTTACATATTAATATGTTATTAAATATTAAGGACAATATGAGTGAGATTTAATGGGGTAGGGGGTAGAGGAGAGAATTTAGCTAGTTAGCTAATACCCTCCAGGAACTTTCTAATCACAGATATACTGTAACATAAAATGTTAAGCAGTATCATTGACTGTAGAAAGTCTGACATAATGAAAGGTCCATAGAGTAAGAAAAAGGACATATCTTGACACCCGCTGAGAATTTTTAATTAAGTGTTAACAACAACTCCAACCATGTTCAAATTCCTGTCTGGTCAGTTACATATTATAAACAAGGCTAGTAAGCCATAACAAGATTGTTTTGTATAATTCCTCATTCAATGGTCTGATGATATAGCCTACTGTGATTTTTATTATTTTATTTTTGCCATTACAGTAGATTCAGTTCAGTTAGCATGCAAGATTGTATTCCATGCTCCTGAAACACTGCTTCAGAGTGAGTTTCTGTGGAAAGAATTCTGCATTACTTCTGCTACAGAAATAACGTCAAACTCCCAAACGTCCATAGTGGCAGAATAAACTGCCAGCCAACATGTTTAAAGGCTGCCTACTTTATACAGTTCCAAGACCAACAGTATTTGCACTAGCAAATGAGAGCAGCATTAAGGGCAATGTTACACAGCCAATTGTGGGATATATTATGTAATCACTGGGGCTGGTACAACAGAACAAAGCAAGTACTAAGGATATGAAAACTAGTTTTCCAAAGTGTTAAATCAGGGTGGACTTAATTGGCTCACAGCTAGGCACCAGCAATTTTACTTTTGATAGCCAGAGGGTGCTCCTCCACTATATTTCTGCAGTGGAGCTAGGTGACAGGCTACTAAGACTGGTCACCATGGTGACCAGAAACATACATTTGTCGAGGCCTGTGTTAAATAAATGCTGTTAAGGGCACACACTCTATTTCTACACTATTTTGGACTGCCAGCTGGACCAGTAATGTGATAACACATAAATAACCAGATGACACTACACATCTATCTAAAAAGAGTTATTTTAAGGATAACCAACTATCATTGCCAGTGATGTCTTGTGTGAAAAGAGCAGTGTGAAGTTTTCTTCATCCCTCTCCAATCAGTGGGAAACCTGAGGACTTTTCACAGCTGTGAGACCACAGAACTTTGATTGCTTAGAAACTTTACTATCGGATCAGAACCACTGTCTGGAATGCCTGGTTGGGGACATGGGGCAAAGGTCTCTTCTCTCTCCACACAAGCTGCCAGTCAGCAGCATGTTAAGTGCCAACAGCTCATTCGCACTCTGTACACCAGGACTCACTGTAGGCTGGATGTATGGATTATGGGAAAATATCTAGCCCTGCAGTTGACTGGCACGTAATACTCATCAACAGCAACCTATAGAACATAACTGATGAAGGTTGGATACTCTGTGCAAGGATATGGGTCCTTCTCTGCAAAGGCCTCTATCACTTTCCATTTGTTTTGCACAATAGGAGTTATAGCACCCTACAAAGCCCAGCATCTTGCTGTTGCTGCCAGCCTCCCTAAGAAGGATGGAGAAAGTCAATCCTCTTCGCTTGGAAGCACTAACAGGAAAATGAGCTTTCTGTGCAAGGTCTCCCTGCTTTGAATTAATGTGCATAAAGTATCTTCAGATCCTCAGACGGAAGCGTTTAATCACTATCATAGTGGTGACTGAGGCTGGCTTTCTAATACTTCTAGTAAGTTACCCTGGAGAACAGGGAAGGACAGACAATAGCTGGTCATCCATGAGGCCAAGTGAGGGGACTGAGCACCATCCTAGCAGGATCAGTATTAATTCCTTGCAGAGACAAATATCCAAGAGGAAAAACTGAGGAAAAGGGTCCCTTCGGATAGAGGAAACTAGAGGAAATGGAGCCTATAAATAATGTTTTGCTCTTCCAATGTGACTTCCATCCAAAGAGCTCGTAGCTCTTTATAAAGGACCTTATTCTGTGACTCTTGGCTGAGCAATGTACACACTTGAAAAGTCCCACTGAACATGAACACACATCGTTGCATCATTATCTAAAAATATTATTCTCAACAACCCAGTGAGCTAGGTCCTCAGAGTGAGCCAGTGATGGTATAAAATAAGCAAAGCTGTTTTTAAATATCTTGGCTTTCCATGAGTGGCTCTATACACATTGCTGATTAGATAATTGTTTTATTTAGGATAATAATTAATGAGGGAGTATTCATCCATATCATACAGAGAACACAGCTATTAATAGAGTTTTTGACTGAGACTATCAAAACAACAATCAAATCAAATCCACAATGCTCAGGACCATGATTTGCTTTGTTACTCTTTCACAATTCCAGGGAAATCAGTGGATTTTGCACTAATATAGCAGGAAGATCTATTTAGCTTACTGTTTAACACCAATGTCAATAATTTCATCCACTAGGCTAGACAGATTCTTTATTAAAGCAAAATCAAGAACTTTTATGCAAATTCGCTAGAGTGCGTGCCAAGCCTTCCCCTTCAAACATATTCATGCTGGCAAAATAATTACACACTTCCTAGCAGAACTACAGAGTTCAATGGGTGTGCCTTAGTTCAAATATAAGGTCTAGACATGCAAAATTTCATGCAAGTCAGGGATTTTTTACTCAGTTTTTTAAATAAACAAAAAAACACCCTATCATAATAGATAGCACTCATACAGAGTACTCAGTGCCTTCCAAGTTCCCTGTTATGGCACACGGAAGAAATCCCTGGCTTACGCAATGCTAACAATCGCCATTTTTAAAAATAGGGCTGACTGTGGCAACTATCGAGTGTTGCCCTCCTCTCCATTGCTAGGAAGATTCTTGCTAGAATCTTACTGTATTGTCTGCTCCCTCTTGCTGAGGAAGTACTTCTAGAGTCCCAATGTGGCTTCAGATCATTGCAAAGCCCCAGTTATGTGATTTTTGCAACTAGGCAGATCCAGAAAAAATGTCAAGAACATCACCAGGAGCTGTATCTGACCTTTATCTATCTGACAAAAGTCTTGTAAACTGTGAGGCTCTGTGGAAAATCACGTCAAATTTTGATTGCCCAAGGAAATTTACCACCATCGTAAGACTCCTCCACAACCAGATTGCCTCCATCCCGTGGAACAGCTCTACTTTTGAGCCTTTTGCCATTCTAAGTGGCACCCACTCTTCTTCATTTTCCTAGCAGCTATGAAAATGCTAATCCAAGACCAACTGCCACAGGGCACTGGACCAATATTGGACTGACGGCAATCTCTCTTGCCTACGTGCTAGAACTAAAATAACATCAGGAATGATAACTGAACTCCAGTAAGCAGATGATTGTGCTGTAGTTACACAGTCAAAGATGGAGCCACAAACAGCCTCAGAAGATTATAAAAGATTATGACTAACCCTAAACAATGGCAAAACAAAAGCTCTGCGTCAGCCTGCTCATCAGACCCATCAAGAAAGATCTACATTCACAGAGAGGAACTTTGGAAAATGTAGAATACTTTTACCTACCTTAGCAGCCAGCTTTCACAGAAGGCAAACAGATGTCAAGACTCAGCACAGAATCTGCTGTGCAAGTGTAACCCATATGCCTCTCTTTGAGAGACCTACTGAGGGTGGGTTACTGTTGCTGGGCAGATTAGCTACCCACAACTAGAAACTTCCAGAAGCAGGGAGTGGTAGCATTTTGAGCATGCTCCACACGGTGTCCTGCTGGTGTGATGTGGTGTGGTCAGTCTGATGACATGAGAGCAGCAGTCTGTGCAGACAGCAGGCAGGAGCTGCCTTGAGAAGAGCCCATGTGCTCAGTGTTCTGGAGAGAAGCTGAGCCAGGGGTGAACAAGTTGTTTTCTCCCTGTAATGGAGTCATTTGCAACAGACGTTGCAGACATGCATATGGGACTGAGGGCTGGTTGCAAAGAAGAAGAAAAAGCCTGCATGGAACGCTACAGAGGATTTCAGCAAAAGAAGAAGAGGACAGCTATTTCTTGCCACGCAAGCTTCTACACTGGAACAGAGGCTGTAGCTGAGAGTTGGGTGAACTCCACCGGGACTTTGGGACTCTTTGGTATCTTTCATGCAGGGGGATTTCTGTAGGGATTGTTCTTGGTTAATTGTATTTTGTTTTCTTAGGATAAGGTTTATTTACTTAGTAGTTAATAAAGTTCATTGTTATGTTTGTTTTTAGTAGTATTTTAATGTGGGAGGATAACTCTGAGCAATCTTTGCTGTGAGTCCTGTACAGACTGGATCCTGGGTCTCCAGCTGCTTTCTCCATCGGGGTTGGGATTGATTTCTGTGGGGCACTGGAGAGGGGCAATTAAATGAATTTTAGCCCACCCGAAGGTTACACCAGCTTTGCCTTGCCTTTGGCAGACTGTCCCACCAAATGTGCAAAAACCACATTCTCAGAATACAAGCTAGACTTTTATTTTACAAAGTGGTAGTAATCCCAACTCTCTTCAGCTGTGAGACTTGGGTGATCTACAGAAAACACCTGAAAAACCTGTCACTTTAAAATACCAGCACCACCACTTCTCTAGAAGACCCTCAACATAAAGTAAGAGGATCGCTTCTCTAACATTAGGATTCTCAAGGATGTTTTCTGTGCTGAGGACCTGATTATCAAACACTGCTGAGGTGGAGCAGGCATTGTGTATGCATGTATGATGCAAGCCCACCAAAACAATTGCTGTATGCCCAACTCACCAAAGGAGGAAGGAAACAAGGAGGCCAAAAAAAATGCTTTAGAGATGTCCTCAAGACAAACATCAAGAGATATGGCAGCAACATCATACACAAGGAAACAGTAACTCATGATAGGGAAAACTGGCAAAGACTTATTAGAGAAGGAACAAACATTTTCGAGAAAAATTGTCTTGCTCTGGTTGCAGAAAAACACCAGAAAAGGACAGACAAGCATCATGAAGTAATTGTGGCCCAATCCTGCCTCCTGACACCATCTACCAACCATTCTGTGGTTCAAGGATCAGACTCCTCAGTTACCAAAGGAGAGATATAAAATAAAACCTGTGAAAGAGATCATTATCGACAAAAAGGATTGAGGATGATGACTTCGTACAGGATGTCATTTTCCTTGCAATGAATTAGATTATCTCCAGATTTTAAATCAGGTTGGATGACATTATCCTTGTAAAATTTGCTTACTTATACAGAAGTAGAAACTAACTAAATCAATAAGTATACATATAACTGTTAAGTCTGACTCAAAGTGAGTTAAAGTGGCAAAAATCAAGCCCTAAAACTACAGCTTCACAGTAAACTTTAATAGGTTAGTTGAGAAAAATAAAAGCTAATAATTCACTCCAAATAATTGACAATCAGAATATTTTGCAAGAGATAAGGCAGGTGTCATGAAGATTGATTTTAAACTAATTTTGTAACTTAGAAACTCTCAAAGTAAAAATCATTCTAAAACAAGAAATGTGTAATTGTAAATATTAATCATGAAGGTAACATATTATGTCTTAGCCCACACCAGCACTGATACTGTAAGACTCAAAAACAAACAAAAAAATTGCCATTTGTACAAATTCAATCAAAATGTTGCCAAAGGGTCCAATGGGTAATTTTCTTGGGTAGTTTTAGCCTCGATCAAAAATTCTATACTACTGGCTCCTGTGGGAAGCTTAAAGAAGAAAACATGACCACAGAGTGCACTTTACAGCACGTTTCACAGCCTGATTTCAGCAAAACAACTGCCTAAAACTATATTTAAATTATTTCATATTTCCTTCTTTTGATCTCATCTATGATTTTGTTTTCTTATTTTCACTTCACATTGTTTTACCAAATCAGAGTTCTGTGTATCATTTGCAGGTGCCTGTACCTTGCACAATCCTTATCCTTTTTTCATCTAAGTAAAGAACAACAGTGTGTCAGAATGGCTTCTTCACTAATTCAGCTCCAGGATGTCTAACGATGAATGCATGTTTGAAAGGCTGATAGCAATTTATAAAACAATGATGCACAAGGCAGTGGATATAGGCATTGCTTCTCATCTGGATTCAAAATCTCCTGTGATATGTTCTGCTGATCCTATGATGTGACTTCAGGACAGACCATAAGGATGCAAAGTGGAAATTGTTCATACAGATTCCTCAAGCATGTGGACAGTGAAATGAAGGTAAAGTCTATAGAATATATATTACTTTTCTTAAAGGCTTTGTATGGAAATTTAAAAACGTTTTTAGCAGAAATGTAACATTATTGCAATAGACTTTTAAGAGGCAGGAAACGTTAGATCTGTCATCCGAAAGACCACTTTATAATTCTTTGGCACTGACAACTTTTTGTTCCTGTTTTGCATAGTTAGGAGCCACTAGGGATACTAGGTCTACACTGCAATTAAACACCCACAGCTGCTGTGTTAGCTGGCTCCGGCTTATGAGGCTTGGGCTATGGGGGGGGCTATAAAGCTGCAGTGTAGGTGTGTGGAACCCGGGCTCTGGGACCCTCTCCATTCCGTTATGGGTCTATTACAGGAGTAGATGGGCAAGTTTCTGTGGCCTGCAGTGTGCAGAAAGTCAGATCACTATGTTCCCTGCTGGACTTAAAGTCCATGATCTATGTGCTGCTTTTACACTGATAAAGAAGTGGCCTGCTACTGACCACTGGCAAACAGCAATCAGAAGAATATGAATTGTTATTAGCACTGAAAGGCACTGGAATCGATGAAAAACTCATGGAGGGTAAGCTAAGTGAGTGAAAGAAGCAGGATATAACCCGTCACATTCATTTTTATGTGCTGTAACAGTCTATGCACACACACGTGGCATTAGAGGACTGCAGGGCTTGTAAGACATCAGAAACCTGAGGTTAAAGAAATTTAATCACACCAACCCAGCAAGGTGAACTTCATCTTATATCATTAGTTCTCTTTAATGAGACATCTAAGAGGAAAAGGTCATCATGTCCTCTTTTGCCAAAGTTTAATTGTGTTAACACTAGTGTGAGGAGACCGTTTTCAAACTTTGCAATTACCTTTGAAACCAAGACTGATTCCTTTGAATGGGAGGCAGAGGAGGATACCCGGCCACATCTCTAGCACTCTGTTACCATATAGCATAGAGCTAGAGGAGATGTACTGTCCAAATGGCAGCAGGCTGCCATGATTATGCTAGCAGAGACCAGGAGAAGTCATAATTATGCTAGCGGCTACCCTAGCTACTCCTCTGGTGACCATGTTTCATATTCCACCCAGTCCAGCACCATACTTACTAACCCCCACTCCACCCAGACTCAGCCCCTCTAGGTCACTGACCATGCTAACAGCATACAGCATTTGTAGGATCCGCTCTTACACTCAGAGTGCAATTAGCTACACTCTTGCTGATTCAATGTGGGAACACTATGGGGTGGGGAAAAGGTGCATTCCCTATGCATTTTCCACCCTCTCCATTCTGCACAACTGGAATAAGGAAGTTATAATTTGGCTTTACTTATTTCTGCACCACTGGTTTCATCCCTTCCCACTCCCCTGCACAAAAGATTAGTTCCTGAAGTTGGAGAAGAGATGGAATCTGTTTTGAGTAACAAGTGGTTGATAAAGGTAATATTTTTCGAGAACCACAAGAGTCTTGCCCTCTGATAGCAGAGAAAAAGATTAATTTTCCAGAGTATTCATGGTATAGTGTATTGCGTCAGTCCCACATCAATGAGTACAGGGATTATAAAGCATACACAGACAACACCAAACTTCTCACAGGCTTCAGCTTTCAATGACAATGAGAAGATACCAAATTACCATTAAATCTTCCTTTACAGTCACTTAAGTAACCTCTGCTTCACACACACTTTGAGGTAGCAGTTTGCCCACTCTCTCAGCATCAATGGGATTGTGGATCACAAGCTTTAAAGTATGATTAAACAGGATAAACCAATTTCTTCAAAGATGCCAGTTTTCATGAACATTCATCAAAGATTAACTCAGAGACGTGTGAGTAGGATCCCCCTGGGAAGAAAATCTCAAGGAAAAAGGAGTTCTGGAGAGCTGACAGTTTCTCCAAGAGACAATATTAAAGCCACAGCTGCAAACTATCCAATGGAAAGGAGCGAGAGAAAGAATAGTAAGAGGCCAATATGAGTCTTTCAGGAGCTCTTAGCGATATGGAAATCGAAGAGGAATCCTATAAGCAGTGGTATTATGTACAAATTGCTAAGAATTATTACAAAGGGACAAAATCAGGAAGACTAAGGCACAAAATAAGTTATCCCTAGCAAGGAACATAAAAGGCAATGAGAAAAGATTCAATAACTATATCACAGACACAAGAAAGACAAAAAAAAGTATAGATCCCTCCGCATAACAGAAAAGGAGACGAATAATGGAAGACATCACAAAGATTTTGATGTTTAATGCCTATTTTGTCTCAGTCCTCGCCAAAAAGATTCATGGTGATCAGATATTTAGTGCACTTAATGTTAACAACAAGGGAAAGGAACACAAGGCAAAATAGGGAAAGAACAGGTTAAAGAATATTGAGATAAGTTAAATGTATTCAAGTCAACAGTGCCTAACAAAATCCATCTAGGTGAAGCAATTGTAGAACCATTAGTAATTATCTTTGAGGATTTATAGAGTCCTCATGGTGAGGTCACAGAAAATTGGACATGGACAATCATAGTATCTATTTTTAAAAAGAGGAATGAAGAGGATCAAGGGAATTAGAGATCAATCAGCCTGACAACTTTGATACCTGGAAAGATACTGGGATGACAGGATTACTGATTAGTGGATAGGGAATAGTGACAGTGGATAGGGGAAACAGTAGAGGTAATATATCTTGATTTTTGTAAGGTTTTTGATAGAGTCGCACATGATATTCCCATAGGCAAGCTGGGAAGATATGACCTAAATAAAATTACTATAAGGTGGGTACACAATTGTTTGAAAGACCGTACTCAGAGAGTAGTTATAATGGTTTGCTGTCACACTGGGAAGATACATCTATAGTGAGGTCTGTCCTGGATGTGGTACTGTTCAATATTTTCATTAATGACTTGGATAATGGAAAGGAGATTGTGATGATAAAATTTGAAGACCCCACCAAGCTGGGTGATGTTTGAAGTACTTTGGAGGTCATAATTAGATTTCAAAATGACCTTAACGAAGTGGAGAATTGGTTTGAAAACAACCAGATGAAATTTAATAATGACAACTGCAAAGTACTCAACTTAGGAATGAAAAAAAATCAAATGCACAACTATAAAATATAACTGGGTGGGGATAGTAATGCTGAAAAGGATTATAGTGGATGAAAAATTGAATAAGAGACAACAATGTTATGCAGGTGTGAAAAAAACTAATATTCTGGGGTATCTTAATAGGAATGTAGGATATAAGACAAGGGAGGTAATTAATCTGTTCTTTCAGTACTGGTAAGGCCTCAGATGGGGTTAGGAAAGATGTGTATAAATTGGAGAGAGTCCAGATGACAGCAGCAAATATGATAAATGGTTTAGACAATCTGACCTGTGAGGAAAGGTTTAAAAATTAAGTATATTTAGTCTTGAAGAAGGAAGACTGAGGGTGGACCTCATCAGTCTCTTCAAATATGTTAAAGTGGATGGGGACCAATTGTTTTCCATGTATACTGAAGGTAGGACAAGAAGAAATGGTTTAAACTAGAGCAACAGTGATTTACATTAGATATTAGGAAAAACTTTCTAACTATAAGGGAAATTAGAATAGCATAGGCTTTCTAGGGAGGTTATGAAACCCCCCTCACAGGAGGTTTTTAAGAACAGGTTGGGCAAACATTTTCCATGGATGGTCTAGATTTACATGGTTCAGCACCAGTTCAGGGAGCTTGATTTCACCTCTCAAGTTCCTTTCCAATCCTACATGTCTATGATTCAATGATAAATCATGGCAACTTTACATAGTTTCACTGAAATAAGTTTCACTGCTCTTTTACAATTTTCCCCAATTTTACTGAATTTGGTTCTATTATGGTCAATGCACAAAAAATATTTGGTTTGGTTCCAAAAATATTTGCAATTTCTCAACAATCTGGAAAATTCTGTATCATTCCAGTCAGTTTCTAAAAACCATGTGTCAGTCTCCCTAAAATCAGGCACAGTGAAAATTTGAATCCACATCTCCTATTACCTAGGTGAGTGCCTTTACCACACAGTACAGAACAGTTTTTTCTCTCACACACTCTCTCTGGACTAATGAACAGGAGAGGTTGAGAACAACCTACCCCAGAAAAGTCAGTAGCTATATGGCTAGGATGCTCTCTTGAAAGAGAGAAGAGATGAGTTCAAGTCCCTAGGGCCTGGTCTAGCATGGGATTTTAAACCTGCCTTTCCCATGTCCCAGGCAATTACCTTTAACACAGCATAGAAGGTAAAAAGGGTGGGGGGGCATCCAGATGGAATTTTCTGAGGCTGTCCCTGAAAAAAACTCTTTCCTAGTCCAAACTAAGCAGATAAAATTTGTGAATTGTTTCTCTTTCAATGAAAATGCTTTTTTTTTTTTTTTTTGGCAAATTAACTATTCCTCTGAAAGATTTTCCCCCAGTTCTACACCCAAGTTCTCTCCCTCAATTGGCCAGTTACTTGCTGTACTAGTTTAGACATATCATAGCAGAAATCTTAAACTAACTCATGACGGTCTTGTGAAGAATAATCATTTAGGATCAGAATTTGACATACTTAATCATGCTACGCAGGAGTAAATCAACTGACAACAATAAGATGTTGATGAGAATACTGCTTTATCCGGCTCATAATGAGGTGAACTAGAGAATAGTCTGTCTTGGGTTTGACGTCAACATGCAGGACTAGCCCAACCGTATTGGTGAACTAGACGGTTGCCTAGGGCACCAGGCTTTAAGGGGCATTAAATTACAAAAGTGAATTGTTTTCTCCATTTAAGAAATTATATTAATACGTTATCTCCTATAATACATGGGGGAAGGGACACCAAAATCACTGTTCACCTAGGGAACCAAAAAACCTTGAGCCGGCCCTGTCAACGTGGTTAAGAACACTGCTAGTCTAAAGACTGAGACTGGACAAGAACACATGGGACAGAGGTAAATCTATTTTGAGGATGTGTATTGCAACATATGTAAGTTTACTGATGTACTTTTAATAGATTGTATAAAGAGTAAAAAGAGCAGAATATTGCTCAGCCTTGCATTATTTTACATTTACTCACTTGCAAATGCTTAGATTTTTTTTTTTTTTTGCTTGGTTTGATTTTTATTGTAACATTTTGTAGGAATATGAAAAGCTTTTATTTGATAAACTATTTACAGTAACAGCACAGAACTACACAGATGGGCTTCGTAGAAACAGGTTTGCCAGTTTGGACTTAATTTATTTTAAATAGCAAGAAGAAGAGAATTATATCCATTCATCTCTGAGGTGCACGATTGTCTAAAATTCATTCTGCTGTTGTTCTGTTGTTATTGTTGAGTTTGTGCACTTCATGTTTACTAATATGATATGATTTCAATACTCACATGGCCCCAAAGAGAAATCATGTAGAGATCCATGAGTTTGTAAAATGAATAATGAACAGACAAATATTATTTATATTTGTATCCCTCCACTGACCTTTATGTTTTTACTAGAATTGCCAATTCCCGCAGCAAAATGAACATGGCTCATGTCAATATATTTTGAGTATATTGTAAATATTCTTGGTATAGTTAGCAGCAGAGGCGGCTTTTGGGGGAGGCGAAGCAGGCGCACGCCTAGGGCCCCAAGCAGTGAGGGGCCCCATAGCCTGCTTTGCCTACCCCCAAATCTGCATCTGCCTTGGTCGGCAGCAGGAGGAGGAGCTGGCCCATGGGGCTGGGGCCAGCAGCAGAGAACTGGGCCGGAGGAGGGGGAGCCAGGGTAGTAGGAAGTTGGGGCTGTGGGGGGGCGGGGCTGGGGGGGCTGGTGGCACAGAATGAGGGCCACAGAGGGGGGCCCCTGCAGATCTTTGCGGGCCCTGCAATGGACCTTTGCCTAGGGCCCCCAATAGCCAAAGGCCGCCTCTGGTTAGCAGTTGGAAATAAAACCTGTTTCAATTTATAATATCTGTACCTTTGTACTATCTGTATTGATTGGTTTTGTGTGTACCTTTCTGAATACTAATATGCTGCATGATGTTAGTCATCTGATCTAAACCTTGGAGAACAATCATTTCAATGGATGGAGATGCAGAATCATAAAATAACTATAAGTCCTTCTATCGTATCACAGCATTTGCTGTGTATAACACTGCATCATCGTGATCCAATGTCATTGTACAGGAATGCTTCATCATGATGAAATGATTACAAAGCAGTACCAGGTCATCAGTAGCAATTATTGTCTCTACTTCTCTGAGATTCCATTTGACTCCATATTTCCTTGTTTCTTTTTTGCCCAGCTGACAGGCAGGGGGACAGGGTTTCTCCTCTGTTGCTTTTCTAGCTACAGGAAGGAAGTATCTCTTTCTTTGAGTCCAATTCCTGATTGCTGAGAGGAAAGAAGCTTCTCCTCTCTCTTTCTAGGAGGGATAGGAAAGGATCCAAGTAGTGCTGGTACATTTCCTAAACCTTCCTTAGGCAGCACTGAAATTATCACTTTTTCAGGCATCATAAGGAAACATTAATGCACTATACTCACTCAACCTAAAACCAGGCACAAGAGGTACTGCCATCAGATCCATGTACCCCAGGGTAGCCGCAGATGAGACCCCAAAACTTTCCTCTGACTCTACAACCAAAGGCATCACAGAGGTGGATATTTAATTTTGTATGATTTTTTTTCTCTCTCTCTCTCACACACACACAAATATATACATAAAAAATTAAAGAACTTAATTTCTGAGATCCTTTGAGATGAAATGTACAATTTACTACAGGCAGATTTTCACTGAAGTCAGTGGAGCTAACTCAATGTTCTCCAGGTGAGTGGCTTCATTAATGGGTCAAATTTCACTTTCATTTAACTCCTGATTTTAAATATTGCTTTCATTTAAACTCCACTGCATTCACTGGGTTTGCCAGGGTTTACATCAGAGCAGAATTTCACCCAGTACATATGAGATGTGTACAACTTATTATGTGCAAAACAATAAATGTCAAGAAAGCCTTACTGTACCAGTAAGTGAACACAAAATAAATGTGGCCCCTCCAGCTACACCAGCTCTTACAGATTTTGTATAAAACTGGTGTTTCCAGTGAGCAGACACAGTCTAGTCTGGAAGCAGATGCAGCCCTCTTACAGAAATCATTGGTTAGTCCTAAAAGCATTGTTGAAGAAGGTGGGTGTCCCGATCTCACCTCAATTTCCACTATGAAGGAGTGTAAATGAGGATAAAAAGTACAAGAAAGGTAAGTATAAATGAAGAGGGAAGGTGCCTCTTAGCACAGAACACACTATAATAGTCAGAAGGTTTATCCTAAATAGAAAATCTAGTAGCAACTTAAAGGACCATCATTTTTAGGTCAATATTTTTAAAGTTGTCCTTTACTCATTGGAAAAAACTTTCAGACTAATTCAGTTCATCAGTGACCACTATAATAAAGAAATTCACTGCAGAATATGGTAGAATTATCAGCATGCTTCTACAGCAAAGAACAAAGAGGATCTAACTGACTTATCAGGGACCATAGACATTACTATATTCTGTAGATACCAGAAGTCCATTGGCTGTTTTAACCACTTCATTTCCAGTAAAGAATGCCTAAGTCTGCTGTGATGGGATAGTTACATCTTGTACTCTACAAAAGAAAATGTGAGACCTAAAATAATTTGTTCAAACTGATACAATATAGAGAAAAAATAACGAATCAGTAATGATTACAGCACACAGATAACCAACCAATCTAAGGTGCTGTTAGTTCCAGGGTAGGAAAGAAGACCAACTACCGGTATATACTTTGTAATGTTCAAAAGATACCACTTCATAAAAACACAGTATGAATGGTTTGGAATAAAGAGATGACACATAGATAAGCGGTAGCAGTTGAAGATGGATGAGGAAGCAACTAATAAGCGAGATTACAAATACTTACATTAAGAAGACATCACAATGAGACTGCACAAGAGGCACACCAGAATCCTGATCAAGAGATACAATGGGAGACAATAAGCAGGAATATATCAATAAAAGGCAGAATTAGAGCATCACTGAAAGAGAGATAAAGCAAAGGGACTTTTTTTGTTTTCAACTGGTACAAGAACTCACCCAGAACATCAATCACTCCCAACTGTGATGTCACCAAGCTTGTAGATAGCAAAGCATTGATGGAACATGAAGACATCAAAATCGCAGGTCATCTAAATGGATTATTTCAGAACCTGTTTACCAGTCAGCAGTCTGAGCTACAAATGAAATGATACACTGATTTAGGGTTGGAAACAGAATTCAGTAGGATTGCTCTCTTGCAACAGGTTTTCTTTCAACAATTCTGCTAAAATGGGAATGGTAAAGGTATTTGGTAGGTGAGATGGGTGTAAATGCAGGTAACACTAATATATGATGAAAAGGAGAAGTGATATATAAGTATCCTACAAAGTTAGTCAAGAGAAATATGAAAAAAGAAGTAACATTACAGTTCAGGAACACCAGTTTGAACATAAGCCATAATGGTTAAAAACCTAGGGTCATCATAACAGCGCAGCAGTACATTATGGTGAGAAGTAGAGCAAAGTCATATAGCAATTGAGAGGCATACGGCGGAAAAGGCCAATAGCATGGGCTCAGAACGCTTTTGCTCACTCAAAATGATAAAAACCCTGATACGATCAAGACATCTTTAAAAAACCTGTGAGGTTTAGATTGACTCTTCATTAACAAAAGCCATGAACATTTTTCAGCCAAAAAAAAAAATTGGTGATATTTAGAACTGTATTAAAACAGTCATCTGTTGTGTATACCAAGGAGACAGCAATGCTAAACTGTCATAGGGCATCTCAGACAAGAAACAGAATAATGCAGGCATAAGGTAGCTGAAGACAGGTGGGACCAAAAAACACTAATTAATTAGAAATGAATACCTAGCCAGTGGGAACGACCATTGTATTAGCATTTTTCAATGACTTCACTTATCGCTTACCAATGACACCAATGAGAGATGGTTCTTAATATTCTGACCTGGAAAACCTAGCAAACTATATTTAAAAACAAAGCAAATCCAAGCCTATTCTTTTTCTCTTTCCCTTTACAGAACACCATATACAAAACAAATTTAAACTGAAAAAAAGAGGTAAGATTCCTTTTAAGGGTAAGATTTTCATTGAATCTTTCTATTACATTTCATAAGAAAGGATTTTACCACATTTCCTTATGTGCAGGTGTAAAATCCAAGCAATCCTCAAATTAAGAGGTGGCTAATATTAGCAATTTCATCAGATACAAGTCACATCATCCACTGAACAGGTTTTTATTTCCATAAAGGAATTCAGCAGACTACTTTCTCTTAATCCTGCACCCTGTGTAGTCACCTACATCACTTTCAAAGAAATTCCAACTGGTTTCAAAACACTGCCAAATCAAAATGAATGCTTTATACTCTCTTGCCACTGGTGTAAATGACTAAGCAAGATGCAGGTACAACAGAGAATTTGGATCAGGGACTTTATAGCTGCTGAACACATGAGCTGACCTTTGCCACAAGCAACAGGAGACTCAGTCATCAAAACCAGCCAATGCCTCTAACTTCCTATAGCTCCTCCAGTTCCTGACAACACTATTATTTAGAGGCTCTCTCGGCCAGCTGTTGCCACTAGACTTCCCTTCCCGATGGAGCTCCAGAACAAAGAGGGCAACACTGCTGAATAATAAGTTAATGCTGATATCACTTCTCATCACCAATACAAATACATCAGGGCCAGATTCTACATAGCCTGGTGCATCTCTTTTCCTTTGCACGAAGGCAGGATTTGGTAGTCTTTTACACTCATTTTTCACTGGTGTGAACAGCCACACAGGGTAAAAAGTAGTCAAGAATTAAGCGTCCAGTCTCCACATCAATGAAATGCAGGCTCTTGTTCAAGGGGATTGTGTGTTCTATTATTAAAGAATGAGTTGGTAATTCATTAGAAATCATGATGAGCCAGCCAAATGTATCATGAATTAGACTTTTCAATGACCAAACATATGTATCAGTGAACATACACTTTTCTCACCAGAGGAATTAATTGAGCCTCCACAGAATATTTCTGAATAAAACATACAATTTTAAGCTGCCTTGGTGTCATAATGTGCCACAGATGGGAAATTAGTTTTTAGGGAAATTCTAAAGCAGCATACAGGAAATCAGACAAGACGAGCGGAAAAGCCAGAAGGGACCTTGGAATCTATGAACATATGGGAGCATGGTTTATTTTTCAAATGAGAATGAAGGTAACATCCCATGATATAGTCCAATGCTAATCCATGACCAGCCAGGAAAGAGTTGCCAGGATGTCAGCTGAGAGAAGTTATATTAGTGGGGAAAGAAATATATGTACAGATAAATAATTTGGAAACTATGGAAAGGCTAAAGGTCTAATTGAAATGCCCTCTCCCATCTCAGTGGGGGCTGTATAAGTGGATGAGAAAGTAAAGTGCAACCCCTGAGGTCCTTAAAGGAGGAAGAATCAGGAGCAGGCGTAGCTACCCTTTGGCTTTCTCCCCTCTCTCTGTCCAGGACACTCAGAGATCACACTTGACTGGGGAAGGGGAGGAGAAGAGAAGAGAATTGTCTGCCTTTCCCTACCACCACTGGCCAGACTACAGATGGAAAGAGTTGATTGTCTCTTGCATCTCTCTTCTTCTGTATATGAAGTCCTTAGGGCAATAGCTGCTAGCCTGCTGTGTTTGCTTCTCTGCCCTACATGGGAGATACAACATGAACTGTGTTCCTAAATGCTGTTGGGTTAACCAGATCACTGGCTTTTGGAAACAGGAAAGAATATTCCCCTTGGAGCAACACCAACAAGACATCCTGAGTGTTGTTCTCCTTTATCACAGCATCTTCAAGGCCCGGCTTTAGGTTAACAAAAAGTAAAGACAGCACTCAGAAGTTGTTAGTGGGTTTGTAATTTCACTACAATTTGCCCAAGTGTCCAGTATAGGTGAGAGGCTCAAAAGGACCAGCTCCCAAAAGGTGAACATGAGACTACGAGAGAACCAGTAGACCCTATTAACCTAGAGGAGAAGAGAAGACTAAATCTTCTTAGACGTTTCATGAGCACTTTCATTCCCTCTCACAGGTGGACTAAATCCTAGAGATTAGGCTGACCAGGGATAGCCTTGAATATTGGTTAGTTAGCATGGAAACCATTTAATATCACACTGGATCCAAATCAGTGCCTGCTTTTTGTGTTTTGTTCTCTTCCCCCATTCAAATTGTAAGTTAATAAAGTTACACCTTTCCATTTAAAAATCCATCCCATGTCTGTGTTTCATTCTCCCAAAGGTGATCACCTGATTCTGGGATTAGGCCAACATATGGGCCAGACACTATATGGGCCAGATCCTCAACTTGCTCAAGTGAAGTCAGTGGAGTTGGGGCAATTCATCACCTGAAGATTTGGCCCATAATATTCCCCCCTCCTCCAGTAATATAGTAGTAGCCCCATCTGCTGAGCTGTGCATAGTGATATCCCAATATATCAATCAGTACCTTCAAATAATATCCCAATGTGAAATGTTGTTTTTCTCCTTCTCTATGTTCACCTCCAGTTATCTACTTAAACTAGTTCTAGAACTGAAATGACATTCTCCTTCATCCTGTTCCTCACCTTACCAGTTCCACCTTTACCATGGTATATTCTCCAGCTAATTCAACTGACTCCTGGGTTCAACTTGTGCTTTTTAGTAGCTTCAGAAAGTATTTTAACTCATGTTGTAAAATAGCAATGTTCACACAAGGAGTGTTTGATTAAAATAAGAGATGAAAGGAACAGCACAAAATATAAGGGTGGGAAACCAGAGAAAATTTACTGAGAAGAATCCCATGAACCTCTGATGCAAACTGAAGTAGCGATGCAGTTTTCCCAGTTAATTAAATATGAAAGCTGTGGGAATCTCACGGTTATCAGCATGTGATTAAAGGACTATTCTGTGGACAGAACATGTTAGCTAGATCTCTTGCCAAACAATGTAGACTCTTCTGTTGTAATTCCCTGAGCTCCATGTGCTTCATAATAGTTATTCCAGCCAAAAAGGATTGTTGCTTATTAACAACTGGGGTAAGATTCTTCTGTTATCAACCCAAATGCTTTCCTATATAACTACACTCACTCTATCCATACTAGTTTGCAAGATATGCACTTCACAGGAACAAATTCAGTGTTCAAACAACAGCCAGCCCCGAAGTTAAGCATGTGCTGTCGGTTCAAGATGCTTTGTTCAGGCTGCCAAGCAGAGAAGAGTCTGCTTACCTTTTTTTAGAAACACACAGATTATCACCCCAAATAAGAATACCATTAACAGACAAATGTTTGCATTTGTGCTGGAAGATCAGGATTGCAACAGATTTATTCAAAAAATTGTTCCATGATGGATCTTCCACATAATGTTTTCCAATTTTTTCTATGAAATTAAAATTTTCCAGGAAATTTCTCAAATCCACATAATATTCTGTATTCCTAATATTTTAATCTTCAGACATTCATGTGAATAGAGAGAGAGCCAGTCATCTTCCTAGAGGGTTCACTTTTGAGGAGGCTGCTACACATTAGTTAATCCATTAAAGTTTGGAATAATGTTTTCACCTGCTCTTCCCTAGCATCAGATTGGCAGAATCTGAGTTCACTGTGACCATTCTACTAAAAAAATCCCTACCCTTTATTAGCTAATTCATTATCCCCACTTCCAACATACTAGCCTTAGGATGTCCAGCCTATGGCCATTGAGGCTCTAAAATGTGGCCCTCAAGAGTGACTGTTCGAAAAATGTGTATTTGGTGATGAACTGAATATGTGCTCCTAGCAAGTTTAACACAAAATTGTTTGAATCAGCTCATTGGTACAGGAAGGAGGAAAATGCTTCCTATACAACCCTAGAATCCGCATGGATGTGAGCTGGAAATGCTCTTAGTAGCTGTTGGTCTTCCCTGGAGCTCCTCAGCCTGACTAGTGTAAAGGGAACAGAAAGGAGCAGAGAATCTGTCGCAAAGCATTTACTTGACCTTTTTGAAAGAATATAGATGGCTCTCAAGCTGAAAAGTTTGGACCCTTCCATCTTGGAGCTAATGCAGTGGAAAGTGGCAGAGTTTTGGCTGAAACACTGTTTCGCATATGGAAGAGTTCATGGATCCCCAGTTACACACTTTAGTCACAAGGGCAATATCTACACAATAGGCTCTGTTAAGTCAATTTAACAAGATTAACTTTAAGTTGACTTAAAGTCGACCTTGTTAGATTGACTTAACCGAGTGTCTACACTTAAAGTTGACTTAAGTCAACCTTGTTCAGTCGACTTAACAGAGACTGTAGTGTAGACGTACCCATCCACACTGGCTTTAAGTCGACTTACAAAGGTTGACTTAAGCCTTGAGTCAATTTTCAGAGGAGTTGTTATTAAGTCGACTTAAGGAAGTGATCTAATAAAAGCCCAGTGTGGACGCGGTGTTCTGTAGGTCAACTTAAGCATCGTTAAGTTGACCTAAGGTGCAAGTGTAGACATACCCAAGAAGCCTTCAGGTAAGCTTCTTATCTTATGTCTATGATTGTGGACCTGATGGCAGAATATGGCTTTTTTAAAGCATAAAATATGTTCAAGTGCAAATCCCTTCTATTAATCCTCTTTGTCAACATGGCCAGCACACTGGGAACACTCCTCATAAGAAATATACCATGGCACTTACTATGCCTCATAAATGCATTTCATTTCACTGTTGTTGCCTCTTTAGAAGTAACAGAACTGTTTTCCCATTAAGCTGATATCTGGCCATGATAATTGTTTGACCACAGTCTACTGACGCCATGATCTAATTTTAATGCTGATGATAAAAGTCCAATCTCAGGAATGATCTCCTCCTTCCACACATCTGTGCTGGAAAGCCATTTATGCCCTGCATCTAACAAATTCTGTACAAAAAAATAAAATTAATCTCCTCTACTCTTTTATTCCACTTTTCCTGGTGAGGGTCGTGGTGGCTGCATGGTGAGTAGGGAGGACCAGACCTCCTTTTCTTCCACAACAGCTTTCAGATCCTCCTGTGGGATTACCAGGTGTTCCCAGGCCAGCCAAGAGATATAATCCCTCCAGCATGTCCTGGGTCAGCCTCAGAGCCTCCTCCTAGAGGGATGTACCCAGTGTAGTTCCAAAGGAAGCCTATTTGGGGCATCCTTATCAGGTGACCAAACTACCTCAGCTGGCTCCTCTCGATTTGGAGGAGGAGCAGCTCTATTCCAAGGATCTCCCAAATAGCCAAGCCCCTCACACTATCTTAAAGAGTCAACCCAACCACCCTGTGGAGACACCTTATTTTCACTGCTTGTTGCCGCAACCTTGTTCTTTTGGTTGTTAACCAAATTTCATGACCCTAGATGAAGATGGAGATGTAAACTGACCTATAAACTGAAAGTTTCATCTGAACACTTAGCACCCACTTCACCATCATGGATTGGTACGGCACTCGCATCACCGCCGCTGCCGCACTAATCTGCTAGTCAATCTCATGCTCCTGGTCAGAATCACTCATGAACAAGATCCCCAGATACTTGAACTCTTCCACTAAGGGCAGCTGCTACCCCTTCACCTGGGGAGAACACTCCTCTTTCTTCCAGGAAAGAACCATGATCACCAATTTGGAGGTAATGATTCTCATCTCAGCTACTTCACATTTGGCAGTGACATGTTTGAGTGCATGTTGGTGATCACAGTATGAAGAAGCAAGAAGAACCGTATCATCTGCAAACAGCACAGATGCCACCTCAACGTCTCCGTACTGGAAACACTCCCCAACTTGGCTGCGCCTTGATATACTCTCCATGAAACTCATGAACAGGAATGGAGACAGGATGAACCTTTGGCAGAGTTCAACGCCCACCCTGAATGAATTTGACTTAATGACAAGAATGTGGACAACTCTCACTCTGAGAATAGAGGGATCGGATAACAACACAGTAGTGGCAATGGCACCTCATACTCTTGCAACACTTCCCATAGGCCTTCTGGGGCAACATCATCATAAGCGTTCTCCAGGATGGTCAACAAAACAAAGGTAGACTGGGTTAGCAAACCCCACCGACCGCTTGAGTATGTGTGAAAGCCAAGTGCTGGTCTGTTGTTCTATGTCCGGAACAGAAACTGCATTTTTCCTACTGAATTTGAGGTTCAAATAACGGTCATAGTCTCTTTCCAACACCCTGCCATATGCTTCAGCAGGGAGGCTGAGAAGTGTGATCCCCCTGTAGCTAGAACATACCCTCTAGTCTCCTTAAAGATTGGCAAACCAGGATCACCATCCCGGTTCTCCAAAACCTGAAGCACTGCACCCACCTTCCATGCAACATTGAAGAGGCCTGTTAAGGCCTGTTAACCACATCATCCTAAATTTATCCAGTGATTTCATCATCTCCGAGTGAATCACATCCACCCCAATGCCTTACTGCTGCAAACGCCATTTACTGCCACAGCAACCTCATCAATTTAACTAAAAAATTAAAACTCACCCTGAAAAACAGATCACATTTTTAATGGGCTACTTGCTGCTGCTAACCAGACAGAGAACCGGTAGACAGTGCAATGCAGTCTTTACAGTCATTGTTCCCTTACTATGCCTCCATCTTCCTGTTGCTATCTCCTCTTTCATTTTTAAATCTATTTCCCCAGCTACTCAACATTAAGGGCCAGAAAGGCGCCAAATGAATGTAGCTACATTTCCACTAAAATAGAAGAGCCAGTGGTGTTTGTCTACTGAGTATTTGCACGTCTTTCTCTTGTAAACGACCTTCAATTTAAATGGAAGCCAGCATTGTTCCCACTGACAATTGCCCATAGTCATCCTTTGTAAGTTGTTATTATGCACAATTATTCATTTCCAGGTCCACTATGAACTTCTCATTCTGAAGCAAAGTTGAGGTTACCAAACTATTCATAATTCATTATTTACATTCACATGCATACCTAATATATGCAGACACAAGGAAGCATCCTAAAATCTTACAAGTCATACGAATGACAAGCCATTTAAGAGTTGCACTTCCTAAATGTCAGTCTTAAAATGTTGCTTTCCTTAACCTGAGTGACTTTTGCTAAAAGAGCAAATTAATTAAAGAATGGGTTTGCTTTGTGGACTGTTATACGGTTTTCATATTTAACTAAATCCCAAGAATTTGTAGAAATTAGGCTCTTTTCACTGTGTCAAGCCTTCATCTGTATTCAAAACAAAGGAGATTAAAAAAGCAACATTTTTAGCCCTTGACAGTCAGGAATGCGATTCCTAGCACTCCTATTTTACAAACTTGTTTCAGAAGGCACATAGCTAACTTATTCTCAAACTATCTGTAGGCAGAAAAAGTGCATCCTTGTTCCACTTTTTAAAGGGTGTGACATGCTACACTCTGTGGAAATGTGAAGAGGCAGGAATAGTCATTTAAGTGTTGAAAGCCACATAAGTTCTTACTTGTACTGAACTAAAATGTTTTTGTTAAGCCATCCTGCTAAATAAATAATAGTTTAGATTTGGTCAATGGTAGCAAATGCCACATAGAATAGGAGGGAAAGTTTCTAGCCTTGTCATTCTGTTTCTCTGAAGAGATGATCTCACAACATTCTCACTTGTGGCTCATCATCTTAACCCTTTGACACATGGCAGGGAATGCAGGTTGAGGCTCCATCCTTTCACGGAACAAAAAGCCAGACAGCTAGAGGCTCCAATGAGCCAATCCACTGATACTGTATGGCACATGCCCTCCAAATTCTTTAGCTATGGGAGTTTCTGACTTTGCCTCACGCTGAATGCTTGAGACCCAGAAGTGAGAATCTATCTATCTATCTATCTATCCTGAAATTTATGAGTTGCACAGTGTTAGTAAGCTAAGCCTATCCTGACCATTAAGATTTTCTACAGAATTTCAAAAACATTGAGACTAACTACAAGTTCTGTGTTTAAGTGGAAAGTGAGGGTACTATCAAAAACAGCACATCCTTATCAACAGATCTGCTCGAAGTTCAACATTTTGACTTGACTGATGAGCTTTTTGTTCTTCTTTGCACTCCAGAGTTCACTAGCTATGGGAGAATTAGCTAGATTTTCTTCTGTTTTACATCTCATCAACAGGAATTATTGACTATGTAGATTACATAAGAACAATCCTTTTTTTTATTGATAATGTACAAGACAGATACAACCCAACCTGGCTTTCAGATTCCAGGTTAAGTTTGGAAGTTTCTTGGCCGTTAAGACAAATTATCTTTTAATTTTAAACTAGTAACTATAACATGGAGACTCAAAGAGAAAAGGCAAAGAATCCCATGATGACATGATTATAGTTCTCCAATAAAAATTGTACTTTTAACTAAACTGAAGGCGGGGTGCTGATTCTATCACCCGCAGGTCAAGTAGTGCCTTATCCTATGAATAGTCCTTCTCGGTTTAATGGGACTTGATAAAGTGAAAGATTTCTCAGCATGAATTGGGAGGCAGAATTTGTCTATTAGTGAACTAATTGTTTTCAATATATCCAGATGTTAAGGTTTAAAATAACACTGGGAAAATCCTAAATAAAAAAAGATATGGTGAATAGTTGAGTTCAGATACAAATGGAACTAGTTTTTAATAACACTACAGATTACTGCTGGATAGCCTTGAATATTTTAATTACAACCATTATTAAACAGATATGCTTTTTGTAGTCAACTTTTTAGTTAAAATAACAACTTTGTACATGTCTATGTAAGAGAGATTATTTCTTCACTTGAATTCCCAGAAACTTTGGATGGTGCTCCCGAGCAAGAGACCTTTCCTACTTTGTTTGTATTCCATAATATTTAGGGAAATTAGGCTATGTACACACGATCAGATTAAAGCGCAACATGGCAATCGCGCTATAAAAAACACGTGACCTTTATTGCGGGAGAGCGCATACACACGTCGCTCCTTGCAACGCAATGGAATTCTTTGCAATATCGCGGTGTAGCGCAATGAATTCTGGGCACCTATCCCACAGTTCAATTTTCCCTGAATCAGTGCTTGGAATCATGGGATGAAGGAAAGGAACACAAAGCGCCATGGGTAAACTCTCAGTTTCCCGTGGTGCACTGTGTTCTCCTTGCGTCTTCCTCATTGCCAATAGCAACTCGCGCCTATTTTCAACAGTGCAGTTACGCACCGCACCACTTGCGAGCAATCACAACAGCAACAGCATGGATCCTGCTCTGATCTCCACTGTCGCCTTCAGCATTCTAAATACATCTCGGCTGGTTACTCAGTACGCAATGAGCTCCGAGTCAGACGAGGACACTGAGGAGCAAGGGCTCATCGATGCCATGCAGAGCAACAGAACCGCATTGCTCAGCTCCTTCACCGATCATCTGCACACAGTGCAATGCGGTTTCTAGTCGCGAGAGACGAGCACCGAGTGGTGGGATCGCATTGTTATGCAGCTGTGGGATGACGAGCAGTGGGTACAGAACTTTAGAATGCGGAAAGCAACATTTCTGGAACTGTGTTCAGAGTTGGCCCCTGCCCTGCGACATAAAGACACCAACATGAGGTCAGCCCTAACCGTGGAGAAGCGTGTTGCAATTGCTGTCTCGAAGATGGCGACTCCTGACTGTTACCGGTCGGTTGCAAACCATTTTGGAGTCGGGAGGTCCACTGTCGGATTAGCCCTCTCACGAGTCTGCCGAGCCATCACTCGCGTTCTGCTATGGAGGACGGTGACGTTGGGCAACGTTCGTGAGATTGTGGACAGCTTTGCTGCCATGGGATTCCCTAACTGTGGGGGAGCCATAGACAGCACACACATCCCTATTTTGGCTCCAGACCATCTCGCACCGAGTACATCGACAGGAAGGGCTACTTCTCCACGGTGCTGTAAGCACTCGTGGATCACAAGGGGTGTTTTACGGACATCAATGCCGGGTGGTCGGGAAAAGTGCATGATGCCCGCATTTTCAGGAACACTGGTCTGTACCGGAAGCTGCAAGGGGGTACCTTCTTCCCTGATCAAAAAATTACAGTGGGGGATGTGGAGATGCCCATAGTCATCCTCGGAGACCCAGCATACCCACTGATGCCATGGCTCATGAAGTCATACACCGGTAACCTAGATCGCAGCAAGGAGCGGTTCAATTACAGATTGAGCTGCTGCAGAATGACTGTGGAGTGTGCCTTCGGCCGTTTAAAAGGGCGCTGGCGATGTTTGTATGGGAGGCTGGACCTGGCGTAGGACAACATCCCTGCTGTGATTGCATCGTGCTGTGTCCTCCATAACATTTGTGAAAGTAGGGGAGAAAAGTTTTCCCCGGGGTGGGCTATGGAGGCACACCACCTCGAGGAAGCATACAAACAGCCAGCCACTAGGAGTATTAGGGGGGCCCAAGGAAAAGCTGCTCGCATAAGGGAGGCACTCAGGGACCATTTCAATGATGCCCTCCCCTAGTTAACTTCCAGGATGCATCAGGTGCACCTTATGAGATTTTCAATGTGTACAAATAAAGCCACTCTTCAAATTATTTGTCACTGTTTTTATTAAAACCTAAAAGGGGGGGAGGGTTACAGGTGAGTGTAGCTGCGGGTCTCTAAAAAGTAGCTCTGGGGGGAACTGGATGTTGCAGTGTACCAGGGGGACGGGTGGCCTTCAAAGAAATTCTTTGAAGGACTACGGGGTGTGGGAGGCAGACACAGTTGAACTGTATGGAGTGGAGCCCGTACATTAATCGCCTGGGTCTGCAAAGCAATCATGCTCTTGAGCAGTTCTGTTTGCTCCTTCATCACGCTTATCAGTTCATCCCTGTGTTTCTGCCTCCTCTGTTGGGATTCCTCTCTCCAGGCTCGATTCTCCCTCGCGGATTCCTGTGCTGTTTTCAGCAGGTCCTGAAACATATCCTCCCTGTTTCTTCGAGCACGCCGCCGAATGTTTCTCATGCGGTCAGCTGGGGTAGACACCGGCCTTGTGAAGGTCAAATCTAAAAAAATAATAAATAATAATAAATAATAATAAAGCTGTTGTTTAACACATAGCCTAGATAACCAATGTAACCTTCCAGTAGCACATTCCACTGGAAGGTGCAGGGCAGTCAACATCCTATGCTTCACTGAAGCGGACAAGGTACGTCCTAATAGAAAGCTTACTGGGGGCTAACATTCTGCACAGGGCACACAGATGGAACCCGATATCTCTCTCCTCAGAGTGCCCCTGCCAGCTAGAATACATATCCTACATGCCACCGGTTGCAAGCCAGGACCGTACGCTGCTGCACTGTGTGCTGCCATGGTTCCCAGGGCTGTGCTTTGCAGCTGCCGAGGCAGAGTATCCATCTTTGGGAGCGTAGACACAAATGCTCTCCCATCTAACCTGAGTAGTAGGTTCTGGAGGTACATCAAGGAAACCTTTACTGACCCAAATACAGATGATTTTTTTACAATCACTGCTTGTGTTGATGCACTTCTAATGAATGCAGAGTAAAGAGTGTGCACAGCGGGGGCTGAGACAGCAAGCGCCCCCGCCCCGGACAATGATATTTTAGCAGGAGCCATAGCTGCACGAAAGAGAAACTTACCGCAACTCCCTCTGCCGCGTCAGAGGACACGCTGCAATTCATGTCTTGGGTGGACGTCTCAGCGGGGCTGCAGAAGAGCTCCTGGCTACATGCTGTTGCGCTTTCCTCCAGGTCATCCTCCATCTCCTCCTCCTCATCGATCACGTCCTCATCCTGCTCGGGCCTGGCATTCACTGGATGAGGGGGGGCCGATGTGTCCAAGGGACTCTTTGCAGTGGTTGTGGGGTCCCCACTGAGGATGGCTTCTATCTCCTTATAGTACCTGCATGTAGCAGGTGCTGATCCAGAACGGCGGTTTGCCTCCTTCACTCGGTGATAGGTTATTCTTAGCTCCTTCACCTTTGATCTGCACTGCACAGTGTCTCTATCATAACCTCTCTCTGACATGGCCAGAGAAATTATGCCAAATGTATCATAATTTCGCCTGCTGCCACGTAGCTGCGCCTGCACAGCAGACTCTCCCCAGATGCTGATCAGGTCCAGCACCTCTGCCGTGCTCCAAAGGGGTGCGCGTCTTCCACGATGGGCCGCCATTGCTACTGATGATCGGAGATGCACTCCACTCCACGAGGAAGAGAACAGGAAGTGAAACAGACGAGAAATTCGAAAATCCCGGGAATCTGATCAGGCCGGGGACTGTTTCATCACGGCCACAGAGTGGGTGGGGGGAAGACCAGAGAGGACGACTTTGGAATGCTGGGACACTTCCGGAGGCCAATCATTGTGTGGTAAGCGTACACACGAGTGGAAAGGCGCAACAGCTGTTCCGCGTTAACTGCTACCACCCTCGTCGAGGTGGTTTTTGTATTGCGCTACAACAAGGCAGTTAACGCGCAACAGCCCTATTGCACGTGTGTACACTGTTGTTGGTATCGCGCGGTAATGATTGTTAATGCGCGATAAAGTGATCGTGTGTACAAGGCCTTAGAGATCTCAAAGGGTTTTGAAAGACAAAGCTAGGTGTGCTGTGATTGTCTTCAATTTTTTTTTTAAATGTTAAAAGCCCCAAACTTTAATTATATATATTTTGGAAAGTCTGCGTTACAGCAGCAATTTTTAAACAAAGTTGCTCATTAGCCTAGCCTGTTGCTTCTAAATAAGACATTTTTTTTTACCATGTTGCTTATCTTACAAAAGTATACAGTTTTTAATCCTGAAGAAGCCTTCATCTGGCATCAATACAGGATAGATAAATGGAATTGTGTGTGCGTGATCACTAACAATCACCACTTCTTATGGCTACCCCATTAGTTGATCAGCTGACTAACAGACACATCTTGTATAAATTATGCTATTAAACCAAATGTATATAAATTTTACAACATAATATCAGCTACAAAACTGGAGAACTTTGATACATCAAACAGGAAGACATAAAAGTCTTAGAAAGGCAGAGAAAATAATTCTACTTCTAAAACTGACAACATTGGATTGCTGGGCTCCATGTTTATTGTCTTTCAGTAACTCCATATCAAACATTCCATTTGCAAGGGGAAAGATGTTATTTCAGTCCGTTTCCCTCACTAACTCAGACAGGGATCTGAGAATCAAGCTGACTTCTTTCCCTCACACAGTAATAAATGTTCTGCAGGCTAAATTTGGTCCACAGCAACACCTGTGCAAGCCCACAGAGTTCAAATTACATTTTCAGTGACACCTGTGTGAACCCCATTGTCTTCAATAGGTTTGCAAAGTGGTTACCGATTGGAACTTATCATAGGAAACAATTCCGTTGATGAGGCACAACATGGAACTGAGGACTCACCTCACTCCCATCAGCTATGGCAGCTCAGCACGGCTAACAGGAAAAAGAAGCAGTTAAAACATCTTTGCACTGAAGACGCAGAATACGTAATATCAACCAATCTGTTGAATTAGAGGATACAATTTTTAGTCAACTTTCTGAGCAAAATCTCACTTTTCCTGTTAACTGTGATTAGAAAAGATAGATAGACCCTTTGTATAACACGAATGTGCACATGCATGAATAACCAAATCACATGATATTTAGAGCTCTCTTTCTTGAACCTTAAAATCACAGATATTTGGAATAAAAAGAACTTAAACAAATCTTTGTCAGGTAAGAGAACAAGATTCATCGATGCTTGCCGGGGTCTCTCCTACTTCTGTTATGGTCATTTGTGAAGGTAATTCTGGGAGTCGCAGAAATGAAACAGAGTATTTCTGTATTTCGCAGCGTAACAAATTTCAAAGTTAGGAAACAAAGAGAGGGTATGTTGCAATAACATTCTAATCTATTAAAACACCCACTACTTGGGTCTGTCTGGCACTGTGGATGAGAGAATGTGAGGCAGAGACCTATTGAAAAGTATTACAAATTATGTAATAACATGCTTGTATTGGCAATTCATAACCAATAATAGTAAGATTCTATGTGATGCAGCACAGAACTTGATGCCCAGGACAGTAGGGGACTTACAGTGACATTAAAACTACCTTTGTGCCTTTTAACCTTGAGCTACTTTGGAATTTGGAGAGGCCATGGTGTCCCTCAGCCCTGGGAGAGCATCTAACTTTGGGCAGATTTCAGGCTCTGTCCGGAATCCCTGCAGTGTGGTATGCTATAGATCTACACACAGCACCGTGCTTCTGCCCTCAGCTCCTGCAAGGGAATCTTCAGGAAGTAACCTTACAACTGTCTTATGCAGTAGAGCTCCCTTTATGTTACACATAGAGGCCAGAGCTGGGATAAGGATTTTACTCAGGGTGTTCACTGTAAGGTGTCCAGGCTCTACATTAAAGCATTTAACTTTTACCTTTATATGGTGGTTTTCAACCTCTTTTCATTTGTGGACCCATGAAACATTTCAAATGGATATATGGATGCCTTAGAAATCGTAGACATGATCTGCAGATCCCCAGGGGTCCATGGACCACAAGTTGAAAACCACTGCTTTACATAAATATAACTTTTGAAAGATCTGGTTAACTTTTATTTGAAGGTAGCTTCCTTTCTATAGTATGACAATTTAGGGCCCAGCCCTGAGAAATAATGGGAGTTCATCATTTCTACTGAATATCATGTTGTCTCCAGCCTGTAAGGTCCACAGGGTTTTTCTGTTGGAGGCCTCTTCAGTGTATTGGTGCTTGCTTTGAAGCCAGCTAGAGCTCTCTCACTGTAGGCCATGAATAACACTAGAGTTGTTCTGTGTGCCTGCATCATTCAGCATAACAGTTTTGGTTCTACATTGTGGTCAAGTTGTTTCTGCCCTTTCATGAAGAACTGTAAGCCCTTCCTAATACAGCAATTTTTCACACTGAATGAATTAATGCATTTCTTGGCCCCCATTTCCACCATCTGTATGGATAGAATCTGTCTCTAAATAAACTCCTCAACTGAAAAAATTTGCAGCTGCTGTCTGTATTCATCACTCAGATTCTTCTTTTTTTTTTTACACAGTATTTTTTCTGGTTGGCTACCATTTGAAAGGACGTTCACTGATAACAGGTGATTTAAGGTGTCTTGGGATTTGGCTACCACAGAGTAAAAGAAATAATTACTACCGTACTATGTAAGGATATTAGCCCAGGGAATCAGTTCCTGGGAAGATAACAGAAGACCTATAAAGTGCATGTAATAGCTGGTAGGAAGATTTCTGCTTACCCAAAATCTCTCCAGTACTTGCTTGATTATTCCAAAGGGGTAGCCGTGTTAGTCTATTGTAGAAAGACAACAGAGTCCTGTGGCACTTTTAAAGACTAACAGATGTATTTATCGCATGAGCTTTCGTGGGAGAAAATCCCACTTCGTCAGACGCTTTGAAGATGGGAAACTTACAGAATAAGAGGAAATTAAATGCAGGGGAGTGTATGACATAGGATCAGGTCAGGCTCTAACAGCAAATCAAAATAGGTGTTAAGATTCAAACACTGGGGAACAGCACATAGAGGAAGGTGAGGTCAAATCACCTGTTGTAATGAGAGAAAAATCCATAGCCCCTGTTTAACCCCAAGACAACTGAGTCAAATTTGCATATAAGTTTGAGTTCTGCAGTTTCTCTTTGAAGCTGTGATTTGTTATTCATCTGTTTCAACACAGCTATTAACAAGTCATCAAGGGAGTGAGCAGAGAGATTGAAGTGTTCCCCTATTGCAACACTACAAAACCAATAGGGGACTCCTCCGTCTTTTCATTTAAAAGGCTGGGTGTGTCAAAAGGAAGGTCTTGAATGGTGTTTTGGCTCTCTCTAGAAAAGCCTGACAACTTGGGCTATGAGTCCCTTCATATTTCTGACCTGTGGCCAAACTTCTGGATGCTGTATCTGCAGCCCGGAGAGTTACCTTCAGGACTACTCTTCCCTCACCCAGGAAAGAGTGAAATTGGGCTTGGTCTTTGATGGAAAGTTTGTCTCTGATGTCCGAAATCTGGCTTAAGTACTGTAATTATAGTCAGCTAATATAGCTTGATAAGTAACTATATGAAAATAGAGACTTGCCAAAGTGAAGACCTTACTACATAGTAGTCTAATCTTTTTTAAACCTTTTCTGACGGATTAGATTTTTGGTATGTGACTAAGTTCTTTCTGTCACCATCAGTATCACTGAGTTAGTAGCAGAATGGGAAAATAGTAAAGTCAAACCTTTCAGCAGGAACAAAGTAATGCTTTTTGGCTCTCTTTAAGGTAGGGACACTAAGATGCTGGTGCATGCCAAACTGCTCTGGCTAATTCCAATATAGCCTCATTACTCAGAAGGGGCTATTTTGGACAGTCCTTGCGGCTATAAAATGTCCAGCAGCCCGTGTTAAGGATCCTGAACCTCTTCCAGTCAATCTATAGCTCATTATTGACCCTTTGCAACAGCTCCTGAGATTGACAATGATCATCTGGTGGAGAAGGTAATGATGAAGTAATGGCATTACCCAGAGATGACAAGGAAGCCCACATTGGAACTGTCGGTACTGGCTCCAGCTCTTCCTCCTTGTACCCTAGTGGCACCGATCGATGAGAGGGGAAAGAAAGGTATAACTACTGAAAGGGGTCAAGGAGCCTGCCAGAAGGATCCTAAGGGCTCCAGTAGGGCCAGAAGGCAGGATCCATTGCTCTTGGTGACTCCCAAGGAAATTGGTACCAGCTTTCCCGGGGGTGTTCAGGGGGTTGGTAAGTATAGCCTCTTGACTGTCTGTCGAGGCTCCCGTGCCTTCTTGTAGATATTTGTGCAACTATCAATTCTGACTCATCTGATTCCAAGGATGGTTTTGTTTGTAGCTGTGGCACCATCAGTACAAAGGTGCTCCTATCTGATAGGTGGGGATCATGCAGCTTCTGGTACATTGATAACAATTCCTCCTCTGGGGTAAGGAAGTCTCTAGGGTGCGCAGAGCCCA
This sequence comes from Pelusios castaneus, assembly GCA_007922175.1. Classification (NCBI taxonomy): domain Eukaryota; kingdom Metazoa; phylum Chordata; order Testudines; family Pelomedusidae; genus Pelusios; species Pelusios castaneus. The sequence goes on from ML685818.1 coordinate 8,197,935, forward strand.
AAAGGAGTGAAGACTGACGGGAGGGCAGGAATGGATTCTCAGGTGTTATAAAGGTCTACTTACAGGCTGGAGTATGGAGAGTTTTAGCAGAAATATCTGAAGGATCTGGCTCATCTATCACAGTTGATTGGTCTTTGTATAAATGAGGCAGAACTGACAGTGCATACGGACCTTCACTCATAGATGGGACTGTTGGATGTTCATGTTTTGTCCTCCATCCTGGGGCCTTCACTGGAGCCATTTCTGGGATTCCATATGTGATGTCTTACCAGAGCTGTACTGGCTCTAGAGAAAATGTGTTTCTTATGGACAGTCCTCTATGGAGATCTGTCCCTGAAAGCATAAATGCACTCTACTTTCATGGGAAGCCCTCTAAGAGGTGTCTTTGGACTTATGCTTAGAGGGCTCTTGATAGTCGGGTGAAGCTGATGTACAAGGGGGTCTTGTGGGAAGCTATTGCACATGTGTGATTCAATAAACACTGCTTTGAAGAATTTCTGGACTTGAACGCATGACATGTGGAATATGCATAGACATCAGCACTCGAAGAAGAACAGTAAGTCTTCTCAGACCACTCATATCACTTCTTTGTATGGCTGATTTAAATGTAGAGCAACAGCTATCATTCTATATTAATTATTCTTATATCACTAGACAACAGAAAAGCCCAGGAAAACTGGCTTTACAAAGTACCCAGCATAAACTTTGTCACCCAGAGACCAAGGTTTGGAAAGCGAGTACCAAAGTTGAGTGTCCATCACTAAGATGAGGCCTCCCACATCATTACTTTTCAAAGGGAGCTGCAAAACTTATGGCTTGTTTTGTTCAGACAAGACAAATTCTGCCTTTTCTCATCTATAAGGCTGGCTATGTTTGATGTCTTTACTTTTAATGTACTGACAATTATTCCCAAAGAGATGTCTCTCCATAAGCAATCCAACCTTGGACCAATCCAAACATATTTTTGGGAATGTGCACCACTGCTTAAAGTTCATCCATGTTCTGACGTATATTGGTTCAATATTTCCTTGACGCCATTGAGGTTGTGATTTGTATTTGTAAGGATTCTTGTGGAAAAGCAAATCTCAAAAGCCCTATGTCAGGCTTTTATACAGGAGGAACATGGATATAAACTTCAGCTAAATTTACTGGAGGTTAAGAATTTCCCCACAGAAATGGAGACCAGAACAGATTTCATTCTTTCCACTGGAAATCTTGATTTCTTCCTGCATTTGTTGAAGGATTAAAATCCAGCACAGCTCCTATGCCAAAAGATTTATTGATACAAGATAAAGGGATTGTTGAACCACAGACCATTGAATCATCATGCTGCAGAGGAAGGTGCAAGAACCCTGAAGTGAATAATGATGATATAACCCATCCATAAAGCAAATTCCTTCGTAACTGACATCAGTGCTTGGTCTATATCTTGAACATGAGTTATATCCCTTATCGATTATTTTTTAACCTTATTTAACTTTCTAAACATTTTTAAAAATGCTACTAAACTCTTGGCCCCATTAATATCTTGTGGCCGCACCGGTGAATTGTGCACTAGATACAAAAGCATTTTCTTTTATCAATTTTAAATTTGTTGCCTTTCAGTTTCAGTGAACAACCCCTTCTTCTTGTATTAGAAGACTAGGAGAACCCATCTTAGCTGCCCTCTACTATTCATCACATTGTGTTCCTCCATCACGTCCCTCTTATTCTACTTCTCTATAAATTACACAGAATCAATCTTTTAAATCTTTGATCTTTGAAATCTCCTTATATGCTTCTAACCAGGAGTGATCTTCATTTAAAAGACTGATATATATTCATATTATACAAAAGGTTTATTTTTACTATAGGCTGAGAAGATTTCAGATTCAACAGTAAAATTAGGAAAGTGAAAAGCTTCCTTTATTTATTTTATTAAATCTACCTAAGAATCACTATCACCTGTTTAAGAAACAAGGAAAATAGTTACTTTTGCTCCTGCAAGACCAGTGAAACTCTGAAATAAAATCTCCTCTGCTAAAGCATGAGAAGCAATCGGCAAAGGCATTTGATTGGCTGAGATGATAAATTGCTGAGCATGCATACAACCAAAACAAACCTAGGATGTACCTATGTGTGATGAAACGGAGAAAACGGTACTTGTGTAGTGATTTACAGTAGTACAAAATGCTACCATTATAATGTGGCAGTTTTACATGTATCTTGCTTATTTAATTATTACACAGCAGGGCACTCCTGAATCAGGCCACAGAGTAGAACAGTTTACTGCAGGAAGCCATAAAATGCGATAAAACTGTCAAAGAAAATCTGGGAGAATGGTAAAGGGATACTCTGACAAGTGAGTCTACCAGTTTAAGGAAACATCCCAAAATATACCTAGATTTCTACTCACTGCTACAAAAAACTATTATCAGCATTTCAACTGGACAAACCAGCCACTAAGCAAACCAGCCACTAGCCATTACTGGATGAACCATGATGCCAGGAGGTGCTTTGTGTGTGTGACTGGTGTTTTAGTCGTCAGCAAATGAGCAAGAGGTACAGTTTATATTGGAAGGATACTGACTACGACATAAAAGCTGCAAATGGTTCTGTGCAAAGTCAGTTGCAGGACTGAGGCCCATGGACTTTGCTACATGGGGATTACAAAGGAATTTTCATGTTAATTAATTTGCAAGTTATTGCAATAATTTGTCCTTAAATACTTGGAGTTAGTTAAATATGGCAGGAATAACAATTCACAAATCAATAAATTGTTAAGTCTCAAGAATAATTTTAGATAATTTTGTGTATTAAATGCATCTTGTAAAAGACAAAAAGGGTAATTATTTTCCAATTATTTAATGGCATTAATTCTTGGGGTATAGAAATGAGCCATTTGATTTATAAAATCAAATGCTGAAATTAAGAAATTAACACTGTTAAAGGATCACATTTTTCCTAAAAGAAAAAGAGTGTGATGTTTTCTAAGACAGTCACTCTTAACTGTTAAAATTTGTGTTTTGATCATTTCAGAACACTGGCTCTGTTTTTAAATTAAGAGATGATCTGAGGATCAAATTAGTTATCCTGGTCAGATAGCTAATTAAAATTCATCTGTCTTCTTGTAACTAATGTCTAACCACCTTTGTAAGGTTTGGAATTATCCTATAAAGCTATTTGATAGTTGAATTAGCAGCCAGTTGTTTGACTATCCGTTAAAGAGTCACTCCACTTGGATCAGCAAATAAATCTACAGTAAAAGGATCCACAAGACATTGTACAAATATTTGTTAATGAAACCTCACATACTATCCCTATTATTTAGTTAATACAATATTGCATTACAGATATATTACAGATGAGACAGAGAGACAGTCACACAACGGCCAAGTGTCAAAACTGGGTTTAAGATCCAGGTTTTCCTGTTTGTAGCCCCACATTCAGTCCAAATAGCCCACACCATCTTTTTCATTGAATTTCTACGAGATGCAAGTTTGCCTCTCAGAAGTTTCAGAAGTTATTATTGTACAATTATATTGTACAAATAATTACAGAAGTTTCTGTAGTTTTGCATAGGTCTCAAAACTAGTAGCTATATAAGGATTAGTCTGGTGTTAGTGCACTCTGACAAATTCTTTTCTTCTGGCTTTCAGCACCCATCTGTTTGATGTTATACAGGCCTCACCCTCCTCAAAACAAAGCCAGATGAACTTTGTGTTCCCAAAATTTGATCTAAAATTACTTTTAAAAGGATAAAAATAGAATGAAGCAATTGAAGGATGTAAACTGTTAGGTCAATTCATCAGCTATGGAAAGAGAAAGCATGCTGCAAATAACAGCTCAGTTCCAATTCCTCATTACAAGGGCTTTTTAATAGGAAAAGCAAGGATAAAAAACAAAGCAGAGTAAAGCAACCCAGTCTCACAGCCCACCAGGGTCTTATCTAGGCCTGGCTCCAGGGCTTCACAGTCCTTCCAGCTCTTGGAAGGTTTCCATGGCTTCATAGACCTCTCCAGATGAATCGTCCCTCCAGCTTTCACCCAGCCCCCTTCTAGTTTGTCCTTCTTAGTCCTTCCCTGATCCTAGATACCTCCTAACTGTTCTCCTACCAAAGAGGCAGGAAGCCTTATGTGAAATTTCCTGTAGGGCATATGATTAGGAGCAGGCAGGTGACCTAGAGCTCCCAGTTTTAAATGGCTTAAGGACCACAACAGATGCACTGCGATATGCACATGCACTCAGGGCTGTTACAAAATTTTGTACCTTAACAAATTAATAATTCCCACAAAAGGTATTGGAGGAGGAGCATCACATTTTGAAAGTGGTGATGAGACCCTCTAATTCCTCCTTAAAAATGACTCCGTTTTCCTGTCTTGCTGGTGCTTATAGTAAAAAATTCTTCCAAAGGATTTACTGTGTCATTGATAAGAGAGTAAAATAATCTGATTTTATTTGTATAAAATGAAGCTTTAATAACGTGTCTGTTCAGCTTTCTCCTTTAACTGGCAATTTCCCATTTTGTCTTAATAGGAACACATTTTACAAATCGTTCACAGACAGATTTTTAGAGCTCCATATTCTCAAGGGGGTCTAGGTTTTCAAAAGTACTCAGTGCCCAGCAGCGTCCATTGGGAAATGTACAGGCATATTTTCAAAAGAGAACAGCATCCAATATGCTGAGCACTTTTGAAAATCTGACCACTTATTTTTGTGCCTAAGTAAGAATTGAGCTCATTTGAAAATTTAGACTGGATTAGAGCTACTGAGCATTTTTTAAAACCCAGCACATCTGACAATAAGTGTAAAGTGACATGAATTTTTTTCCCATGCTTATTCGAAGTTAGAGAAAAATATTTATCTTTTACTTTTTACCCTCCTGTTGTCTGGCTGGTGCTTCTGGGATTCACCACTGGATGCACAGACAGTGCAGCCAGAGACAGAATGGTGAGTGACAGGGACCAGTAAATATATTTGCCTCCACTTGGAAGTCACCCAAGGATGGAGTAGTGAAACCCTCTAGGCCAGTGGTTCCCAACCTTTTTGGCTCAAGGTCCGAAAATATAATTTTAAAAACCCAGAAGGGCTGCTAGTCTATTTAATTAAAATGTAATTAATTGAATTCAAATTAATTTTAACTATAATTAATTAAATAATTTAATTCACTTAATTTTGAATTATTTCAATTGAAATTAAATTTTAGAAAGGTTTTTAAAAAACCATTTCCAAAGGTTTTTAATTAAAATTAATTTTTAAATGTTTTTTGTTTTTTTAAAGGGCTGCATCAGTAGGAGTATTGCCAGCAGATCGAGGGATGTGATAATTCCCCTCTATTCGACACTGGTCAGGCCGCATCTGGAATACTGTGTCCAGTTTTGGGCTCCCCACTACAGAAAGGATGTGGACAAATTAGAAAGAGTCCAGCGGAGGGCAACAAAAATGATTAGGGGGCTGGGGCACATGACTTATGAGGAGAGACTGAAGGAACTAGGCTTATTTATTCTACAGAAGAGAAGACTGAGGGGAGATTTGATAGCAACCTTCAACTACTTGAAGGGTTGCTCCAAAGAGGAGGGAGCTAGGCTGTTCTCGAGGGTAACAGAGGACAGAACAAGGAGCAATGGTTTCAAATTACAGCTGGGGAGGTCGAGGTTGGATATTAGGAAAAACTTTCTCACTAGGAGGGTGGTGAAGCATTGGAATGGGCTATCTAGGGAGGTGGTAGAATCTTCATCTCTGGAGATTTTTAAGGCTCGGTTAGACAAAACCCTGGCTGGGATAATTTAGGGGGAGTGGTCCTGCTTTTTAGCAGGGGGTTGGACTAGATGACCTCGTGAGGTCCCTTCCGACCCTATTATTCTATGATTCTATGATTCTATGCATGCTTACCCAAGCCCAGAGGGGAGGGGAGCAGCCGCAGCCCAGCTCCCAGCTGCACCCCAGGACCGGCGGGATGTGGGCCAGGCAGAGCCCCCCCACAGCACAGAGCCCCCATGGGGTTCCCATGGAGCCTCCCCAAGCATAGTACCACCATGGGAACCCTCCCCACACTCCCAAGCCCCCTTCCGCTCCCCCCAGCTGCCAGACCCACTGCAGTCGCCCGCCGCCACAGGCCAGGGCTCTGGTGAGTGATGTGGCTCCTGGGCAGCGGTTGGCTCCTCCCCCACAGCCTCTGCCAAGGCCCCTTCGGGTGGGCGGTGGGCAACTGCAGCCCAGCTGCCAGCTCCCAGCCAGCAGGAGCACGGGCCACTTTAAAAAGCCCCACAGGCCACTTTTGGCCCTCAGGCCAAGGGCTGGGAACCCCTGCTCTATGTGAAAGAGATGTCCCAGAAAAGCAGATAAGCGAGAATCTTGTTGGCCAATAGTACCCACACCCATTCAGAAACAGCACAATTGCAGACATAAAGTAGGTGCTTCCTTTAATTCACAGTGATGTTCCAGCTAGAAGCTTCCGCAGGCCTATACCAACTGTCTTGACCTTCGTCTTGCCACTGAAGTTCTATAGGCCCTGCCGAGAGAGGAAGTGGAGGGTCTATGACAACCTCTTCAGTCTTTGTTTTGCCTGGGCATATATGTTGAAGATCTTTGTTGATTGTCCCTCATCCTCGTGGGGAAGGCAGCAGCAGCTCAGATATTCAAGTAGTCCTATTTAGAGTTGGTCTGTTTGCCCCAACTTGAGGAAGAACCTAGAAAAAGTGAGCAAAAAGAGCTCTTTTTCTTTCCATTTTCTTTCCTGACTCTAACTTAATCATTGCTTGCTGGAATGTTTGTATTGTGTTAACCAGTCTTGCATTAAAAGACTATGAACTTCAGAAAAGAGCCATAATTGATAAAGAACTATATCATCAACATATTGCAGCCCTCAGTGAGAGAAGACTTTCAGAAACTCAATCATTAGATGAAATAAACTACCACTTCTGCTGGTCTGGAAAACCTGAAAATGAACCAAGGATATACAGTTTCAGATTTTCTGTCAATGCATCCCTCCGGTGTATTAATGAGAGGATCATGTGGCTGGATGTGAATACGAAATCGGGAACCCTGACTTTTCTGTCCATATACAGACCAACACTTGACTACTTTAAATAGCAGAAAGATGAGTTCTGTTCTCAGATGGAACAAATAGAGACTGTTCCTCTATAGCACCGACTCACTGTTCTGAATGACTGCAAAGCTCTTGGGGACACAGCTTTGGCCAACAATGTACAAGTAGCCTTAATGAAAAAGGCCAGCGTGTCCTTGAACTATCTATTTTGCTGGCACCAGCAGCAAAGTCAAATGGAGGCACCCCAGCTTTTGACTCTAGCATCAGCTTGACCTCATCCTGACCCATCACAGAAACTTTCACAATGTACCTCGTGCTCGATCAATGCCTAGTGATAATTCCAACACTGACCATGCCCTTGCCAGGGCTAAGCTCCAATTACATCTTAAAAACGTTCCTCGTGTGAAGCCAAAAGGCAAATTTCACCTCAACATTTCTAACGTGAAGGACTCTGACACTTGTGCAAAATTTCAACATGTGTTTGAGTGTGTTTCTGAAAATGATCAACCTGATTCCTCTGATTCTAACCCCTTGTGGGACAACTTTAAGAATAAGACACTGGCTACTGCCAAGGATGTCTTTGGAACAACAAATCAAAAACAATCTGACTGGTTCACAGCATCTCAGCATCTGCTGCTTCCAGTCATTGAAAAGAAAATGCAAGCTCACTTAACTTTAGAGGGGATCTTCATGGCACCTATGATGGCCCTTGGTCCAATTTGTAAAAAGACTAAACAACAAGTGAAAGATGCTATCATCTTGATTGACAGGCAACAACAACTTGAGTGGTGGATTGAGCATTACAAAGAATTCTACTCAAAGAATACCATTATCTTTCCCCACCTTCCAGTGAAGCAGGAGCTGGACCAAATACCAATTCTTAAAGAAGTAGAGAAAGCTATCAAAGTGATTGCACTTGGGAAAGCAGCAGGCAATGATAAGATTCCTCCAGAGCTCTTAAAGGCAGAACAAAGAGTCTGTAAGAGACAGCTATGTACTTCTCTGTCTGCTGGGAAGAAAGCCACATACCCCATGATCTGAAAGATGCAAATATAATTACTTTATACAAAAATAGAGGTGACAGAGCAGACTGCAACATCTACTGAGGGATTTGTCTACTCAACATGGTCAGCAAGGTGCTTGTAAGGGTCCTGCTGAAATGACTCCAAGTCGTTGCTGAGTGAGTTTATCCTGAGAACCAGTGCAGATTGAGAGATGGATGCTCTGCAACTGACATGCCCTTCACAATACACTTGTTGCAAGAAAAAGAAATCTGTGAACAACAGGCACATCTCTATGTAGCATTCGTTGACCTACAAAAGGCCTTCGACACAGCAAGAATGGCATATACAAGATCCTGTTGAAAACTGGCTCTCCACAGAATGTGCTCTCCCTATTTAAGGAATTCCACAAGAAAATGAAGGCAGCTATCTAATATGAAAATGAATTCATCGTCTGAATTTAGCATTGATGCTGGCACGAAGCAAGGCTGCAACTTAGCCTCTATCGGCTTTGGCATTTTCTTCTCTCTTCGACTCTTTTGGAACAATCGATCTGGTGTATTAATTGAATCGAGAATGGATGGCAGCTTGTTTAACATCAGGCAATTTCAGAGCAAAAGACATGTCACCCAGCTCACTATTCAGGATCTGTTCTTCACAGACGCTCTTGCATTCATTTAGAACCCACCTGATGAATTGCTAATTGTGATGAATAAGTTCTCTGAAGCATGTAAGAAGCTCAGAGGGTAATCAGAAGTAAGAAAACAGTTTTCACAGGGCACAAACATCCTCCCTGAAGTTTACATCCATAATGAAGCTCTGAACAACATGTATCAATTCTGCTATCTTGGTTCAACTTTAACCAGTTCATTTTGCCTTGATACAGAATTTAAGGTGGGAATCAGCAAAGACTCTGTCATCTTTGGCAAACTTACCTCACATGTCTGGAACAACAAGCTGTGAACCCTGAATCCAAAGGTGTCCGTTTATCAAGCTTGTGTCCTCAGTACTATCCTTCACAGGCTATGAAAATTGGTCATGTACTCCAACCAGAGTGGAGATTGAACAACTACACTGTCTCAAAAAAATCCTTGGAGTCACGTGGGACCAATGAATCACTAACAACAAGATCCTTGAGAGAACTGACCTACATTTTATGCACATTATGCTGGATGCTCATAGGTTTTGCTGGTTGGGACACATGGAGCACATTCCTCAAGACCATTTGCCAAAGGTTGTGCTCTGTGGCAAACTCAAAAATAATGCAAAGGAAGGCCAAAGCTCTGACAGTGGGAATGCTGATTTTTTTAAGACCCTTCTTGATTTTCTCACTCTGACAGTTGGGAGACTCCTGTACACAACCATCCAGTCTGGAGAAGCCAGGTTAGGCTGGTGCAGTCATCATGGAGAGTCATCAAAGAGCCCAGGCAGAGGCCCACAGATGAGCCAGGAAGCAAAGTGTGCTCCAGGCTCCATCTGGTGAGGGGACCTGTAGCCACTGGGGTAGGTCTACGGCTCATAAATTGGGCTCTGACCTCCCATTACTCCAAAGCATCACTCACTGCTTCATCATGTTTCCTTTCATCTATCAAGATATTGGACGGCCATATGACATGTCCTCCTGTTGTAAGGTCTTAATTATCTTCTTAACCATATTGTCGTAGTATTCCCTAAGACTAAAGTCCTTCCTAGGTCTCCTCTTCAGAGATTTCCATTTTGGAATCAGAGATCTTTACTTATTCTGTGAAAGAGAAGCTAAGAGGAAGAATGCTTGTGCCTAGGTTTCTTCGATCTGTTTGGACAAGATTTGGATTTTTTTTCTTTCACCTTTCTAGAAAAAGTCTGAGAGTTGTACATCTTACAGGAGGATTTATAATATTTCTCATGCTCAAATCTCTCTGGAAATAGAAAGGGCAAAATTAACTCTCTCTCTTCCTTCAAAGAGAAAATAAAGGGCACGGTTAAATTTTAGGTTGCAAATCTGGGCTGTTCATAAATTTGTGTCCAAGAATCAAAACTCTGTCCATAGCAGTGCAGTACCCTTTCATTCCCAAGGATAATATATGTTTGGTTTAATACTTCTTTAGATAGAATGTCTGCAAGCATTAAAAACCTGAGCCAGCTCCCACACTCAGGTGCACAAAGCCCATTGAATTCCATGAGAGTAAGAGCAAAACCTTCTTTGAAAAGTTTGAACAATGTTTTCATTTACCTCTGACGTTGATACTGATAGTCCTATTATCCAGTATAAAATATCAGACTATACTTCGCTCGTTTAGATAAAGTCCATACATCCACCTCAATCTGCATTGTCAGTTCTTTGGTGCTGAGGGCAATCTAACCACATGCTGCAAATCCAAAATGACTCAGTTAATTAGCTGCTCCATTATCTGTATACAAAACAGACGTGATTCCCTTTAACACATGGTCACAACGTGAAATCAAATCTTCTTTTGTTTTTTCTACTTCCTAATGCCACTTTTCTTAAACCTTAAGCCTCTAAGAAGATCACTATTTGTTCCATGACAAAACAGAGTGTCAGCAATCTGGGGAAAGGACTGTCATTTTATTGCATGTTTGCACAGAGCTGGGCACAAATGGGGCCCTGATGTGATGGAGGCTTTTAGATGCTGCCACAATAGGAATGATTAATGAAAACATGTCTCATGAAGCACATAGGAAAAGCCTCCCTGGAATACGCACATTCCACCTGATCATACATATAGATCATTTAGATCAAATTTAACCCAGGCAATTTCAAAGGACTGCTGGTGAGAAGGGAGAAAAACATTATACAATTAACCAAGGCAGGCAAAACAAACTTTTCCCCCAACCTCATTCTTGGAAATGGTTCACCTGGTTTTGCTGTAAATCCCTCCCCTCTTCTGTGCCCCCCCCAAAATAACAGCCTGAGGCAGACACCTGACATGAAAAATTTCAGCCCATATAGTTAAGTCTGGCAGAGTTACATGCAATGGAAAACAGGGTCTTATATTGGAACATGCTAGCAGCTTCTTTAATTAGGGATAGGATCTCTACCAGCTTAATGTATAACATGTATTGTCTAGTTCATGGAGAATATGCTCTTCTCCCTTCCCTGGTTATAAGAAGCTGTCCTTGGAAGAGCCAAGAGTAGAATAATACGAAGGATCTTTCTTTCTATGGTTATCTGTGCAGGGTTCAGATACAAGGGTGACAAGTGCTATAGAAAACCCCTAAAACTGACAAAATTTTAACCAAACCTTTAATTTTTCTTCCCTAAAACCTCAAGCAATATGCCCCTTGGTGAATACTTATTCATATGAATTGTCTCAGTTAAGAAATTAACAGATCAGGAATGCAGATTATTATGGCTTTGAAATAAGTGGAACTACTCAAGAGTTGCAGAATCTAGCTCTAACTCTATAGATGAATTACTGGAAAGCAGTGATGTTATCAGTAGGTGGGCATTATGATTTGGAAAATAGAATGATCTGGAGCAATGGGAACAGTGTTGGGAGTTAGACTGCTCTGTGCTTTAATGCCACTGCCTCGCTGTGCGATACTGAGTAAGTCCTATGCAGTATAAATGCTATTTGTTATTATAATGCTAAGGCATTCCCTCTGTTGCCATATAAAATGATTACTAACTTTCTGTAACTGTTGTTCTGTGAGGTGTGCTGCTCATGTCCATTCCAATGTAGGGGTGTGCTCACCCCAAGTAGTGCCACCAGAAAGATTTCCTGCAGTGGTATCAATCAGGAGTTGCACTCCCATCGCGATGACATAATGGGACATGCAACCCTGCTGCCCACTCAGTTCTGTCTTATTGCCTAGCTCTGAGGGAGAGATAGGCAGTGGAGGGGCAGGAGTGGAATGGACATGAGCAACACATCTCAAAGAAGAAGTGTTATGGAAGATAGTAAACATTTTTTTCTTTTTTGAGTGCTTGCTCACGTCCATTCCAATGTAGTTGATTTCCCAGCACTTACAAAGGTGGAGGGTTCAAAGTTCTTTGGCATGCAGATTGTAATACCTGTTGGCCAAAAACTGCATCATCTCCAGCCTGCTGAATGGCATATGAAACTCTGAACTGACAACCACATTGTTGCTCTGCAGATATCCTGGATAGGAACCTGAGCTACAAATGCTGCAGAGGAAGCTTGAGCCCTTATTGAATGTGTTGTCAAGGCCAGAGGAGCAGGGATCTCTGCTAGGTCGTAGTATATGCAAAACCAGGAAGTGATCCATGATGAAATTCTCTAGGCCAGGACTCGAAGACCCTTCACCCTGTGTGCAACAGCTACAAAAAGCTGTGTAGATTTTCAAAAAGATTCAGTCCTTTCTATGTAAAAGGCAGGCACACACCTAACGTCCAGCGAGTGTAGTCTATGTTCCTCCCTGTTCACATGCAGCTTCGGATTGAAGATCAGTAGGAAGATGTCCTGTTACTATGGAAGCCACTATGGAGCCCTGGTAGCTGGAGCCCCACTGTGGGGATTCTTTAAAGCCACTTGGTTTCCCGGCAGAGAGCTGGGAAATTGAGCGGCTTGAGGGACTCCCTGTGGCAGTGGGGCTCTAGCCGCTGGCACTCCTGGCAGATAGAACCCCGCTGCCACTGGGGTCCCCACTGCTGGGGCTCCCCTGCCACCAAGAAGCCAGCGATCTCAGTGGCTGGAGATCCCCACTGCCAGCCTAACGGCTGGCTGGGCAGTGCATGGTGGGATAGGTGCCGACCATGCACTGCTCCTTCTAACGAAAATGCAAAGGAGCATGTGAACACTCCTTTGCATTAGAAGGATTAATGTATGGTCTGGGGGAAGTGTTACAATTATAACGCTTTGCTTGTCCTGCAACAATTTATTGCGGGACAAGTCTGTAGTGTGTACCTAGCCTGAGGTAATGCAGGTCTACCCCTGATAGAAGTGGGATAGCTCGTTCAGAAAAATTGAGGAAGTTGGGCTGATACATTTTTCTGAAACATCATTAAGAACATAAGAACATAAGAAAGGCCGTACTGGGTCAGACCAGAGGTCCATCTAGCCCAGTATCTGTCTACCGACAGTGGCCAGTGCCAGGTGCCCGAGGGAGTGAACCCAACAGGCAATGATCAAGTGATCACTCTCCTACCATCCGTCTCCATCCTCTGATAAACAGAGGCTAGGGACACTATTCTTAACCCCTTTCTGGCTAATAGCCATTTATGGACTTAGCCACCATGAACTTATCCAGTTCCCTTTTAAATATTGTTATAGTCCCAGCCTTCACAACCTCCTCAGGTAAGGAGTTCCACAAGTTGACTGTGCGTTGTGTGAAGAAGAACTTCCTTTTATTTGTTTTGAACCTGCTACCTATCAGTTTCATTTGGTGACCCCTGGTTCTTGTATTATGGGAGTATTTAAACAACTTTTCCTTGTCCACTTTTTCCACATCAGTCATAATTTTATATACTTCTATCATGTCCCCCCTCAGTCTCCTCTTTTCCAAGCTGAAGAGGCCCAGCCTTTTCAATCGTTCCTCATACGAGGCACTCTCCAAACCCCTAATCATTTTAGTTGCCCTTTTCTGAACCTTTTCTAGTGCTAGAATATCTTTTTTGAGATGAGGAGACCACATCTGTACACAGTATTCGAGATGTGGGCATACCATGGATTTATAAAAGGGCAATAATACATTTGCAGTCTTATTTTCTATCCCCTTTTTAATGATCCCTAACATCCTGTTTGCTTTTTTGACCGCCTCCGCACACTGTACGGACATTCCCTCCATTCCCAAGCATCCCATCAAACGACCTGCTTAGACCTCACCAATTGTCTGGGAAGGCAGGCACAAATATTAACTATATCTATTTAGATATCCATAGCACACACTTTTGAATCTGATGCTGTAAATATTGAGCACTTTAAAGCCCAAATTCTGGAATCACTTCCATGCCTGAGTAACTTTATGTGTGAGTAGTTCCAGTTGAAATCATTACAACTACTCCCATAAAGCTACTCATGTTAGGTAAATTTTTGCAGAATTTGGTCTTCAATGTTTACAGGATTGGCCCATAGTTTTAAGTACAGTTACATGTCCCATTTTAAACAATTAGGGATTGGAACAAGTGAGAGATTCTGACATCCATGTCATTGTGTAGCACTTTACTCCCTAACTAGTTCTGTTCACTGCAGTGATGTTACTCATAAATAGAGGCCTGGATGCAGGAGTTAGGTGTTATGACACTGAGAATCAGAGGACTGAGCCCCAGCCTCATACACAACTTTAGGAAACCAAACATCTAACTCTCCTGGTTTGTGTATTGTCCTAGGCTTAGGTGAGAGATAGGCTTCTGAACATCTAGCGGGAGACAGCAGGGTGTATATTCAGAGGCAGAAACATAGGGTGCGTCTACACTTAGAAATTAAGTCGACTTAAGCTTGCTTAAATCGACTTAATTTAATCTGCGTTTTAAGCAAGCTGCTTAAGTCAACTTAAGGAAAATAAAGTCGACTTAATGAAAATTAAGTCAACTTTATTAAACCTCCTTTTAATTCGACTTTAGGCTTAAGTCGACTTCCTAAAATCGACTTAAGCCAATGTAGACCTGGAGTAGCCCTAAGTCAACTTAAAGTCGATTTAGGGCTCTCCAGGACTCCCCCATTGACCTCCCTGCTGGGGGGGGCACAGGGGGAGCCTGACATGCCCCTATGCCTGCCAGGGTCCCCATCCCCCTTTGCCCCATTGTACCCAGGTACAATGGGGCAAAGGCTGAGCCCCCTGGCACTGGGCAAGGGGTGCCCTCCTGCCACCTTGGACCTGCCCAAGGTCCCCCTAGCCCCCACAAGTCGACCTAGGCATCCAGTGTGGATGCTCTAGGTCGACTTTGTAAGTTCCCCCCTAAGTTGACTTTAAATTTCAGTGTGGACATGCTAAGTCGACTTAAATTTACAAGTGTAGACATTGCCATAGGTGCTTTGTTAATGTAGGTGCTCTGTGATTTTAGGTGCCTACAGGATTCAGTGGAGTTATTTTCATTGCAGTTGAGCCTAAAACTGGACTTAAGGGCCTAAATCATCTAGTGCAACTATGGGTAAGGTACTACCCATCCAGCCTAAGTACATAATACAAAAGTACTCCTATCTCCTAAATATATTCATAAAACCTATTAATATATTTAATAAATTAACAGTAATTTACCTTTCATCATTTTTATGTAAACACAATATACATAATATGTATAGTAAAAGTGCTACTATATCTTAATTACTCAGAGATATTTAAAAATCCTATTACTTTAAACACTTCTAAAATCTCAGATCTTTTTCATTTTCCTCTTGCAAAAAGGCCAATTATGTATCTCTGATAAGAAGAGCACATCAGATAAATTTTAATGAGTCCATATTAAATCAGGAGATACAAAATAGAACTGAAATACTGGTATTATTCTAGTTATTACCTTCTTACCCAGAAAATTCTGAACGGAGAAAAAGTGTTTTAATATGGCTAAATATAAATGTATACATCTAAGAACAAAGAAGGTAGGTCATAAGTAACCACTCTCTCCTGGGAAGCAGTGACTTGAAAAAGATTTGGGAGTCATCATAAGCTTCCAGTGCAATGCTGTAGCCAAAAGGGCTAATGCAAGCCATGGATACAGAGGAGGAGGAATAAAGAAGTTATTTTATTTCTGTATTTAGCAAGGATTAGAAAACATGCTTAGAATGAGAGATTCAAAGACCTCAAATTATTTAGTTAACAAAGAGAAGGTTAAAGGGTGACTTGATTCAAGTCTAGTATGTACATCGGGAACCAATATTTATTAATGAGTTCTTCAATCTAGCAGATTGATATACCACAGTCCAATAACTGGAAGTTAAAGCTAGACAAATTCAGCCTGGAAATAAGGCATTATTTTTTAATCGTGAGATAAGTAACCATTGGAACAACTTATTAAGGATTGTGGTGGATTCTCAATCACTGACAATTTTTGAATTAAGATTGATCTGTTTCTAAAATATATGCCCTAGAAATTATTTTGGAGAAGTTCTATGGCCTACATTATACAGGAGGTCAGACTAGATGAGCACAATGGATCCTTTTTTGCATTGGAATCTATGATTTTATTAATTGATGAACTGTCATCAAAATTAAGGCCCTGTTTATTTCACAATCCAGGCAACCCATTTTAAATCAAAATAAAAGTTTTTGAGAAATACTAGTGGATGTTTAGAATGTATACAATGTTATTCCTCAGATCCCAAGGCCTTGACATGGATGCCTCAGATTAATTCTTTGATCTGGATATTTATATATCTTCCAATAACCACCCATATTATCTCATAATGCAGTACAGTGCTAACGTAATAGTATTTTGGCCTGCCATTTATATTACAGAAATTATTAAAATAGTAGTTATTACCTCTTAGTCACTAGAATTACAAACATTAAAGTGCTTGGATGAAAAAATATCCAGTAATACAATATCCTTATATCCTGTTCTCTGTTGTGTGTGCAAAAGCAAACTAAGCAGAAGCTATCAGTCTATTTTCAATTTTTACCCTATTTTTTGTCTTTTCAATTTGAAGATCTACAAGCCAGAGTTCTGAATTTTCACCCTTTTCTGCAAAAAGGTATAGATGAGTAACTCCCTAAGCATTAATAATTTCATGAAATTATTAGTGCCAAAGATTTAAACACCTATCCCTCCTGGGCCATCTAATCTATTTCCCTGAAACGTTTGGAGGAAAGAGATATATTGTAGCATGCCATGGGGTGGGTAGGGTGAACCTTATAAATCAAGGAGTAAGACTGGGATTTTTATGGGATTTGGAGCCTAACTCCCTTTGGCTCATTTAAAAATCCCAGCCTTAATCCCTAATTCCTGTCACAGGTGAATTAGTGATCAGCCTGTAGCCAAGACAGTCCAAGGTACGTGATCCTGTAATTAAATTCCATAGATGCCATCACCATAAATTTAGAGATGGCGGGGGGGTCAGTATGTACACACACACAAAGTGGTGATTCATATGGATTTAATACTGACTGTGATGTTATACGGCTGTTGGCACTAAAGAAATACTGTTGTGTTCATTATGTTAATTTCATTGATCTTATTACCTTACATACTATGTGCTTCAATTGCAAATTGGTAATTTGAATTAGTAAATTATATTTTTAAAATATAAGTGTGGTGGGCTGGAGAGGAAAATAAGCAAAACAGTTAAAGTACATCAGCTTTCAGCAGCCTCCTGCTCCCACCGTATGAGGCCGGAGCTCATACCCAGTCAGGGATTCCTTTCTATTGGGAGAATCTCCAGCTTCCCATTTAGAACAACTCTGTAGACCCTTACCATCACTGTTAGTCAGAATGTGACCCATAAATAAAATCAGTCAGTGTCAAGTGGTGACAATAAGCAATAATCCCATATCTGAAGCCAAGAGGCTTTGAGAGCCAAATATTAAAAAATGAAAAAGTCACCATCGCTATCCATGTTAACCCATAAACAAAGAAAATACATAATAAACCAAAATGATCAGCCAAGACCTAGTCCTGGCAGTCCATAGCACCCCCAGAAAGACGCTAAGTGCCCTCTGTGGCACTTTGGGGTTCAGTCCAGACAGTGAGATTTGAGTCATCACCATTCTTCCAATGCCAAGTGCCTTCAACGCTATGTTGCTGTGGCTCACAACCCTGACACATACACCCCAACACCTTCCTAGTCCTGAATTTCTCCCAAACCATCCTCCAATATGACAATCTACTGAGGTTCTCAGAAATGTTAATATCTGTGTTACCTAACACACCAGCTTGTCTGCCTTGCCAGCAGACTCTCCAGGACTCTGACAGTCCAAACCTTGCTTTGCAGATAACTAACAGTGAACCCCAACTTCTGAGTTCCCCAAAGACATCCCCCGCAGCATCCAGCTCCCTTACTGAACACTTAGAGGTTATTAAATTTGTTGCTCCTTTAAAGAGAAAATACATTGCCACCTGTTAGATTTACTGGGTTTAATACTCTTTCCTTCAATCAGGGGACTGAATTGGTTTATAACAAAAGTATGACAAATGTATTTAACAAGAGGACGTGGAGCTATATGATATCAAGTACAAGGCATAAAACCAGAAAGGGTTACAAAACAAACAAGTACAAATGCGCTTCTAAGACAGACTTAATTGCAGCAAAGTTACAATCTTTGCCTATGCAGGATTCTCACCTGAACTCTGAAGGATCCAATATTCTATGACTTCAAGAACTCCAGCCCCTTGAATTCCCTAAGTGATGAGCAGCTACGTGTCTCTCCCTTTTCTTTTTAGAGTCCAGTAAACTTCTGGAATGTGTTTTTTGAAGTTAGCCCACACAAAGCTTCTCTTTCTTGCAGGGTTTGTAGATAACATGCTGTCTTCCTGAAGTTCATTGATTCTGCTGTAAGAAACCTGCTTCTTCCTGTGCTTGGTCACAGACTTTAAAGCATAACATCAGTGGAGTATCCATAATTCCTCATACAGAGTTAATTCATACATTTCACAATGACATTAATCACCAGTGTCTCATGTCTAAAATCTGATTCAATACACATTTATAATACAGTAGTATTATATACAATCAGTAGTTTCAATTGTTTACCATTTGAAGTTCAGAGTCCTGCCTTTACTGTTAAGTTGCTACCCACCCACCCCCCTTCAGTTCAAATGATGGCTTGTTTACCTTTCATGTAAATGTATCTTAATCATTCACAACGCCATGCTGGTCCGACAAGCAAATACACATTCCATTGCTAAGGCAGGCTGGTATTATGCACTGCTTGACAACCACATCTTAAGACTACAATTCTAGCCTATATTTATAACTCTTTGTACACCTCCCATACATACAACATACAATGATACTAATGATTAGTGTTAGTACTTTTCCCGTTATATATTACGTGACACGTTTTGGATATATATCATACCTATTCTGCATGAGGTGTAGCATGTCAGTCCTGACGAGTTGCTGATACAGAGGGGCGAATCACCGGTTGGCCACTGTGTCACCCTCAATTCTCAGTGAGGTCAGTGGGAGTTAAGGACGGTCAACACTTTAGGAGGTATTTGCTACCTAGTAGGATGTGGCTCTGAATGCATAACAAAATTACGTGCCTTACAGCATGCCCTGAAACTCAAGTCATGGCTCAAGACTGTGATGAGTGAACTGAATGCGATGGAGAAGGTGGTATTGATGCTCCCTGTCCAGATGGGTGATAGGGGAACAAATGACAGAACATATCATGGGCCTCTCTTGTTACCTGAGAGTCCAAAAACAGCCATGCTGCTGATAAAATCCCAAAACTGTCAGCCAGACAGGTTAAAGGAAAAAGGAATCCTGTCCTATGGGCATAGAGAACAACAAAGAGAAGTCTCTGGAACTCAGAAAAAATTCGGTTTATTCCTTATGCATCCCAGGCCTCCTTCTCAGGACTTGGATGTGCTGCAGTGATACTGTGGGGCTACACACCCTCAGTCTCTAGGGGGTGGGACCCTTCTCCCCAATGTAAGCCCTCTTATTGGGTTCACTCCCCCCCCCCCCCCAGCCTGTTTAATTAGGCCAAACAAGTCAAGCTCTTTGAGTCTCCTCTCATAAGGCGGGTTTTCCTTTCCTCTGATATTTTTTATTGTTGTTGTTCAAATTAATCTTTCTTAAACATGGGTGATCAGAACTGCACACAATATTCTAACTGAGGCTTCACCAGTGCTTTATATAACACTACTAACACTTCCCTGTCTCTACAGGAAATACTTCACCTGATGCATTCTAGGATTGCATTAACCTTTTTCACAGCCACACCACATTGCTGGCTCATAGTCATCCTATGATCAACCAATACATACAGGTCTGTCTCTTCCTCTGTCACTTTACAGCAAAAATTCTTCTTGTTAGTCCCTAAGTGCATGACTTTGCACTATTAAATTTCATCTCACTTCTATTTTCAAAGTCCTCCAGGTCTTGGGACTGATTTTATTAAGCTTTTTATTACTGATCTTGGCAAAAAAAGTGGAAATGTACTAATAATGTTTGCCGATGACAAGAAATTGGGAGATATTGCCAACACAGAGAAGGATTGGGATCCTTACAAGAAAATATGGATGACCTTGTAAAACTTGACAAGTTCCAAAGGAGTAGCCATGTTAGCCTAGGTCAGCAAAACAAACAAGGAGTCAGGTGGCACTTTTACAGACTAACAAATTTATTTATCACATGAGCTTTCATGGCAGAAAATCCCACTTCGTCAAACTTGAGTAATAGAAACAGGATGAAATTTAATAGTGATAAGTGCAAGATCATGCATTTAGAGACTAATAATAGGAATTTTTGCTATAAGCTTGAAATACATCAATTGGCAGTGACAGAGGATGAGAAGGACCTGGGAGTATTAGTTGATAACAGATGACTATGAGCCATCAATGTGATGTGGCTGTGAAGAAAGCTAATGCAGTCATAGGATGCCTCAGACGAGGTATTTCCCGTAGAAACAGGGAGCTGTTAGTACCATTATACAAGGCATTGGTGAGACCTCATCTGGAATAATGTGTGCAATTCTGGTCCCCATGTTTACAAAATCATAGAATAATAGGGTTGGAAGGGACCTCATGAGGTCACCTAGTCCAACTCCCTGCTAAAAGCAGGACCATTCCCACTAAATCATCCCAGCCAGGGTATTTGCTAACCAGACCTTAAATATCTCCAAAGACAGAGATTCTGCCACTTCCCGAGGTAACCCATTGCAATGCTTCACCACCCTCCTAGTGAGAAAGTTTTTCCTAATATCCAACCTTGACCTCCCCAGCTGCAGCTTGACACCATTGCTCCTTCTTCTGTCCTCTGTTACTACTGAGAAAAGCCTAGCTCCCTCCTCTTTGGAGCACCCTTTCAAGTAGTTGAAGGTTGCTATCAAATTCCTCCTCAGTCTTTCTTTAGTCTTCTGCAGACTAAATAAGCCTAATTCCTTCAGTCTCTCCTCATACGTCATGTCCCCCAGCCCCCTAATCATTTTCGTTGCTTTCCGCTGGACTCTTTCTAATTTGTCCACATCCTTTTTGTAGTGGGGAGTCCAAAACTGGACACAGTATTCCAGATGCAGCCTGACCAGTGTCGAATAGAGGGGAATAATCACATCCCTTAATTTGCTAGCAATGTTCCTGCTGATGCAACTCAATATGCCATTGGCCTTTTTGTCAACAAGAGCACACTGTTGACTCATACCCAGCTTCCCATCCACCGTAACCCCCAGGTCCTTTTCTACAGTGCTGCTACTTAGCCGATCAGTCCTCAGCCTGTAGCAGTATATAGGATTTTTCCGCCCTAAGTGCAGGACTTTGCACTTGTCCTTGTTGAACCTCATGAGATTTCTTTTGGCCCAATGCTCCGATTTGTCTAGGTTTCCCTGAATCCTATTCCTGCCCTCCAGTGTGTCTACCATTGCCCCCAGCTTGAATTCAAACTGGAATGGGTGCAGAGAAGGGCTCTTAGTATGATCTCAGGAATGGAAAATGTGTCCTATGAGAGGAGACTCAAAGAGCTTGGCTTGTTTAGCCTATCAAAAAGAAGGCTGAGGGGAGACAGGATTGCTCTCTGTAAGAACATCAGAACAATAAATATGAGGGAAGGAAAGGAATTATTTAAGTTCAGTGCCAACATGGACACAAGAGCAAATGGATATAAACTGGCCAGCAGAAAGTTTAGACTTGAATTTTATGTAGCTTTCTAGCCATCAGAGGAGTAAAGTTCCAGAATAGTCTTCTGAGAGGACCAGTGGGGCCAAAAAACCTAGCTGATTCCAAACTGAGCTAGATAAATTTATGGAAGGTGTGGTATGATGGGACAGCCTAATTTGGCAATTAACTTATCTCTGACTACTATGGTAAATATGCCAATAACCTGTGATGATATGTTACAAGGATGGGTTCTGAGTTGGTGCAGAGAATTCTTTTTTGGATGTCTGGCTGGTGAGTCATGCCCACATGCTCAGAGATTAGCTGATCATCATATTTGGAGTCAGGAGGAGATTTTCCCCCAAGGCAGATTGGCAGGAGCCCTAGGGGGAAGGGAGATTCACCGTTCCCTATAGCACAGTGCATGGGTCACTTGCTGATGGTTTCTCTGTACCTTAAAGTCTTTAAACCATGATTTGGGGATTTCAGTGACTCAATCATAGGTTAGGTGTCTATTGCAGGGGTGGGCGGGAGGTTCTGTGGCCTGCATTGTGCAGGAGGGGCGTCTAGATGATCATATTGGTTCCTTCTGACCTTAAAATCTATGAATCTATACTCTGGTCTTCCTCCATATTGGTTACACCTCCCAGTTTTGTTGTAAATTTTATTAGGACAGTCCCATTTTTGTGCCAATATTATTAATAAAAATATTAAATAATATTTGTCCCAAGACCAATCCCTGAGGAACTACAATAGTAACTGATACAAGAGATTTTTAAGATGCTCTAGTGAGTAGTCCATCTAAGGAGATTGGCACCAGAGACAGCAGCTAGCCACACAGATGAAAAGCAAACAGAGAGGGGGAGAAAACATTGTGAATTTTATCTGTTCTCATTTACATAATAAAAATGGTGACAGTATCATAATGATTAGGCATGACAGAAATATAGTTAGTTTTAAATGTAAGTCTTTTGACAAATAGTGAATAATGATATTTTTAAACACCTTTTAGCTACAAATATAAATGGTGGCCAACATGTTGCCATGATGAGAGAGAGAGAGAGAGAGAGAGAGAGAGAGAGAGAGAGAATGGAGGTGTTAAGAAACTGAGCAATAGTAGAAAGGTAGACTGGGGGGAAATAAAGTTCAGTCCTAATACGTGCAGGGAGGGGTCAGTTAGGTAAGAAGGAAGATCGCAAGGAAGTCCAAGTTTGAGTAAACAAGTGAAACCAATTGTGATATCAAACAACTGATTGGTCAGAAATGATATCACCCCTGGGAGGGAAAGATGTTGTGGACTAACATTAAGGAAGCAATCAAGCAGGAAAAAGCAGAAAATCATATATAAGGCAAAGAGTTGACAGTCTTGAGTGTGGGTGATCAGAAGATCAGGAGAGGATATCTAGAGCGACATCCGTGGCTGTGACAGCAGCATGCAGCAGCAGCAGCTTGACAGACAAGAAGGACATGAGACGAGACAGAGGGATTTAACTAAGAAGACGGAGAGTAAGTATGACTCTTCGAAATGTAAAATATGTATGGTTATGATTGTAAATAAAGCTGAATCCTTGTATTTGAAGGCCCTCTCCACCCACTCTATGATTGCCTGAGCAGAATGTTAAGTTGGTAGGAGTACTACTAAGTGTGTTACTGTAAGGTCACTGTATACAAGTATGTTATATTGTCATAAGTGTGTTATTCTAATACAACATTGTATTGTAATGAGTTTGTTATTCTAATACAACATTGTATTAAGGCTGTATACATACGAATGCAGGGTTTCTTTCTCCCTCTATGTAACGTTGAATGTTGCAACATCATGTTTGCCATGCCTTGCCGCAATTAAGCCTTCATAGCATTGTAACATAGATTGTGTTATGAGCACTGCATTGCAATTTTAGAGTTTATGTCATATTTGATGGTGCACTGCATTAGATTATATAGTTCATGGTGTCTTGCATTGTCCCAAGCAGCTTATTTCGTTTGTGATGTTGATTTTTTATTTAATTTGCTTTAAAATTAGCATTCAATAAAGAGACATTTTGTTTTTGAAGAAATTACTGTGTACGTGTGAGTGGAAGGTCTGTATCCATGTCCTTGCAAGGGTAAACCTGGAGGCAGGCAGATCTATGGAGTTTCCCAATGTTTTAAATGAAGACCCCGGTAAACTCCTGTGAATCCCCTTGGTGGACAACTTCCCATTACCCATTTTTAGAATTAAGGCTTAGGATTCGTTCATTAGTATACCTAAGACACTATGGGATCACTTGGGTCCAAATTTTGGGGTAACATGACCTCCTCCCGATCTGACTCTTCACCCTTCAGTATGACCCATTGTAGTCTCCTGTTAAACTAGTTCCTTATCACCTATTAATTCTCATATTAATCCCCATCTTCTCCAATGTAACTAATAATTTCCTATGCAGAATGGTATCATATGCCTACTGAAATCCAGGTAGATTAGATCTACTGTATTTCCTTTGTCTAAAACTCAGTTATCTTCTCAAAGAAGGATATCAGGTTGGCCTCCAGCTCAGCTTTGCGGAATTTGGGTTACTGCTCCAGCTCCTCTCCTCATCTTTGAGCTGCTGAACTTCCCTTGGCTCTGCCTTACTGTCCCCTGGAGGCCCTAGCTCACACAGAGGTTTGTCCCTGGGCTACTGACTCTCTCACTGGTCTATCCACCTGTCAATCCAACTGACTTGTGGTGCTGGGCTCTTCCAGTTGGCACTGGGGACCTGTCAGTCTCAGGATCCTGGCTCTTCTTCAGCCCTTCCCTGTTCACTGGTTTTGTGAAAGGGGCAACCAAAAAACAAACAAATAAACTACTAAATTTCAGCAAAGGGCCAAGAGCTCCATTGCAGAAAATCTCACTGACTTCAATATATCCAGGATTTAGACCCAAACTTCAGCAAAATAACTTAAGACGTTGATAGACATCAGCTGTAAAAACTGTTCAGTTTTGCCGTATAAAAAGTGATGTCAATAACCACAATGCTCCTTACAGTTGCATAGGGAATACCACCAATACTGAAGAAACGTATAGTTATCTACGTCAAGAACTGAAAGATGTTAAGGGTGACCATTATACAGTGTGCACAATTGTAACCAAACCCATTTATGATCAGGCAACACTTGGTGTTCGTTGTGTTTTATTTTGGATGGGAAATTTTGCAACTACAATGGCAAATGTAACAACAACATATGGTAAATGTCCAGTCTTTTTATGACAACCACTCTAAGTTTCTATATTTGGAGATATTGTTCCTAAACTTTAATTCACTGTCCGATACAGCCTCCTATGACATCTGCTGAGCTACAAAATATTTTATGCTATATACACAAAACCACAAGAGTTTATATTTTAATAGCACAAAGTTTAAATTCATCAACATAATTCTGCTGTTTCTTGTCATTTAAAAATTCAGACTGTGTGACGTTTGATATGTTTTTACCTTCAGTAATTTTTTCTGAAAATTTTCTTAAACAGAAAGACTTTTTTGCTCACAGATTTTCATGCATTTTTCTCCCATCTACATTAACCACTGCTGCTTCACTATCACACAGGCAAAAAGAAATAGTTATCCACACAGGAAGGTAGACGTTCATGGTCAGTACTATTCCTTAATCAACTGCAAAAATTTGTTTTGAATGACAATGCCAGGTGAAACCTTCTTTTTCTTTTACTAGTTTATATACATCAAATAAGTTCATTCTGGGAGCCTCAGCCAGACTTGCAATAAAGAACCATGGATCTCGCCTAGAACTTGAAAAACCTGATATGTCTAGCACCATAAACTGCATCTGCCACCAAAAACAGACCCAAACTCTTTTCTTTTCCACTTTTTAGTACAAGCTTGTCTATTTGCTGTAACAGCCTGTACTTAGGAGTTAATACTATATTGGGACTTAAAGACTAAAATATTGGAGAACCACTAGGATTTTTACCATCCTTTTAAAAAGGAAAAAAAAACACAAAACCAGAAACAGATGTTTTATGATATGTTGTATTTATTTTGGCTACCCAGAAAGCTGTGGATTGTGTTAGTGCCAAGGAAATTAATAATACCAGAGTTCTGCAGAAACTCTATACAATTTATTTTAGAAGGACTGATGGTTGTGTTGGTGGGGTGCCTTTCACTAAAACCCTGTTTAATAAGTATTTTCCTATGACAAGAAAATAAAATAGGAATTATTACACACATAAGTGGTAGTCACTGCCATTTGATCAACTACCCAAGTGATATGCAAACTTTATGTGGTTTTTCATACTGCTATTCCCATGAATGGATAGCTTGAAAACTGACGTGTTAGATGAAAAATAGAAACATCTGACGTCAATCCATTCAGAATAATATCACATAAATAATGTTCAGTATGCTGGTATTGTAAAGCAAATGATTAAACCTAGCTATTTAGCAGCTAAAAAAGTTTCAACAAGTTAAGCATTATTTATCAAAACATACATCGGGATTTGGTCAGGATTTTTGTGTAGTAACCCTTCATTTTCCCCTGTGTCTGTGAATCCAAGCAAAGGATTTCTCAAGGTAAACCAACGAAGCCAACAATTACCGTAATGCTTACTTATAAGGTACCTCATGAAACTTAAAGTGAAAGACTCCTACTGTGACTTCTCTTTTGATTGTTTATACTGAAAAGTCATTTCTCAATATTAGTACCATTTTAGGTGAATACGTTCAGTACAGTTCTACACAGTTAGAGAAATGTGAGGATCTTAACAATAGAGAATAGTTGGTCTGTGAATATTTTTATTATTTATTGACAGCTTGCTGCCTAGAATACAGAGCACATAAAGTGGGTATAATTTACTGCCAGAAACATTTTCAGAAAAACCATGAAAAAAGGTAGCTATATTTGTAATAAGATGAACAGTGGCATCCCAAGTTATTAGCTGTACACTTTGACTTGCTGTCCAAGTAGTCAATGATAATTCATATTTTTTTCACCTTCTCTGTCAAAAGTAGACAAAGTGGATTACAAAAGTTAATTGAAAAGTAATAAAAAGTGAAGTCTTGCCAATTGTCTAAAGCCATCTGCAGCACACACTTTGATTATATTTACAGGACTATGTTCTTAGAATGGAAGTTGTTTATGAAATGATAAATGATTTTTTAAAAAAACTAATCTAATGATCAAAAATTCCCTTTGACTTAATAAACAATACCAAGATCATCATTCCACTATCAAGTCTGTTTTTCATACCGAGCCTACGTACAGAAAGCTTACTTTTGTTCACAGGGATGTTAAAAAACAGTTTAAAACACAAGTATTCTTTACAGTTATTGATCCAGTTAAATATTCGATTATTTTTCTTTTACCACGTTTTCCTTCCCAGACAGAAACACTCCACTGTGCCTGACACAGCCAGAATGCCAACAGTACCTCCCCAATATGCTGACAGAAGACTGTAATTCATTTAAATTATGCAATTGGATTCCCACAGCTGGCCCACTTGCTTGGCTCAGAGCTGAACAGAATGTCAGTGATCCTTTCTGCTAATATTGTCCTAGTTGCTGACAAGGGAATAAATGTAGTAACTTATATTGAAGTTTTAAGTCTAATTAACAGAGCAAAAAAAATGCTAATCTCAATGACCAAAGCTGGTTCACATTGACCATGAGGCTGATTTTGCCAGCAGACTATTTCCCTTAGTATTTTGCAGGGTTATAATATAGATTTTTAAGTCTCAGGACATTTCTTATCATTTGTTTGCATGCATTTGGTGATAAATTAAAAACAAATCTGGGTGAAAATCCAGCTACAAGACGACTCCGGGCTTTCAGACAAGAAATCAACAAGAAAACATGCAGATTTATCCCTCTGAGAGCAAAAGTAAGGGAGATAGGGGAGAGTATTTGAATTCTATGTAGCTTTGCACAAACAGCCTTTGGATCCTTGTTTCTGGCCTACCTGGACATTACCAAAACATTTTGATCATATCAGACAAAGGCAGGACTGAACTGCAAATAGTTAAAACTGAAGGTCACTATACTAAATATTAACACATGCTTCTCTAGTTAAGCTACACAGACACAATAAAAAAAAGCCTTCACAACCACCTGTAATAATATGCCGGTTCAGCCAGCAATTCCAAAGTACTAACAACACAAGGTAGACATTTTCTGCAGCTGGTTTTACATGTACATTTCTGCCAAACTGTTGTCTCATCTCTTCTTACCTTCACGTTAGTCCGGAGTGCACAGTAACATGCAAAAAACATTGCAGTAAACAAGGAGCATATGGACCAGTATTCAGCTTCTCTGCTCTGCACAAACGGTACACACACGATCCTGAGCATGTGCTACTAAGGAGCATCCGTTCTCTCTGTCAGTTTGAAAATGCATTGATCTCTGTTTTTCTGACTACAAAAAGGCATGTCTTGAAGGCATGGAGTGAAAGCTGTATATCTCTTCATCGGCTATATTTAGCCTTATTCCCAGTAATTTCAATGAGCAGACAATTCGGCATCTGAAACTTAGACCTCAGTTGCTTTTCCTTCTAACATTTTAAATTCGGGGGGCATGTAAAAGAGGGGAGGGCAAAGACTCACCCAGAGGGGAAAGGTGAGGAATTAAAATTTAACCAGCAACTAGCATTTCCGTATGGCTTTGATGTTTTCTTTTAAATATTTTACAAATGGAATAAATTTTACATGTGGGAAATGAAGAGAGGAGTCTCTTTCTGCTCTGAGATTTACTGTAGACTCTGCAATGTTTCTGTCTGGTCTTGTTAAAGATGCAGCATCCCTTTCAACAAAGACAACGTCATCAACCATTATAGATTCAACATGTTCTACTTACAAATACAGTCTCTGATTAGAGACAATGGCAGGCTGGCTTATTAACGATTCCTCAAATGCAAGTTCAGTCCACTGTGCTAATCTATTTTTAAACGGCTAAGAAGTCCCACCTACTCCTTCACCCTCGTTTAATAAAAATGCAGTGAACTAGTTACAAAAATCATGAATCTCCTTGGACTCCTCGCTAAGAACCCTGACTTTAAAAGCTATGTTTTCTTGTCTGTCTGGGAGTACAAACAGAGAGAAAAATTAAAACGAAAGCAGAGAATCCTAGGAAAGATTGTATCCTCACATTTTACGACTCCTAACTCTGAATGTGTAATGTTCAAATATCTTCCAGAAAGATGAAACCCACAACCTAGCCAGAAAGCAAAACCTTAATTCACAAGCACAAAAATAAGATCAAATCACTCCTATGAACCACAGGATGCTACAAATTAACTGATTGTCTACTGGCCTGAAAGGACATCAAGTCCAAAGCAAGGAGCTAACTCTTCATTTCCAGTACTGGAAGCCACTAACATTCACACTGGATTAAGAAGCTGTCTTCAGAAATAAAACCAGAAAAAACGCTTCCCCACCCCCACTGCAGCAGATAACTGTAGGAGGAAAAGAGTGGTAAAGGCTTTTTACTACCACCTTCCCTATCAGCACAGAGCAATTTGTGTAGGAAAGCATAACTTAACAGAAAAATCTTCAGTGACTTTTAGGATTTTTAAAAATAATGCTTTACATAAACCTCCCAGAAATCTGCAGAGATGTTAAAACCCTGCCAAAGTCAGGGAGTATTTTTTGTGGGCAATGAGGTGAAGAAGCTTAAATGGAAAGACATTCATTGAAAGAACAATTAGAGGAAAGGGGA
Source organism: Pelusios castaneus (assembly GCA_007922175.1). NCBI lineage: Eukaryota > Metazoa > Chordata > Testudines > Pelomedusidae > Pelusios > Pelusios castaneus. The sequence continues at coordinate 8,227,296 of ML685818.1, forward strand.
AAGACAGCAGGTTTCTCAACTTCTCCATAATAACAGGCACTAGGAAACTGTTGTCAAATTCTGAACGAACAGCTATATTTAGCCTGTCGTTGTTTGTGCCTTTTATTAGGAACAAAAAAGACAACGGTGTATAAAGCTGGATCTTGCCCTACAATGTAGCCTAAAACAGGTACTTAATTTGATTCCCATTTCCGTCTATCATACAAACCCAGGTAACTACTAATCACAACCTCTTCTAGCATAAGCAATGACTTCTGGAACAAAACAGATTAACTATGTTCTTAACTCTTATTCTACAACTTTTACTAGTAATTAAACAGGGGTCTAACTGCCCTACTCAATAACTATCACATCCCAAAGATTCAGTAGTTCACAGACTTCCGCTGCACCAATTCCCAAGAAATGAGCCACAAGATAGTAACATGTTTCTTGCTCAGCAAAAAATATGAGAGATTTAATTGATGCGTTTCTCCTTCACTTTTCAAGTGAATAAAGAGGGAAAGAAATCACGGTTTATTTCTCAGTACAGTACATTAACAATTACAATTAAGAATCTAATTCATAGAAAAAAATTCACCGATCTTGGGGAATTGTGATCCACTAGAGGAATGTGACTCAAAAAAGCAAAGACGAATACATGCAGAGACCTGAAGCTGCTTCTAAACAAGATCCGGCAAGAATGTACATACATATGAAAATCACGTTTAGGCCAAGACAGATGCCTCCTTTCTGCCAAATAGATTACTGAAGACTTCATTCAGGAAAGTCTCTGAAGTATTCTTATACTGCATGGTCTAAAAAAGTTATTTTCAAAATTAACAACAAAATAGGAAAACAGAACAATGTAGACATCTAAAAATGCATCTTATATGATTCCCAAGTGATCATTTGCTTAAGAGATATTTAGAGCAATGGAAAATAATTCAAAATCCAGTCCCTAGGTCTTTACAAAAGGAAAGTTCCACTGCCTTCAGATGTTTGGGGAGGGGAAGTCTCCCAGGAAATGGCAAGACCCTGACCTTTATATGTAGCAGACTTCTGCTCATGTGATAGCCAGCTGATACATGAAGATTGAGGCTTACCAGTGGTAGCTAGAGAATCAAAATCTCCACACAAACCAACACAAGGTAAACTTGACGGGCTGGAGCATGTAACCCACACAAACTGATCCCTGTTGCATCTCTGCACCATGGCCACCACGGTTCTTTCAGTGATCTACAGGCATTGTTCTCTTCAAGAAATGAACCACTGAGTATCAATACTGGGTAGATAGAGACCCCTTTTAAACAGAGGCACAATATTCAGTGCTCTACATATTCTGAGGCTAAGGAGGAATCTTCTTTGGCTGTGGAATGTTGCCATTACTTTTGAATCATACACCTTTCGGAAGGAAAAAAAGAGGGAACTCAGATTAATGCGGTACTTGCTCTGTGTGGGCTCAGGCAGAAGGAACAATATGGCCTATGATCCTTGCTCGATCATCTGAGCATGCTCTACTCCCATTAGGTGCTCTGTCTCCTCTGCTTAGGAACATGAAGACTGAAATATATGGTACTGCAGTATAATATAAGAGGAACACGGTAATGGAAGCAGGTTCCCCAATGAGGAAAAGAAGGTGAACCCTGCTACAGGCTGCCCTCCACTCCACTTCAGAACCAATCCCTGGTTTAAGCATGAAGAGCCTTTAGAAGAGTTTGCTGGTGTTACGGTGACCCACACATGGGCTTCAGCAGTGGGGACCAAACCCAGGACCTCTGTAGCTAAAGACATGAGCTTCTACTGCATGAGCTAAAAGATACAGCTCTGTTAGCCAAGGCTGTAGTAGGCTCATCCTTCTTTAAGGGGCCTAATCACCACTGGAGGGGGACCTGCTGATCAAGCAGGGGTAAAAGGGT